>JACEFO010000916.1:0-126614 GCA_015342445.1 Digitaria exilis
AGTTTGTCTGTGCTCTTGACCTACTTGGGGAAGGTCTGTATCTTCTTATAAGTAATTTGCATCACGCCTCACACAATAAATTTTCTATAGTGAATATATTATATTTCTTGTAAAATTTGTTTCAGCGAGCTACTCCCAAAAGATACAGATGGTCATGAATATCAAATCCATCAAACGAAAAAATATTTCTACTCATCTGCAAGTAAGTACATATTAATCCTCTTGAAAATTATATATATAAGATGATGGACAAAAGCTACTTTCTAATTATCATATCTAATTGATGAACAAGTTTTAATAATTGTTTGCCAAATATTTCTCCCAGAACACCGAAAGAAGATCGAGAAGAAACTAATGTAACAAAAACAGAAAGATGCGTAACAGGATTCATCAAGTTCACAACCGTTGCGGACTTGTGAAACAAGCCTAACACATTAGAATCTGATGATACCAACATGGAACCAATTGTTATAACTGTAAGCTAATTAAAAGTTGCAGAGCTAGAATGCATATGAATTATCTTAATATGGTAAATATTGTACAATGGAGTTGTCTGATACGCTTTTTTTGTTTGCATGCAGGATAACGAGATGACTAGTGACCAGACAGAAAGCTTCACAGAAGAAACAGAAGGCAACAAGATTTATTATGAAGCAATGCAAAGAGCTTTAACGACTCGGGGCTGTGTTTTGATGAATTACAGCATTGCAATGATCAGACAGAAAGCTACACTGAAGTAATAGATCATACATTTGGTGGTAGATAAATGTAGTGGTCTCTGAAGAATCCCTTAATACTGTAGATGATGCAAGAGAGGTCATGAGCAAAGTCACTAATTCTTATGAACAGGTTTTCTGATGATAGTGGTGAGACCGGAGTTGTGAAGCTTGTGGCCTATTCAGACTCCGAGGATGATTGAAATTGATCCATAGTTATGAGGTGCATCCAATAGTGAGGCCACAATCATTTGTTAACAATGCCTCATAACCGTTACAATAGAAATAATGCCAACCATGCTTAGAGCATTATGCACTGGCAGTATCTTACAAGAAGTAATGCCATCCATTGATAGATCTTTGTGTATTGGCATCTTAGTAGAAGTAATGCCAGCCATGTATATGTTTGTAGTTGGTAGTATGATAGCTAGTTTTTCAAGTTTTGTCTCACTAAAAAATACTACCAGTGATGAGGGGATGTTCATGCATGGAAGGGGCAGTATCTAATGTATCCATCTATTGAATACAAGAAAAAGACATTGTTAAAAACATTTATCACCCAAACAATTTTCCCCGGACCCTTAAAGAGGACCCATTGCAAAGATATGCATGGCAGAGGAAAAAATGACAGTAATCCTAAATCACACAAACAATTTTCCCCTAAACCTCACACAGGACTCATTGCATAGGTGAGAGTGTTGGGACATGGTGTGACAGGAGGGAGGCCAAAAAATTAAGAAGGAAATATTTCTGCTTAAAACCCCATACTTTTTCACCTCGATGCCTAGCTCACCCGCCCATCCGTACCCACACATCACCCATGCCACCAACACCCAATTTCTTTCCTGAGCCTCTGACCTTCAATTTCCAGATGATTAATTCATCAATCACACGACCCTTCCTCTGTTCTTCCTCCTCATCTGTCTCCATATGATCCACTAGTCCTTGCCACACCTTGGTGATCTGTCCCATTTCCTCTCCTCCTTACGACAACCCTAAACACCCTAACTAGCTGACAGAGGTCGCGTCAGCCTATAGGCAAAGGAGGTAGACGTGGCTGCGACTAGGGTTTCCAATTCCCGTTTTTTAAAAAAAAAATTGTCAGATCCCTACAAAAAAGCAAAAAATTCCTGTCGTGAATTTTATTTTTTGTGAATTTTTTATTTGAAATTGAAATTTTGATTACATATAACGCTAATAAGACTTCTTACATAAGTAGTACTCATTTCTTGGTTTGTGTGGTGCAGTGGTTCATTTGCGGAGTGCAGTGCTGCGTGCATTCGAAGCCTGGAGCGTTTTTTTTTTTTCTTTATTCCACAGAGCTTGTGGCACCCAACGTCAGTGGATGAAAACTTGGATTCAAGAGGTGCTACATTTGAAGCCTGGAAGGTGTTCGATTTATTTTTATTTTATTTTATTCATGAAGCGCTTGGACCCATATGTCAATGGAGAAAACTAGAGGAAAAAAATTCAAATGGAACCTGAGATGAGAGGACCAAGACCATTGCACCACACTTCGTTGGTGTCTATTTGACCTTATTAAAACACCTAAATTTATGTTTTTTTAATAAAATTTGTTGACCGAAACTACTTTTATCAACCACACTGAAAAGAACGAAAATTCATATCCCAGTTAATGACTTGCTCTGAGTTCGCTGACATCAAGCCCCGGTCACTTGCCACTCCCTATCTCCCATACCACTGCTTGGTCAAGATCCGCTAGACGATGATCTCAACGGATATGCCCCATTGTTGTCATTATTTCCCATCTCCGTGGATGGTCGAATAGTCTCTGGAGTGTGCCACTTTGCCTTCATATCCCCCCGATCCTTTTTTACCCTTTGACCCTCACGCGTATGCGATTTTGTTCACAGTCAGTGTAAACCTTTCATTAGGATTGGGATCCTCTGATTGTTTAGTCTGACATTATAGATGGATTATGTTGAATATGCTTGCCTGATACTATTAATCATTATGTATATTTAGGTCATTCAACAAGTCCTTAATTGTTGATTTGAATTGACTCACTCAGATTTTGTTGATTTCATAAATTTGGGAAGGTCTATAGAGATTTTGGAATATGGATCCGAATTCGTAAGACTCTCGATATTTGATACTAAATTCACCAGCCTGTAGAAAATCTATCACCAAGGTTACGAATTCTTCTTTCCTTTTTCTATTCATATGAATGGACAAATTTGACCCTAGGCTGTCTCAATGCCCCTGGCCTTGTTGCGTAGATGAAGGTCATGGCTGATTGTGAGATATCCAATTGCATCGAACAATTATGCTTTTCTTTTTTGATAATGCTACACTTCGTCCGTCCGCCCGAGAGGAAAAAATCGGGCACCTCTGTTACTCCTCCACAATCCATCTCTCTTGCACGTGGACTTCCCAGAAAAATCATCTCTCACCTGCTTGTTCTTATCCTTTCACCCACCATCTCTCTCGCCTACCCTGCTCTCGAGAGCCGAGAGGCTTCTGTCACGTGCTGGTTCGGCGACGGCGGCCGATAGATCCTCCTTGCCGTGCGGCTGTGGCTCCTCACTGTACGGCGAACTCCCCGACCCAACCACACCGTCGTCGGGCCTTGGCTGCGAGAGCTCTCACACATGCAACGCGAGCTGCCCAGTGGCGAGTTCCCACGGCCGGGCGCGTGAGATTTGGGCAGTGGCGTGCTCTGTGCGACCGATTCGACGAGGAAGCTCGATTCGATATGTGCTCATCACGCATGTGATTTCTGTGTTGTTTTTTGAGGAAGGTGTCAGTGTTCCAAATGTTGCACTGTTCTGATATGAATGTTGCAAATGTTTCTATGTTTCAAAGTTCAACAGTGTTGCAATGTTTCAGAAATGTCGTGATGTTGCAGAATATGACCGTGTTGTCTTTCGGTGTTCTAAAGTGACTGATTTGACATAAATGTTACAAATGTTTCTTTGTTTAAATTTAATAGTGTTGTAATGTTTCTAAAATCGTCATGATGTTGACGAATATGACCTGATGTTGCATGTAACATGGGTTCGATGCTGAATGCAACATCGCCCGATGCCGTGCCGGACGACGTCCGGGCGCTAGCACTTCTCTTTATTTTTTACCTCACAAATCCATAACTTTTTTTCAACCCTTTTTTAATCTTTATCTATATGTTTCCATGACCCTAGTCATGCTGATCGATCTATGAAAACTCGAAATTTCACCCTCTAACATGGTCCCTCCTAAGCTAGAGTTTTGATAGTGAAAGAGCTTCTAGGCCCTTAATTCGGTTTTGGCGATTAATAACAACATAATCATTGCGACTAACAAGTGTTTTACAGAGGCAAAGTTTAAGTTAGTGTAATGATGGGATTTCATGGTATTCTTGGCCCCCATCATTCGAGAATGATTATATTGGTGAAAGGATATGCTCGAAGATTAAGGATAAGCTAGTTCTAAGTGTCGTTTGGATGATGAGAGGCACTTAGAGTAATTTAGGTCTTTGTTTTCCTTTGGCTGTACTAACTATCAGGCCCGTCTCTAAGTTTAGGAGGCTCTGATGCGAAACACAAAATGGAGGCCCTATATTAATGAAAGAATAAACAATCAAAATATTTCATTATGTTACTAACATAAAAATCATGCTAAATAAAGAACGGGTGAATTAGTTTACTGATATTGATCGTCTCAACTTCTATTAAAAGCATCATTCGTCTAGTGTTTCTTTGAAATAAAATTTCAATAATATCTTCATATTTAATGTTCTCCAGAAATTCAATTTCAAGTGCAATTGTTGCCAATCCATTGATTATTTCTTGTGTCATAGTATTATACGCGTGTAGGTCTTTAGTAACTTCAATTTGGTTAGATTTATAATGAGTGATGTTAGCAACCCGGTGCCACGCTGCCCAAACTGGTGTCGTCGGTAGAGTCACCGTCTGGTCGGACGCCGAGTCGCCGATCGCGTTAGCAGGGCAACAGCCAGCAGGGCCCGACTGCCACAGCCCCCAGCAGCATCCTGGCGATTGGCGATTACGACATCAGGTGGTCAGGGCCTCCGGGCGTCGACACGTCGAAGAAGCCAAGAGGGAAGAGAGAAAATATCATCGCTCGATTAATGCGCACGCGGACGCAGCGACGGCAACGCTTCGTGTTCTACCTGGTTGTTGTTTGGGCTTTAGCCTTTAGGTGTAGTTGATTAATCTTTATTGTGCTTAAATTTGGTGGCCCCTCAGATTGGGTGGCCCGGTGCTGGCTGACCGCCTGGCACCTCCCAATCGACGGGCCTACGTACTATAAAGGGGGATCAAGGGTTGATATCTTGACCTAGGCAAGACTAGAGTTTAGGTGTGGTGCACACTTGTGAAATCTAGTACTAGTAGCTCAGTTGAAGCCCTTGAGATGAAAGGAGACTCAAAGAAATTGAATTGAAAGAGTTTCGCTTTCGAACACAAGAAGGATGAAGATATCCAGTATCACCAACTATTTCGGTGGTGCACGAGGCAAGCACCGAATTAGTCGATGGTTGCTGACTCAGAAGGTCAGCAAGCACCATCGACTAATTCGGTGGGTGTCTCGAGGTACCACCGAATTAGTCGGTGACCCCTGACTCATTGTTGAGACAGCGAGCACCGACTATTTCGATGGGTGCATGTGTGGACCATCGAATTAGTCGGTGACCAAGGGGGAGTTGTATCATGTTGACATGCTCTCTGGAACGCAACGATTGATTCGATGGTCTCCAGAAAAGAGATCACTGAATTAGTCGGTGGCAGTCAGTAGCCATTGTTTTCCAAGTTGAGTGTCGCCATCGACTATTTCGACGGCACCAAAGAAAGGGCATCGAATTAGTCGGTGGTGGCTGGCAGGACAAGGTTGGCTGACATCCTCTCTGTGTAAAAGCATCGACTAGTTCGATGGTAACCAAAAGGGGTCACCGAATTAGTCGATGGTGGTGCTTCTCAAAGGTAAAGAGACCATCGACTGATTCAATGATGTCCCTCAAGGGCCATCGAATGAGTCGGTGCTTCTACGAAGTAGCAACGTGAAAGGACCGAGATGTCGCCTAGAGGGGGGTGAATAGGCGTTACCAGCAAATTTTTCGAATTCTTCCCTCTTTTGCTTTGCTGCCAGGCATAGGCGGTTAGACCGCCTGCACAGGGGGTTAGACCGCCTGTCACAGAGAGGAACCAAAATCCACATCGAGCTGCAAAACAACTTCTAGCACAATACAACTTGGGGAGTGGCTTCTATATATGATAAATAGAGTCCCTGCATACAATATAACCACACCCAAGTAGACCGAAGCGGAAGCACAATATTTGCTAGAGATAAACAAGTGAGGCAATGCAAATGTAATAAAGGGAGACACACGATTTGTTTTACCGAAGTTCGGATCCATCACATGCCAAGCACGAAGGATCCTACTCTTCGTTGAGGAACTCTTTGGGCTGAGTCTTTTTCAACTCCTCCTACTTGAGTTGGGTCTTTTTGAACCACTACTCACTTCCACTAGCTTGCTTCTTCCCTTGAGGAGGTGAAGCACAACCTTCACAGACTTCCCGCTGCTCACCACACCTTGGGAGCTAGCCGGCGGCGCCTAGCCATCTAGGAGGATGAACCTCCAAGAGTAACAAATGCACCAATGGCTTTGTTGACGCGAATCACAAGTGCTGAAGCTATGGAATGCTCTTCTCAGCTCTCTATTGCTCACTGAACTCACAAAGCTCACACAAAGCTTACTCTCTCAACCCAACTCAAAGATATGGCTTGAATCTCACAAATCTCACAAAGAGAGGTTGGGGAGAGCTTGGCTGCCTTCTCTGGTGTTCTTGGGCGTGTAGGATATCAAGGGAATCAGCAGCCACTCAAAGAGGGGCCAAGGGGTATAAATAACCAGTCAATTCTGAACTAGTCGTTGGACAGGCGGTTAGACCGCCTGCATTTGAAAAACTAGCCGTTGCCCTACAGGGGTCTGACCGCCTGTAACAGGGGGTCTGACCGCCTATACCAGTTAGCACCCAAAACTCACAAAAGGATTGATAGTTCATCCCAAAGGTTGAACAAACCATAGTTAGCAGAGCTAGGATGTTTAGTACTCTTATTAAGTCATTCAAAGGCTATTCTCTTATAGGTTTCCTAAGAGCACTTTTGATATTCGTCAATAAGCAAATGTTGCATCCCTCTTGATAGTACGGCATACCTATACTCAAGTCAAAAGAATAAATACATGAAATCCACTTGAGTTTGTTGATCTTTATCAATACCATACTTTGATCATTATCCACTTTGAGGGCTTCCAACATTGCTATCACACTTGAGCAAATCCAATCTTGAGCTAGTGACTTGAGATATTCTATTTTGCATGATTAACAATCCTTTAATCACAAGTCACTCCACTTTACCAATCATAACATATTTTGCTATTCAAAATGATACTCATTTGACCGTTGATCCCTCAGTGATCATCCATTGGCTTGACTCTTTACCTTACCTAGGTTCTTCGCGGCCAAGTCATCACTTGCCCTTCACCCTTGCCTTGTCCATCGATTCAAAGCGCTAGATAATACCTTCATTATTCGGCCAACTAAGCTTCACATGAATGGCAATATAATATATGCATATGAGAATCTTCTTCATACACTTGTTCTTGATTGATAGAGAGTAAACCATATATTGCAAGCTTCCAATAATGAGACCATCAAATGGAATATAACCTCATGTCCTTGTATATTGAACGCACGAAGCCTTGCAATGCTTATTTGGCAATAAACTCATTCTTTGATAGATGATCCCTTCACTAGTTAATCAAGCTTATCAATATTCTAGAGACTTATCAATATGTATCTTCACCATAAAATCCATCTCTATGTGTAATTCAATCTTTGTTTGACATTGTATTCATAATATCATCACGAGATCATATAATTGCTTGCTTTCCAACATTGTGAGCCATTCAACTTGTATTCAATGTTATGAGACAATATTTGCAATATAAATGTGACAATCTCAACCTGCTCACAATCTTAGATAAACACGTTAGACATTTAATCGTATTGTCATCAATTCACCAAAATACACTTAGGGACCTAGATACACTTTCACAACGGCTAACGGGTTTTGTGTGGGCTATTTATAGCCTTCCTTCTCCCACTTTGAAGCTCTCTTGCCACACGGAATTCACTGTGCTTCTAGCTAAGATATGAGAGACTTTGAAGGCAAGAGAGACACTTGGTTGGATTGGTGTTCTTGATCTTGTGAAGATTAAGGATTCTCTTTAATGCTTGAGAGTAGCAAATGTGCATCCATCTCTTGGTCCAGTGTAGGTCAAGTGAAGATCTTAGTCTTGTTACTCTTGGTGATTCGGCATCACCTAGACGGCTTGGTGGTGTTGATCTTGGGAGCTCACGTGGAGATTGTGTGAAGCCAAAGATGGTGTACACGGTTTTGGGAATCCGCCCTCCCGGAGTAGGAAATGGATATCCCCTACGACAGTACTTGATCTTTGGGCGGATCAAGGGGGAGTTATACCCTTGCACGGATCACGGTTTGGGAATCCGCCGTCCCGGAGTGTTTTATTGCTTAAATTTTTGTAGAAGTCTAATTCAGCCCCCTCTTAGACATCTTGATCCTTTCAGATAGCTTTGCTAATTCCTTTTAAAACTGACTGTTTTTATTAGTACCTTTATGTTGTATTGATTTGTTGACATTATCACATGTTTAGCCATCCTCAACACATAGGTGCATGAAAAATTTATTGAATTTTGAAGGATAAAGTTCATTCATTTCCATCCCCGAATGTTCAAAATTAGGGATGAAAACAAATCAGATACGGATAGTACAAAATATATCGGATATGTATCGGATATTGGTATACATTACATATTTGAAATAGACATTCAACTTTTGTTTTGCGGATACGGATACGATCGGATATTGATTTTCCGGCTCCGGATACAGACTATACCATTTAAGGCTTTCGGGCCTTTAGTCGGTCGGTCGGACGGGAAATATTCATACTACTTTCTTCCCACTTAAAATGATGCTAAGATTTGTATCGGCCCAAAAACTAATGCAGAGGAATTTCCGGTGGAGCGGTGAAATGTATTGAGATCGGAAAGGACACTGAAAGCACTGCTGGCCGACAAACAATGTCGTGTCGTCTAACTTTTTTTTTTTTTGAGATAATGCTCTGTCGTCCAACTGGGCTGGACCTTCCTGGCTGGCTATCACGTGCGGCCCACTCAAGTGAATCAGCCCAGTCCAGTCCAGTTCGTTCCCTTCCCCGACGCGGCGAGCGGAGGCTCGGCGAGGGCCGCGTCCGGATCGACGGGATGCAGCAGAGGCCGGAGGACGCCATGGAGGAGGTAGAGGCCGCAGCAGGGCCGGAGCTAGGGTTCTGGCTCGCGGCGAGGCGGCGGCTCGCCCCCGACGACCCCTTCTTCGCCGCCGGGGACCTCGAGCGCGAGCTCCTCGCCAAGCACGTATGTTTTTAATCTCCCTTCCCCATCTCGTACCCGCTAAGGTTGGGGCGAATCCCGGTTGGGGCGAGCCTGTTCTAGCGAAATGTTAGCTGCGGCGATTGATTTTTTTTTTCTGCACGGAACTGTGTGCAACTGATGTTTCTTCGGGATTCGATTGGTTGTGTTAGGCTGGTGGCACCGGTCGATGTTGTTTCTAGATCCAAATTCATGGGGTGAAAACAGCCCTGTCTCTGAGCTGACTTGGTTTGTGGTTAGGGAGAGTAAGGAAATGCTGCTAGAGGGACCTTGCATTCCATACATTTGCCGTGATAAGAGTCCCTGAAACCAAAAATTTCAGCGCTGTTCTGTTCCTTCAAAGGGCATTATTGCTATTCAGCCTGTTTGGCTCCATTCACCGTGCAAGAGTTGTATCCAAGTTTGCTTAACCTTTTTGTTTGTTTTTGCTGCACAATATAGTTAGCCTTGGATCTCTCTGAAGATGACCGGAACCAACTTGAGAAGATGGAAGTAGCCAGTACATGGTGAGAAACCTTTGCAACTTATTCTATGCGCGTCCAACTATCCAATGATCATGTGCATATTGCATATGAATAAACCTAGTGGAAGTTGGTAAACAAAGTAATCTATCGCGCCGTCAAGCTGAAACATTGCCTCCAGCCTCCACTCTCCACTTTGCTGATAAAATGTGACTACGAATTGCATGAAAGTCTCGAAGTTTCTAGTTCCAATGAAAGAATACAGGCTATGTTGCTAGCAATTTTCACATACTCAAGATTATGATATTTTTTGGGCAGTAGCAGTTGGTTTATACTATATAAATACAGAGGTTAGCCGTTCACATCTTGATGCCTGCCTAGCACATTTCATATTGTAGATATATGTTTGTGTTGAGCGCTGCCTCACTTGGGTGAAGAAGTGAAGTAAAAATCCAACCAAAATGAGCTTGACAACCTAAACCAAAGGCTTCTAGCCCCCTAGGTTGGAGTTGAGAGCCATTTTAATCTTCAACATCCTTTCCCAACACCTCATGTCCAAAGGGATTGCATATGATAAAGCATGTTCTCAGTTTTATCCCCTGTACTTGATACTTTCCCCTTATCTATTAATTTTCTCATGATGTCATTTGTTTAACTCTTGCAGTACTGTGTTTTGTCCAATTGCTGGTTGTGGTGCCCATCTAGGTTGTTTGGAGGATTTTGAGGACCACTATGTCACTCGACATTCTGCTTCATGCTCTGTATGTTCAAGGGTTTATCCAACATCAAGGTTGCTAAGCATTCATGTTTCTGAGGCACATGACTCGTATTTCCAAGCGAAAGTTGCTCGTGGTTTTCCAATGGTAATACCATCTATCCAATTACATTTTTATACAAATTATCCATCTTTTCTCTGATTAGCCACTTGTATTTGTATTATTAATGTGTGCAATTTTTTATACCAGTATGAGTGTTTGGTTGAGGGTTGCGGGGTGAAGTTGAAGAGTTACAAAAGTCGGCAGCAGCACCTCATTGATAAGCATCAATTCCCCAAGTCATTTGAGTTCTTCAAAAAGGCAAGACCCTCCCAACGGCAGCGGCAGAAATCCCAGAGGAGGCCAACTGCACACAAGGGAGAAGAGGCGAGGGATAACTCGATGGACGTAGATGGAAAAGGCACAAGGCAAACGAATTGGAAGTATCGACCAAAGCAGCATGACCATAAAGAATCCAAGGAGAATGAGCGTCAGCATCAGGAGGCCAAGGAAAATGAAATGGAGGTTGAGCAGAAGATTGATGAGCTTACTTCTGCTGTGTCAAAACTGAGCACGGCGGATTCCACCCCTGCAAATGTGACCTTTGGCCACCGTCGCTCGCGTGGTCTTACATTTGTTCCGAGGTCAATCAGGCAGAACAAGCAGCCAGCCTCCCAGCCAGAAGCAAAATGACCAACACTGGCAACACAAGATCATTTGGTCTTTTCATGGTTTCAGGAATCCTGCTGATTTTGTATGGGTGTTTGATCCTGGACGTTTTAGCCTATGTGAACTGGCTTCCACTGATATTCTTGGATCACGAGGCGGCAAGCGTGTTGCTGCCTGTAATGAAAGTTTGGTATTGCAGACGGACAGCGCCCCCCACAAACCGGTACAGTACACTACTTGAAAATTTTCTTGTTGGCCTGCTACTGCACATCTTCGCTATGTGTGGTTTGCGATGTTCGGTACTGCATAGAAACAATCATGGTACCAATGTTTATCACATTGCTATCCATTGCTTTCGTAGCAGTTGCCCATGTTGTGCGTTAAAGGTGATCTAGTGATGTACCGATGACAGTGTTCGTTTACTTTCTTCTATATGACCGGGCATCTGTAGTTTTCCTGATCTGCAATTATTGATCTTTCTTTCCGGTGCAAGCATGTCCAATCCATGGATTTGAAAGCTTGATACAAAGGATGAGTGATGATGGTGGTACTTACGTGTTTCATGCTGAAAAAAAGTTGCACTATTTCAGGCTGTGACACTTGCTAAGATGTGTGCTGCCGTATCGCAGCAGAGGTTCCAAACTGGTCGGCGTGGTTTTCTGGCATTGTTTGTGCAGCGCGTTATCATCGTTGCTATCAGCCACGCTTTTTCAGTGGCATTGTTCGTATCTAACGATTAGGAAAAGCCATGGGAGCTGCTGACATAAGACGAGTTCTGTTCCCCTTTATCGTTTAACAGGGACAAGCACCTGTTGAAGTAGCATAAAAGTGAAAACAAAAAAAAGAATGCAGCTTGTAGTACATTAAAAGCTTTTGTTTGTCGACAAGCCTTCTGAATCATGGGCGCAGGTCCTGTAGTGCTGTGCATCCCTCGCGGTGCCACCGACGGATCAGTTCCACTCACTTCCACGGCCCTCGGCCGCTCAGCGCTTCTTCCGCGTGGGCGGCGGCGCCGACCTGACTCGATCTTTCATGTGCCGTGCTGCCTGCCTTGTGGCGTCCATGTCACCTGGTTGGTCTCTCTCTCTCCCTCGAGGGGTTCCTACGGAGCCCGAGGCCACCGGTGCGTCGCGCGCTGGCTGCCACGCACGGCACGCCGCGGTCACGTGGGGCCACGCCCACCGGCCGCTTTGTGCCTGCCGTGCTCCCTGGGTGATGAAGAGCATGGAGCGTTTACAAATATTAAAAGAAAACAAAATGTATCCACTCCACTAGGGGAGGGGCCACACCGGACACGTGCCAGCGTCCCCATCATCGCCTAGCGCTTTTGGAACAGTGGGGTGGTGGCTCATCACTATGGTCACGTCTCAGACTCAGTAGTATTTTAGGAAATGGGATACTGCATGTTTGAACTTTTGTTCCTTTTCTGAACTTGATTAATGTCAGCACGATGGAAAAGAATTTAAAGGGGGAAAAAATGGCATTGCTCTAGTTGCACTGTGCACTGCCTTTTATTAGTGAACTTCTTTGTAGTCCCAATTCCCATGGATTTGAGCCATATCAAAAACTAAAGCCGAGATGCTTTTCCGCTATATTGAAAACAAAACGGACCAGAGCTCAAGCATCTCCGGATGCAGATGCAGTTCCTAAATTTCTTCATCGTCCCAGTACCAACTGTCCTCTGCCTTTTGACCTGACCGCCCTGTCCTAGATCTCTCATCAACATCAATCCAAGGCCATAAACTACTCCAAGATTCAACAAAGTACCTGACTTGGACGGTGCTGTACAATGTCGCCACGTGTGCGCGTCCCCAAATCTCCATCGAATCGAGACAAAAACAAGAGCCTCCCCAATGGCGTCACGCCAAGTGTCCCCTGTCCTAGTCACGCCATTACTTCCTATATAATTAACCTCGGCGCCCCCCTCCCCCTGAAACATCACCCAAATCCAACGCAAGCAAAGACACATTTGGCTCGCTCACTCACTCTTGCTGATAGCTCTCCCAGTGGTAGCTGCAAGCGACAGCACAGCCAGTAGTGCCACCGAGCTGCGAAGAAGAAGCTTGTAGAAGATGGGCAAGCTCTGGACGATCCTCACTCACCTCCACTCCCTTGCAGGGTATGTTCACACCTTCAGATCATCACTCTGTTTTTGGCTTTCCGTTCAGCTCAGATCAGGTGTATAGATGAACTAACTTATCGGATGATTTATTTTTCGTTCTTGATGCAGGCCAACGGTGATGCTCCTGTATCCCTTGTATGCGTCGGTTCAGGCGATGGAGAGCCCGTCCAAGCTGGACGACGAGCAGTGGCTCGCATACTGGATCCTCTACTCCTTCATCACGCTCATGGAGATGGTGCTCGAGTCCCTCATCTACTGGTACACACACTCTGACTGATGGTTTCATCCATGATCCCGGCTCATTCTTCTAGCTGTTCTATTCTTCCTCGCTATCAGTTCATGTAAATAGCTACTAATCTGAAGATTTGCTTGGAACTGATTTCCAGGATCCCGATTTGGTACGAGCTGAAGCTGCTGTTCATCGCGTGGCTGGTGCTCCCAAACTTCAGGGGCGCCGCCTTCATCTACGACAAGTTCGTCAGGGAGCAGCTCCGGAAGCACGGCCTCACCGCCGGCGGCAGCTCCAAAATCAAGAAGGACGACAAGTCGCCATCCTCTTCTCCCAAGGACAAGCCCAAGAGCAAGTTCCTTGCCTTCGTCACCCCCAAGAAGGTGACCTGATCGAGCTCCTCAAAAGATTCAGCTTTTTGCACACTTGAAGATCAGAGACTTTTAGGATTTCATTTTTTTTTTTTGCTTGACTGAAGCTGTGGCTGATTTTGTTTTGGTTGAATGTTTCAGGATCATGAAGCTTACTGAAGCAGGATACAGTGATCTGATCCCTGCATCTTTGTCGAGGCAGAGCCTGTAGTGTTCTAGTGTTCAGTTGTGTTTTTGTTCATGCTCTTCGCTTCAAATAGAGCTGTTTGATGTATATGGAGATTCTGTATGTGTGAACATCAACAGAAATATTGTGTGGAGACAAGAGCAAAATATCCGTGCTGATCTTGTGAATGAGATTCAGAGGTCTGACAAAAAAGTCAATACAATGTGCTGGGACAGACTTTTCAGTCGGAATAATTTCTGTGCTTACTTTTTCTCTGAAAACAGCTGCCGTTTTGCTTGGAAGTGCTTAAGTATCTGACTGTGAAATTTGAACTAAATTATAATTCTGACTGACTGGTTGGAATTGGAACCTGTTTATTTGTTCCCTAAAGGCATATTTAGATGGACCGAATTCCAGCACAATGCGTTCTCTGAAGGCCTATTTGGATGGGCCCATTCCAGCCCAATCCAAGTGGATGGGCCTGAAATTTCATTTGTCCAAAATAAGAGCATTTCCAGAACTCAAGTTTTCGATTTGGTTTTTCAGGTTTTATGGGACCGTGGCGAATCAGCCAAATTCACCAATTTCAAGAAATTATTTCAAAATCTTATTTTTACAAACAAAATGAAAAAAATTGAACTTTTAGAATCATTATAGAAAAAACATGTAGAACTTGGTCTCTAACTAATAGTTCGCTTCTTATGTTGTTGGGAACATTTCCTAGGTTCATGTCCTAAAAATGCGACTGTTATATTTTCAGCTTGCCTGAAGCAGTAGAACCGGCTTGTCAGTGAGAGTGAAAATAGTGCAAAAAAAAAGGATACAGCTTTCTATGCTTTATGCAGCTGTCCTTGGATTTTTCACCAGCCATGTAATGCACGTCACTATCGACAGGCACCCTAAAGCTTACTAGGCCGGCAAATGGAATGGGTCATGCCATCAGCCTTTTTCCCCTGTGCGAACTTTTTTTTTTAAAGTCCCCTGTGCAATATCATCATCCAAACAACACACATAGGTCACACCGTCCGTAAAACACTGCCTTGAATATCCAGAAGGTAGGGGAACAACAAAACTGCACAAAAAATGGGAAAGCTTTGGACGATCCTATCTCACCTCCATTCCTTGGCAGGGTATGTAATATGCAATTTGACATACGGATTCACATCGATGATTTATTTGGCACTTCTTTTTTTTTCTGGAATTTAGTTCATAATCGTGTTTCTGTTCTCGTCTTTCATCCTTGCTGCAGGCCTACTGTCACTCTACTTTATCCCTTGTAAGTTCATAAATTTTCCTACTTTTTTATCGGTAAAATCTTCCATAATTCGGTTGGTGTGTTGAAGTTTACATATCACCTTGGTACGGGTTCAGATATGCGTCAGTGCAGGCGATGGAAACCTCATCGAAGCTCGATGACGAGCAGTGGTTAGCCTACTGGATCCTTTACTCATTCATCACACTCATGGAGATGGTCCTGCAGTCCCTAATCTACTGGTACAATTGCTACGCTGGTACTTCGTCTGCAATTGTTCAGAGTCTTAGAAATGCACACCCGCAAATAAAATGTTCAGACAGAGGGTTCAAATTTTTCTGCGGAAAAATTGACCGTCTGAATATCTGATTAGACCCTCTGTGAATTCCAGGATTCCTCTCTGGTATGAGCTGAAGCTGCTGTTCATGGCTTGGTTGGTGCTCCCAAACTTCAGAGGAGCAGCATTCATCTATAACAAGTTTGTAAGAGAGCAGGTGAAGAAGCACAATGGCTTACTGGCCGTAGGTGTTGGTAGCGTTAGCACCAACAACAGTGCTGATGAGCACAAGCCCAGTTCGACTTCTCCGAAGGAGAGAAAAACCAGGAAGCTACTTTCCAGGGTCATCCCCAAGAAGCTCAGGTTTTGATCAATATGCAGCTGTTAGAATTTTATGGTGCATTCTTTGTGCTTATTCAGTACTTAGTACTCGCTCCATTCTTAAATATATGACAGACTAGCAAATTAGTTTATTTTTAAACTAACTAGTTTGTTCTAAAAATGCCATATATTCACGGATGGAGGCAACTTTTTTTTTTTTATGTTTAGATCTAAAGTTTCTATGTACACAAGTCTGCCTCATGTACACAAGTGTGCATTTCTAAATCATGCTTCATGCACCAGAGAGAACTTCTCTCTTGTAAAATTAACCTTTACTTTTGCAAAGGCTCTTGGAAATTAATATGGATGTTATTGTACAAGTGGGCTCATAACCTGAAGCACCAGAGACACACACCATACATTTTCAAGCCGCGCTGGTTGCATCTGCTTTCTTTGAGAAATTCGAAGGATATTTTGCAGTATTGTTTCTCAGCCCATGTCATAACACAACAGCCCACCTTGTTTGGGCCATAGGCGGGACAAATGGGCCGAACCATAGAACCGAAGTGGGCTAGTGGCCCATTAACACTCAATTTGATCGACGGCGAAGTCTTCAGGTTTCAGTTGCAAATGGCATACTTTCTCAAAAAAAAAAAAAAGTTGCAAATGGCATACAGTGGCACATTAGCGCGTTGACAATTAGAAATAGTTCCAAAGGTCATCTCGCGCTGCAAGTGGAACTTTTCAGGTAGTATGTAAAATGTAATGGCACAATTAAGTGGTGCAATTAGAAAATAAGACAGAATTAAATTTGACACTATGTTATCTATCCCAAGTCACTCTTTGCTAAGCTATTCAACCAAACATACATCCTCATTTAGCCCTGTTCATGGTCCGGGTTTCTGGGTTTTTGGTTTGTTTCCAAACCAAACCAAAAGGAACTCGCTGGTCCGGTGTGGTCTGGCTTTGCACGGGTTTCCAACGGTTTGGGAGGAACGCTGGAGCGGGTTGGACTGGCCGGTTTCACGGGTTTACGCTCCGCAATGCCCCGCCCCCTCCTGTCCGCCGCCGATTCTACTTCCGTCGCCGTCGCCACCGGCCCACCTACCGCCGGCGCAGCAGCCCGAACTCACGTCACCCAGACTCCTCCGTCACTCCATCACCTGCGACCTGTCCCTGCTCCGACGACGCCCTAAGGTCGACATCCGGCGGCCGGAGCTGTACGACTCCCGTCCTTCACACCACTCAGTTTCGGATTCACCCGCCGTCAGTCCCAACCCGCCGCTCGTTGGTGGGGTCGAGTTGGTCCTGGATCCCCGGATCTCTCGCTGGAAGGCTACAGACAAGGAACAAGATAGAATCGAGCACAGAGAACCATGAAATCGTGGCCATGATTCCCCCAACCTGACATCCATAGATGTCATGCCTTCATAGAGCGGATCGGAATGGGAACACTAGATTATTTGCTTCGTATGCATCTTGAATCGGAAGCAGTCGATTGCTAAGCACGCGGACACACTGAATTGTAAATGACATCTCGAATTGGAAGCAGTGGATCAAAGATTGCATCTCGCGTAGGCCTTTTACAGGAGCAAGAATGAGTTCACCAACTGCAATGATGTTGCCTTCTTCATTCTTTGTTTCTGGTAGTGGATTAAGACTGCGTAAATTCAATTTGCAAGATGCTAGCTTGGACCATGTACAAGCTGGCAAAATCTTCCGCTCTAATCCTACGCGATTCCGTGAAGCTCCTAGGCCAATATGCCGCGGCCTTGCTGAAGGTCTTGCAACAAGCGTATTCAACAGCAATCTACCGTATTCAACAAGTGTATTCAACCCCAAGCCTTGCAGGCTTGCGGCGGACGACGCGCCAACGCCGATCCGGTTTCGGCGGTCCCGTGGGTTTAACCCGCTAACCGGCCAAATATACAGGAGTTTTGTCCGGTTTGACAGCAAATCCGAACCAACCCGTTGACAACTCCACCGTACGGTTCTCTATGGCCTGGGTCCGGGTTGGGTGCCGGTTTTGCCCGGACCATGAACAGGGCTATCCTCATTGCATCTCCCACAGCCTTGGGCTACCCAAGCTTCGGATACTAACCAAATCAGACTTGGTCCAACAACCAATCGACACCCCTAGCCTATCAGCATGTTCGGATGAGCTATTTGGGCTGGGATTGTCGGCTGGACCACCAGCCAGTATACCAAAACTGTTGATCTTCATGATCTCATCTGTTCATATTGTAACAAAACTCTCACAAGGAAAAATGTGCTTTTGCAATGGATCATATTGCAACGGCGCATAAATTTCGGCTATATATGAGCGATCTTGGCTACGGTGTTTCATATGTATTCACAATACATGGCAATATTACTACAGATCCCTAGTGTAGAATATATAATTTCCATTAACCATTTACCCCAAAAAGGTTCTTGTGTATTGCAATAAAATACTTATATTTTTGCATTTATTCCATTATTTTTGGCATAGTAAAATAATTCTATGGTAACTTCATATTTTCTTGAAAGTACCATTGCACCTGTTTTTTTTCTACAATTGGTCAGTTGCAATACTACTTTTATTCTGACATAGTCTTGTGATACTTCAAAAATTGGTTGCTCTAAAAACATTATTGCCACATGTAAGTAACGTTTGCAATTTATGAATATTGCCACATGATATTTAACTTCAGAGTAAGTGGAGGATATGAAATTATTTGCATACATATATAACACAAAAATAAGCTTTGGTGTAGCGGTAAAGCATCACGACCCAATAAAGTTATGGGTTCCTACTTATAGCGATTTTTATTTTTTAAAATGTACAATGATATTATTGCCATGACTGTTGCAAAGCTGGTTTGTTGCAGTTGTTTTTTTAGTGCCTCATTCATAATCTTTATATTGCTTATTGTCATTCTTGTACCAATGCAATTCAAACTCATACTGTAATAAAATATAAATTGTAGGTAATACTAACATTAAGCAATATAATAAGCCAATAATAAGCAATATAAAGAACCGTGAGGAGGTAGTTTGGTTGCAAAGTTAGGACAAACATAGGTAGACTTGTGCACCCTGTTTGCGTGTGCTTTTTACCATTCCAATTTGTCGCCTTTGCCGCAACTTTGTCTATATGCGGTTGAAAGTTAACTGGAGTTGTCGGATGGTTAGAGGTAGACCAGGGTACTTCATGAGGAATTCCATTTGGACTACCGGGAGGTTAGTCAAGATCTCTTTGAGGTTTATTACCTGGCAGCTGATGGCTGCAACACTTCTCTTCTGGAGATTAGTTTGGAGACCTGTTACCTCGCCAAAGTACTACAAATTTTTCTTGATGTTGGTGATGTCTTTGTTTGTTGGTTTAATGAAGATGGCATCATCATCAGCGTACATGGATATGCAAAAGCAAGGCGGTCGGCCCCTTAGCTTACTTAGAAGTCCCAGGTCTGTTGCTTGCCTGAGTAATCTTTATAACATATCAATTGCGAGGATGAATAGAACGGGTGAGAGTGGATCGCCCTGCCATAGGCCTCTGTTGTGTTATATCATTTCCGCTGGGGCACCGTTGAGAAGGCTTTTGATGGTTGAGGTTGCTAAGAATGCAGCGGCCCAATTGCGCCATCAAGTTGGGAAGCCTCGATGTTGCATTAGAGTGAGTAGGTAATCCCAGCATACCATGTCGAAAGCTTTGGTGATGTCCATCTTCTTATGGAGAGCAGGAGATTTACTTCTGTGAAAGCTTTGAGCCATATCGCGAATGTAGAGGAAGTTGCTGTGGATGTTGCAACCTTTAATGAGCGCGAGATGAGGGCATTCATGTATGGTGTGAGTGGAAGGGAAAATGCGGTAGTTGAGATTATAGCATATAATATCTCTTTTTCTGTAAAAGGGCAGTATAGTGCCGTGAGGTCAACGTTTGGGGGATTCATGTAATCCCATTTGAAGTCTCTTGTTCTTTCATTTGGGCTACCTATTACCCTTGAGAAGTGTTCATAGATGATGTTATTTTTATCTTGGTGGGAAATTTCACTTCCTGCGCGCGCCATTACATTTGCCTTAAAGGTGAAAAAATAGGTGTTGGCGTCTCCCTCTCGCAAGTAGGTTATCCAGCATTGTCTTTTCCTTGCTTTTTCAATAATCGCCATCCCAAGATGTGTTTTTCCAGTTTTGATCGTCGAACAAACTCGGCAAATGATTCCCCCAAGCTACATATGGCACATGAGGGTTTAGAGAACACTGTTAACTACAACAGCTGGCAATGATGTCGAAATGGTTGCAATGCTTTTGACCCGCAACGACTTTTTATTAAGGCAAAAGACCTATTTCCTTGTCAAAATTCTCATCTTGATCTATTTTATGATTTACTTGTTCTAATTAGTATTTTTATTAAGGCAAGTGTCTGTGTACATGTGGCTGTTTAACAAATATATGCCATGATGAATTGATCGTACGATATAAAAGAAAATTTGAATCTATCAGAGAAATCGAGTATAAATTCAACCAAGAATAAAAAATTGACGAGAGCAACAAAGAAGGGTAGCTCGGAACAAATAGATAGTAATGTACGTTTTCGGCAAGGATGCATAAACGTACTTTTGGCCAACAGATTGGCAGCTCCGGCAGTTGCGCATTAAAGAAAATGGGATAATTTGGATTGGTGAGCAGGTCTGCAAGGTTGTTGGCGGCATGAGATTGCATCAGCATCAGACATCAGGACATCATGGACGGATGGACCACAGTGTGACCTAATGGGATAGCTTTGCATTGCACTTCGACCTGTAAATGACGGAATACATTTTACATACTTACTAAAAACCAACAGCATTGGTTTGCTATAAGTATATGTTTCCCTTCAGTTGGTGGAAGTGATATGTCTAATAACCTGCTCCTTTGTAGGTTCAGGTTTGATCACATTTCCTTTCACCTATCACGAATTTGTGGTAGAATAATAAGTTGTGTAGGCGCTTTAATGTTTTGTTTAGGGAACTGTTGGCATCAATGCAAAAAGATACCCTTTTGAGTTTCTGGAGGACGTGAGATTATTAGTTTGTTAGAATGTAGCAATAGCAAATTATTCATCAGTACTTCGTCCACAACAAGAGGGAACAGAGCAGCAGGTGTAGGGCAGTGTCAGCATTGATCGGCAGGCGTGGCACGACAGGCCGTCCTATGAATCGGCAGTTGGACACCCTGATCATGCAGTTCGTCACTCCAAATCAGTGTGGATACACAGGATGTGGTCTCCTTTTTCCCCCTCTCTCCTTCTGTCTCTCCTTTGGTGTGCAATTTTTTTGCTTCTACCGATCAGGTGTATAGTACATGCGGGGTTTTTCCTGTTCAGTTGATCGGATTTGCTCATGGCTCACGACAACACGTGGATGCTTGATGGTACTACTATCTACGTTTCAAATTGTAAGTTATTTTAATTTTAGTCAAACGATCTCATTAATCAAATTTGTACAATAAAGTACTAACATTCATATATTAAATAAATACCATTAGTTTCTTAATTAAACACATTTTCATAGTGCATCTATTGGGTGTCATCAACCTTTGTCACCCCTCGATTATTTTGGTCAAACATCTTCATCAAACAAGTTTGACTCTCTAAAAAAATTAGAATAACTTCCAATTTGAAACGGAGGGAGTACAGGAACACACAAACCAATGTGTTGCACATTTTGTAAATATACATATTATAAGTACAATATAGTTGCTAAAATAATTATCTACTAGGGGAGAGATTGATGAATCGATATCAGATATTAAAATCTGATATCAAAGGTGTTAAATCTGATGGTTAAAGGCTTAAAGCCACTAGCCCCATGCCTGGCCACTTCATCAGACAAACTAAGTGCTACCTACAATTTGACACTTTTTTTTTTATCGTCAGCATTCCAGTTTCCCTCCTTCTAAACGCCCCATACCCTCACAACTGCAATTTACTCCTACATGCCGACCAGCATAACCTGTATTAGTTAACAAGTATAACAACCAATTTCGGATGTGGTTAATAAAAGAAAAGGAGGAAAATGACAAATTCCGGGTGACCAAGTAGGCCAGCCCTCTGGATCCTCCTCGCCGCTTAACGCTAAGAGACGGCACTGGCAACCTTGATGGCGCATGATTGCTCCAACCAAAATCACTGTTCTTAGCGAATCCTTCCGAACCTAACCGGACCCCGGCGGCTGCACGCTCATCACTGCAGCCATGGGACACGTATAGCACCAATAACTGAACAGATGGGTGGCCAGTCAAGAGCTATGTTGCTTGAGTACGGGCAAGCGGAGGATGATACAATCAGGGACAGAGACGACACACGGCTGGTTCATTACTGCACGTCATGGGCAGCCGCCGCCGCCACTGCTCGTAGCTTCAGAGAAAGAGCCCCGGCGAAGGATCGGACGACGCAACCGGGGATCAAACGCCATCTGGTGTCGCGTACGTCCTTCCAACGCTGATGATGTCGAAATCAAGGCACTTCCTGTTCTGAATCTTCTGATGCAGTCGAGAAGAGTCAGCTCAAACGACGCCGGCAATAGCTGGATTGTCACAGCGTTTTTATCCTTTTGTTCCTAATTATCCTGTCAAACGTGTGTCTGCCAGCAGTAAGTGTTTTTAGCACCAGGTCGTTGAACTACATACCATTGGAATCGTTGAGCGTTGTGATCGATGAGATTTCGTGGGTTTGCCGAGTGCCTGTTGTATTCGGCAAAGGCGTTGCTGAGTGTAACACTCGACACAAGGCACATGACAAAGTCTTGTCGGCAAAGCAGAGTTTGCCTAGTGACTTTTGTCGGGCACTCGGCAAACAAAATATTTCTGAAACACAAATTTGGTCGATACTCGGTTTTCATTACCCACATATTATACCAAACTGAGAGTAAATTGCTTGTTTGGGAACCTAACGAATTTCAATGAAAAAGTCATTAACTACAAAGTTTTATAGCTTTTTGAAAAAGTCATTAACCTATACCAAACTCGGTTTCATAACTTTTGTTATGGAAGTTTCTCCATTCGAGGGCATTTATAAAATTTTGAATTTCAAATTTAAAAATTTTACACTTAGTTTTCAATGATAAGGTGATTTCAAATGAAAATTTTCCGAACTTGTTGTGATCTACAACTTTCATTATGGAAGTTTCTTCATCTTAGGTCGTTTGAAAAAACTCAAATTTAAAATGTAAGAAATTCATCATACCCTCCTTTTTTGTTGCAAAATTAATTTAAATTAGAAAGTTTTGAAATGCAAAGTTGAATAACTTCTGAATGTCAACAACTTTATTATGGTCACTTTTTATACGAGAGATGTAGATTTTGTGAATAAAATATTATTGATTTGTTTGAACGAAGATATAACCAATATAGTAGTTGTATATCTTTAGAAGTTATATAACTTTATAGCTCAAAACTTTTTTATTTAAATTTATTTCGGGCTTCAAAATGTGCTTTCAGATCAAACTTTGCCAAGTTCTTCAAGAAATACATTCGTCAAACCATGTCTTTGCCAGTGCCATAAAATACACTTGGCAAAAACACCCCTTATTGCCGAGTGTCTTTTTTATACACTCGGCAAACGCCCTTTGATGCGAGCGCAAACCTGAAACCAGCTCTTTGCCGATTGTATTTTTTAAAACACTTGGTGCGCAAACTATTTGCCGAGTGTTTTAACAAATACACTCATTGAAGAATTTTGTTTGTCGAGTGCCGGACGAAAAGCCCCCCTCGACAAACTATGATGCACTCAGCATATTACATGTTTCCGGTAGTGAGAACACCCACATTGTAATTATTAATTGTGGCGTCCTAAACCATGCATGGTTGTTGTAATGTTAGCCGAAGTCCTCAGTTGCAATAAGTCAGGACTCGATCGGCCATGCCGCCACGCCAACTGCTCGTCGCCGAGGACGCCATGCATGCACGGCCGGCTGGCGTAAGTCCGTGCCGGGGGCCGAGCAATCAACACACGTACAGGAACGGAACGGTGTGCCACTGTTCCAGAGGATGGGGGGCATGGGCACTCGAAGAGGACAGAGCAATGGCCAATTGGGCCCGGAATTGAACGCAATGCCATGGCCTCGCCTCGCCGGCGACAGAGACGAGGCGTCGTGAGCCGGCCACCGTTGAATGTGTGGACGGGAGCGCCCCAAAGGGAGCTGATGGCAACGCATGCAAGTGTGCGAGCACCCTGCGCGCGCACGCCGTTGATCGAAATCAGTTGCACTTGCACATGCTTCTTCGATTCTAGTCTAAGCAACTTCAACTCGTGCACTCGGAGTCCATCTTCTCGCGGGGTTTCTGCAGAGAAGAGAATGGTCGCCGATTGTGACGGGGTGTCGACAAGAGACAGCAACAGTTGACTCAAACAAAACAGCCGTCGTATCCGCAACTGCTTGTCCCTCCTGTTCCCATAAAAAAAATAGTCTCTCAGGAGGTTATGCATTAGGCACCCGTGACAGTTATAATTAAAGAGGTGAATTTCTTGTTATCCATAATTGCTATTAACAAGCGCGCAACATAAAGCCTTCACATTGATTGCAACCTAGGCATAAGGCATACATATATACGTACGTCAGCCGTAGTAATATTTTCTGAAATCTCTAAAACTGTCTTGTATTCATAACGGGGATTATACACCTGGGTAATAATATCGTGATGTTAGTTTTTCCGCTATATCTAGTCGCTCCATCTTCAAACATTTTTTCGTGTCAAACCACCGCCATCACTCGCTCGTTCAGTGGAGCCACACGGTCCAAACGCACTGTAGTGCAGAGCCTCTCCGAGCAACGCGTGGCGGCAGCAGTTTTGTGTCAATAAAGGCTGGAAAACATCCAGGGTCGGTACTCCGGTGGTCCATATAGGCAAATTAAGGCACATGGAGGTCGAACGGAACCCGGGGGACTGGGGGTGTTTAGTTGGGAGAAAAAAAATATTTTTTCTAGATGAATAGTGCGTTGGGAAGCGTGTTTTGTGAGGAGGATGAATATAATGAATAGTGAAAAAAAGACTTTCGGGTGGAAGGTCTGGATCCTGCACGACACCCATCGCCTCGCCTCTCCCCTCGTCGGCGACCGAGACGCCAAAACGACCGGTTCATTGCGCGTCGCGGGCGGCGGTGCATCTTGAGAACGAGAAGAGCATTCATGAACCGGAGCAGTATGCCCGTGTGCCCCGGCTGTGGTTTGATGAGGTCGTCGGTGTACGAGCGCATGCACGTACGTACAAGCCAACAAGTTCGGGAGGCGCGTTAGCCGCCGGCTGCACAGGCCGTTGCGTAAGGTTGGCGGTGCGGGACGCCGTTGATCAGCTGCCTGGTCGTGAAGAAGGTTGAATTGGTCAGTCACTGGCTCACTACTGCAGACGATCAATGCTAAGCAGCATGGGCAGCAGCAGGCCAGGCCGGCGGCTATGGTCGACCGAGCTCGACATCTTCCCGGTAGCTGCTCGCTGTCGAGTCGCACCTCTTCCGTTCCAAAAAAAATAAATGCAGTTCTAGCTTATCGACTTTGATCCAATTTATGTAAAAGAATATAACATTCATAATATAAAATAAGTATTATTAGATTCGTTAAAGAATATATTTTCATAATTAAGTTATTTAGAAACATAAATACTAATATAGTTTAGCATAGAGTTGGTCAAACATAATATTTTGAGTGGCATGACTCTCCTAATTTCATTTTTTTTTTTGGACCGAGAGTATCCTCCGTTCACACCAAACTAAGGGGGTGTTTAGATTGGGAAAGATTCCCCGAAAAAGCACTGTAGACCCGAAAAAACACTGTAGATGAATAGTGTTCTGTGAGTGGGAGGGATATGATGAATAGGGAAAAGTTAGATGAATAGTGTTTTTTTAGGAGAAAGTTGGTGAATCTAAACTCACCCTAAACCAGTCAAAAAGCTGACACGAACATGACGGTCAATCTGCCAGTAACAATGGTTCATGCATGCATGCATGGTCAGTTTTTTTTTCGGGTTACATGCATAGTCAGTTGACCCACACATAGGTGACGACGGTCAATCGGATAAAACAAAACGTTGGGAAGCAAGTACTAGTACTGCCTTTGGGTGATACGGCCCAGTTGTTCTTTCGCAGCTTGCGTGCAGGCTACTTGCACGCTCCTCCAGTATAAACACCTGCGCCCATTGAAGTCGCCGGCCGGCCGGCCTCTCACTTGACCGGGAGGTCGTCGTCTCCGGCCGGTTGCTTCTACCTGCCGGGCTGGGGTGACCACGGGCACGGCAACACTAGCGCCACCTGTGCACGAACGCTCCATTGAAATCGAATCTGCTCATCTAAACCTCACCCACCCCACCCTCCCCAGCAGCTCCCTTGAGCTGAAAGGAAAAGGAAAGATACTTGCATAACCACGACATGGAAACGCAACGTTTTTTCGTACGCGGTATATTCTATTCTTCTCAGGATATTTTTGTACGTACGTACATTAGAAAATTGCGTTGTAGCTCTATCATGCGTACAAGCAATGACATAAGTTCAGGATATATTTCCCTTCTAGAGAGATATATGATGACAATGTTGTTGGATGAGCATGTGCGTGCTTCTCTGCGCCGTGATGAACCACAGATTCTGAGAAGCTACAATTTTTTTTTTGTCTCACTAGTTATGTGTACCTTTCGTACCTGACAAAAAATTAAAAGTCTGAACATGAGCTCATCTACCAGTACCTTGTCGAGTTTTATGTGGGAGAAAGAAACAAAATAAAACCTATGAGATTGCCCATTGTTCTTTGTCCATGTGCATGCTTTCCCGTTCGGGCAGAGAATGGAATGGAATTATTGATGATGACTGAATATATAATAGTCCATAGCATTCCTGTCCGTTCATAAGATGTATTGCTGCTGGGTATCATGTTCATTCTTTCAATAAAAAAGTGGTCCATGAAGAAAATCACCTATGCAATGAACATGCACCAGTGCATGTGCATGTAGAACAGTAGAAAGCCTGGCGCACGTAGAAAATTACCTATTTTTATATTTAAAATGTGTAGGAAAAAAGTCTTCCATAATATCATTGGAACCCGTTTTGAATTGTTAAGGTAGTGGAACGCCAGTACAGCGGTTGTACCTGGATTGATGATCGTCGCATATAATAAGAGCAATGTTTATGATTTAGCCCGCTTATAAATCCTTATAGCCCACCTATATAGTGGTTTAGTCTTCTCCATAAATACATGGCCCACATGTTACTCTCACAGGTTTTTTTTTCTTATGTCTGGGCGGCGGGCTGTACTTGCTCTAAACCCGTCAATTATTTTACCTCCTCTCTCTCCTCATCCAACTCAGCATTCAGCTATCTCCCACGTCAATTATTTTACCTCCAGCAGCTTTACTGCTTCTTCACTGCTGCTGTCGCCCGTCGCCTTCAATACTCCACTTACCGCCGGCCACAGTAAATTCCTGCAGAGCGGTTGTTCGGTGGGCGATCTGATTCATCCACCGATGCTACGGCTACGCAGAGAGCACAGTTGACTGCCTAGGTCATAAAAAGTATCAGATCGGAAAGAAGGTTAGTGTAATCTTTTTTTAGTGTAGTTTAATTAAGCTGCTTAATTAATCAACCAGGCGGCGCCGTGCTCCTGCAGGCTCGGGGTGCGGAGTAGTAGTGGGGCACGGCTGGCTCGTGTCGACGGCAGCTAGCGGTGACTCGGTGAGTGACCCGGCCGCTGGCATTTACTCCGGCCACCGCTCCCCTGCCTGCTTCCGATCCCCTGGCCGCAACAAATTATCGCCATACACGGATCCGGACCCCGTCTGAGGTTAACATCGATCCCAGGAATCAGGCAACAGCAGGTAGCGGCCATCGAGCTAGCCAACGGCGATCCTACGCTGCTGGACCTACCACTCACTGTGCATGCGCGCGCAATCGCATTGACCTTGACCACATGCAGACGCGCTCCTGCTCTCTAGGAGGAGGATGTATAGTACGTTGTCTAGAGGAAATGAAAGGAAAAACAAAATACAAATACTACACGTCCGTGTGGACTGTGGAGGAGGAGTAATGGCAGTATTTTATTATGGTATATTGCTCCCCTGCAGGTGCAGCAACCGCCACCCACCCAGGCCCCAGCCAGCCTTCCTTTCCTTCCTTCCCGGGCACCCTTAAATACCCCACCCCCACGGGCTCCGCCCACACCGCCGCCGCTGCCTGCCACCTCTCCTCCACCTGACCAGCTCACCGCCGGCGTTGCTCCGGCCAGCCGGTTGCAGCAGAGGGCACGGTGGCCGGCCGGGAGAAGGGGAGACCAGACCATAACAGCCAGCAGCTAGCTCGGAAAACTAACAAGTAATCATCAAGATGGCGAAGGAGGCTGTGGTGAACGCGTTGCTGAGCGGCTTCATGCACATCGGCCTCACGCTGGTGCTCCTCGTCTACCTCCCCATCGCCTTCGTCTGCCGCCTCCTCGCCCGCGTCTTCGTGCGACCTTTCTCCAGCGGCGAGGACCTCCGCGGCAAGGTCGTCCTCGTCACCGGCGCCTCCTCCGGCATCGGCGAGGTCAGCTCCTTCGTCTCGGCCGGTGTTCCCTTTTGTTTGCTTGCTCTCAGCTGCTCTGCACTGCTGCACGTCTGCACATCGTCGCGCCTTTACTCCCGTCACCAACCCAGCCTGCTGCTGTGCTGCGTGCCTCCGTGCATGTAGCCATGTACACGGTACACCATTTCGTTCGTTCGAGCCTGCGTGCGTGCTGGCTACAGCGCCTGGCACGTACGGCGTATACACGTCTGGCCACTGCACTGGCGGCACGCGCACGTCTTTATGTTGTTTCAGAGACCCAGTAGCAGCTGGTCATACCTAGCTTCTGGCATTGGTCCATTGCTTGTTTTTCTTTCTGAAAAGAGATCCACCGGTTCGGCGGTTTTGGTTTACAAAGTCGATGAGGCCGTACTGCATGTCACGGTGTGGTGCAGCCTTTTATTTGCAGGGTTGGTTGGGTGGTTCAACTCCGTGCAGTGCTGTTTATACAAATCTACAAACCCCGTAGTGTTTCTGATTTGTTTTATATCTCGGCTGGCTACACCTTAATCACTTCGTGCTGCTCTGAATCTGAAAGAAGATGTCACTCGAGCGTGGGTATGATCGATATTGGACGTAGCTACACTACAACTATTTTCTTTTGACGTAAACACTACAACTATTCTCCGATTATGGAAGCATGTACGTACACCTCCTGGCCTCACAATCTAGAGCCTCTACCCTGTCAGCGGACAGCGAGCTGATAGAACAAAACTTGTCCTTGCAGCTAGGCTCACACCAGAACACAGGGTGTGTGTGTCAGCTGTGTTTAGATTCAGGAAAAAGTACTTCTCCAACAAGTTTTTTCTATTCACCCCACTCACATAACACGCTTTCAGTGCACTATTCATCTAAAACTACTTTTTAGATCTTCCAATCTGAACACAGCCTGCGTGTCATTATATTTGCATCTGTGACGACAGTGATGTGCAGGCATCCGTCGAATTATGATATAATGGAATCCATTATTGGCACCGTTGACACGTGTTAGGACAGTATGAACATCTGTTTAATCTTTCTGCTTGCCGTCGCTAGTTAATTAATTAATTAATTAATTTTCTTCCTGCACATGCAACCAATTGGTGTTCGCCGTTACATTTGAGCCATGATATAATTTTTTATGATGGTTTGCAATTCGAATTTCCTCATAAAAATGTAAAATTTGTCTCGGATACATATGGCTATTATTTATTTATTTTCGGGCTAAGGTGCTTCTTTCTTTCTTTTTGTGAGATGTTATTGGTCATGCTAACTTTAACCAGGATGGACTCAATTTCCTTGTGAGAACGGTTTAGACTAGCAAATAAAGTTTTTTTTTTGTACGTAACACGCCCTCACGTACACAAAGGACCAATAAAAATCCAAATTTTGAAAGACCACTAACAATATCCTTTTTTTTTTGTAAAACGACCAATAAATATTTTGCCGCCATATAAATATGGCCTCTCTTTCCTCCATTTTCGCCTTAGTACTTGTTTTCTTTTTAGGGAAATGGACATTTCATAACATCTATATATTATTAGCGGTTGCGATCTTCCATGAAAAAAATCTCACCTCAGCCAGCACGTCTAGTTTATGAGCACCAACCCTTAATGATCGATCCAATCAAACATACAGAACCACGGTTTTAACACCACAATTGACTCCTATCTTTGTCACGAATAAAGGCATACAGAATATTTGAAAGCGTATCAAAATGCGGCCCGGCAACAAGTCGTCTGGCCTTGCAATCGTCATACGTTGGAAAACATCAACGTCCTTCAGCTAAAAAATCAGGGAAAACAATAGTAAGGTTTTTTTTTTTTTGCGGGTAACAGTAGGCGTTATACTAAAATGTTTTCTTTCTGCAGCTTATTAACAAGCAGTGTAACAAGTAGTCTAGTATTTTTTTTTCAAAATCAACATAATATTAAATACACGTGAAACACAGATGTGTCGGTGCAACGCGATTTTAATCGTGCAACATGCATATGATTTGTTCAATTGCTTACATGTGTTTGACTTTTTTTTTAGAAAAATAACCAGAGACCCAAAATTATACTGTAGGAAATTGCTGATTGCTGCTCCAGTAACGTCTAGCTATACTAGTACGTTCGAAGTTGGTGTTGCGCCCAGCTGTGTCTGTGGATCGTCCCTGGTGCAAAAGCCATAAATATTGCAGCGGCCATCTCATAATAACTCCGAGCAGAATGGCTGCATTTCCTCGTGCACTTCTTCGAGGGGTACTGTACAATGCATTATACTGCTGAGATGAAGATAAAGCTGTGTGCTGTGTTTAGATGGGGAGAGAAAAAAGTATTTTTTTACTGGGATGCGTGTTATGTGAGGGGATGAATGAAAAGGTGAATAATGAATTTTCTGGAAAACGTGTTATGTGAGGAGGATAAATAGGAACTAAAAAGTACCTTTTGCAACTAAACACAACACACTATCATGCATCCACATAATACAGTTGAAAGAGTACTGACGATTGCTATCTCCAGCTGCATGTAGCTCTACAGTCACTGGCCGGAGTCAATTAAGCACATTCATGGCAACCCTGAGAGCCCTGTAGTAACAGTCTCTGCTAGGTCCTAGTCAGAGCAGTTCTGTCCTCCCTTCTTCATTTCTTGACGTGAACCAACCAACGGTGGCCGATCGACTATACTACAGTAGAAGGGCACACATCCTCGAATGAGGACAAACAAAGCACAGTGTTAGCAACAGGAACAGTACTGCTCTCAGTATCCTTGCTTGAAACACAAACACCATACAATTGACTCACTTTGTTTAATCAGAATCCACAGTTGGTTTTGTTGGCGCCATCTGAAAGCTGATTGATGAATCTCATATAAATTTTTTTACTCGCCTTTGTTAAAACAGAATCATATGTAACACGGTTGCTTTGTATGACCTTTAGTTTCTGAAAGCTGACGATTAACACTTGCTAATCTGATGCAGCACCTGGTGTACGAGTACGCGAGGAAGGGCGCGTGCGTGGCGCTGGTGGCAAGGACGGAGATCGCGCTGCGCGCCGTGGCCAAGACGGCGCGCGACCTCGGCGCCCCCGACGTGCTCGTCGTGCCGGCCGACATCACCAAGGTGGACGAGGCCAAGCGCGCCGTCGAGGAGACCGTCGCGCACTTTGGCAAACGTACGCCCATATATTATCTCTCTATTTATTTATATATATGTATATATACACACATATTCGATTTCTGCTAGCTACTTTATTGCTTCCAAATGCATGCTGCACGTACAAGTCCATTTACTTACCAAGTTAGCCAGCACGGCACGTGAGGTGGAGTGATTACGGTTGCCGAAACTAGTGTCATCGCCAGTGCAAGGATCATGTCTTGCCGGTTGGCAGATGGCACTGGTTAATTGCTACAAGTGATGTCGCAGAGTACTGAACTGAACACTTGGTAAGATAAATGATTCGATGAAAAAGTAAAATGATGCACTAGATAGAGATGCAGTCTGCTACTACCAATATTGGTCCACTGGAAGTCGTCGTACTAAATTGAATCTCTGACCATCTAAATTAAACACCTGTCCTTAATGAATTAATTGTTGCGTGTTAATGTTAGTGTTCCAGGATGTCTGAACAACATCTAGAGACGTAGGCTGTACTAGTGTTGCAGTACTCCCATTATTCCCATATACTCAAACTCGACAGGGACTTTTAAAAACTAGCTAGAAGCTACATATCTCAAGAGACTCCTACACACAATTTTTTTATGATACTAATTATGGTAAGAGCGCTTGAAAAAGAAAAAATAAACATAAGTAGTCTGGATTGGTTGGTGAGCTGTACAATATGTTGGACAAAGTAATAGGGACTGATTTTATTTGGAATTGGCGGTTAAATGATTGAATTCCCTGAAACCAACTCTAATTGCGATCCAGGTCACTGGAAGCTGAGGGTAGCTATTGGTCCATGATGCAAGTCCCAATCAATTCAGGGGTAGTGAAATGAAGGTCACGCCATCCAATTTTGGTGATAGGAATGTTAGAGCTACTATTACAAATTACAAAGCAGATAGCCTAAAGTAGTACATGACAGTGGCTCCTTCAACTTGTTATTTTTTTAATTTATCCAGTCATGTAATTTGAGAGAGTATCAGTTAAAGTTGAATAATGCGTTTTAAATTAAATATTCCGATGCTGTAAATCTGAACCAGGCCACGAGCTACATATATAACTGTCCTATATTTGTTTAAAGGCAAGTAATAAGCAATTTTGTCCAATATTTGTCCGACATAACTGTTGATGCCATGTTCTTTTCCTCTCCTTTGCAATTGAATTACCTAATATGATGTGCTGATGTATGTTTGCAGTGAACCATCTAGTTGCCAACGCGGGAATCTGGTCCAGCTGCTTCTTTGAAGAAATCACCAACATAACTGCCTTCCAAAATATTATTGTAAGAGATCAACCAACAAAAGCCTTACCATATATTGTGATTTTTTCATGAGAAATAGCAGATCATCAACATATATTTCTCCCCATGAAACTAATTCATTAGGTACCTTTTATATATTTTTCTTTCATTATAGAATCTGAACTAATGCGTTTCTGATTCCTAGATTCGGTGTCTCACTCACACACCTGTCTATGACTCATTATATGCGCTTAGCCGACATGATATTTCCTTGACTGGTCCACTGTAGTCCCTTCAACGCTACAGCCAGCGAATTAAATTGGATTAGCTCTCAAATTTATGGCGCATTTTTTTGGCAATTTGATCTGTCATTTTCACATCCAAAAATATATGCTCTCCTTTCTTTTTCTGCTACAACTTGTCTGCAATTTAATATGATCATTCTGGCAGGATCTCAACTTCTGGGGCGCGGTGTACCCGACCTACTTCGCACTGCCCTACCTCAAGGCCAGCCGTGGCAACATCGTCGTCACCTCCTCCGTCGCCGGCAGGGTCCCCACCGCCAGGATGAGCTTCTACAACGTAAGCAACTCGATCCTTTAGCTCTAGAACATGCACACGGAGAGCATAAATTCTGCTCACCAAACACCCAGTGGTTGTACCACCGTACACCAATTTCAGATCAGTCTGGTGATCTAATTGCTGGCACAAGCAGCCTGGCGATCTAGAAGTTTCAGACATAAGTTAGTTGAGCTACCTATGTCCATTGGATGCTTGCAAGTGTCATTGCGTCACTACATCAGTCAGGGATCAGGGTGTCCCTACATGAACATAAACTAGATCTCAATTTCTTTTGCCAGAGACGACATGGATTCTGAATAATTCAGATCGACAGTAGTTAAATGCACATGATCAGGTTCAGCTGTTGAGATTTCGGTTATATGTATACTTTTGCAGGCAAGCAAAGGTGCAGTGATAAGGTTCTACGAGACTCTAAGGGCTGAGCTGGGGTCCCACGTCCGCGTCACCATCCTGATGCCGGGCTACGTCGTCTCCAACCTCACCATGGGCAAGGGCCTCCAGAAGGACGGCCACGTCGGCATCGACGAGGAGGCCCGTGACGTAAGCTCATCTCCTCTCCTTTTCTCTCAACATTTACCTATGTTTATTTTTTCTACCAAATATATATATATATATATATATATATATATATATTTATTTATTTACAAGGGATGGGGACTTGATCATTGAGAGCACATGTGTGCATGCAGATCAATGTCGGGCCGATGCCGGTGGGCAAGACGGAGTCGCTGGCAGCGGTGGTGGTGGCGAGCGTCCGGCGAGGGGACTACTACGTGACGTGGCCAGGGTGGTACTGGCCGTTCCACATGGTGATGTGCGCGGCGCCGGAGCTGGTGGACTGGTTCTCACGGACGTTCTACGTGTCCAAGTCCGGGGAGCAGGAAGGCGGCGCGGCCCTGAGCAAGAAGATCCTCGAGGCCGTCGGCGGGAAGAAGTTCCTCTACCCAAAGACCATACGCTCCCAGGCCGGAGCCATGGCAGCTAACTGACCGGACACGTACGGCAAGATGCGTGTTGGCCACAACAATAAATACATATATAAATGCAATGGTCTGTTCCGTTGTTTGATTAGTGTGGAATGGTCAAGGATTAAAGGGCCGGGGTGAAATGGGTGCATGATATGGGGCGACACTGTAATTTTTGTTCTTTTTCTTTCCTTACGTTTCTCTTATCTCTCTCTCTCTGGCATTTGATTTACAATTTACAATGGGCGATGTGATGGGAATCAATACGAATGTTTATTGGTGTATTAGGCCATCCCCAACCCAAGACACCATCTTGGAGTGTCTACGCGTCCATGTCAACTAGACACTACACATAGAAACTACCTCCCCAATGCATAGTTTCCTAAAAATTAATTATCATCCAATCGTATGTCTTCTCTCTCCTTTACTCTCCCTATCATCTTCATTTATTTCTTGGTTCTTGTGTAGACATGGTTTCTCATGCAAGACACCATGTCCTTCTCTCTCCTCCTTAATTACTTTGTCACATCATCAATTTGCTTATGTGGCAGCCTATTTAATGCTATGGACACCATCCTAGTCATTGGGTTGGGGATAGCCTTATATGTGCCCCGTGATAAGTGGGGTGTGGATGCAAATCTCAAAGTTGATGAATTGAAACAAGAGCATTTGTTGATCTGAAACAGAGTTTTGGTGTTGTCGAGCCCAAATGTTGGGATTGAGAACTGGGCCAAGCTGCCCCGTCGAATTAGCAACTAGAGTTACAGAAAGGTCGGCCCATTCTAGCTGCTATAAGATGCCGCCTTTTGGACGCCTAATTCCACTCAAGGGAAAAAAAATATCACTAAAGTGACTGTCTCTGGAAAAAATGAAAAAAAAATGTTAGAATTCATTTTCCACTAGCACCCCTACCTTGCCATCTTATTGTTTCTCATCCAACACTTGGATAATCCAAGGCAAGACCTAACCTAGTTTAAGCTTTGTTCGGTTTATATCGTATATCGAAGGACCACTACTAGAAAAACACACATTTGTCCCTCTCTTGTTAGTACCGGTTCCTTTTTAGCTGGTACTAATATCAATTTAGTACCGTCAAGGTCTTCTCCAAGCTACAAGTCGTCTTCAACTCAGCCACCACATTCGGTTTGGAGTCCGCCCCTGCACGGTTTCACCAACATCGAAACAAGGCGTATAAGAATGCGTTGGAACGGAGACACGCCGCATTCGTTGATTTGCTTCTGGTCCAAGCTCCAGAAGGGTCATGGATCAAGCTGTGTGACCAAGACAAGGTGTTGCGTCACCTTTTTGTGCCGTTCTTGGCCGTGTATCGTGTCGGGCTTTGGCCCAAGTTGAGGGTTCCCCCTCTGGTCGCCTCAAACCTGGGGCTCCCTTTTTCCATCATAAATAGGGCACACAGTGCTGTTTAGATGGGGGGTTTTGCTTAGATTATTTTGTTTGAAATAGTTTCGCCAATCATCGATTTTTAGAACCCCAACAGTTATGCTTAATCATTCATCTGCAGTTTCTCACCATATTGACTGGAGCATTCTTTCGAGTTCTTGCTTGTGTTCTTTGTTGCGTAGGCAGGGATTAGCCTCCTCGATGAGATCGATCGGATTGTGACTACAGTTGATAACTAGAGGAGTTGTGGTGCTAAGGTTGCAGGGTTCAAGTTTGCTGATTTGAAGCCGGATCGGTGTGTTGCACTCTGCGAACAACGAGTTATCCTTCGCCTGATGGAACATCGGGCACCCTAGTTCCCATCACAAAGCATCCCCGGAAATCATTTAGTACTAGCTCATAACACGACCCGACACTAAATGGTGGCAATTAGTACCGGTTGGTGTTACGAGCCGATACTAAATGGTCCTTGGGGTTCCTAAGGGTCCCCAGGCATTTAGTATTGACTCATAACACCAGCTAGTACTAAATGGTGACATTTAGTACTAGCTGGTGTTACGAGCATTTAGTGTTACGAGCATTTAGTACTAGATGGTGTTACGAGCCGGTACTAAATGGTCCACCATGGATTACTTTAAAAGGATAAAATCCCTCTTCTAGCCACGTGTGCTCTATAGGTGGGATGGCTATGGATGCTACACGCGAGGTTAAAGGTTGTGGGTTCAAGACCCCCAACCACGCAGGGGCATGAGGGTTATTCCTTTTTTTTGGGCGGATGATGGGCTTCCCATCAGTACCAAGAAGCTAGTACCGGTTGCTACGACCGGTACTGAAGCCCATTTTTCTTCCCAACAGTACCGGGAAGTTAGTACCGGTTGCTACAACCGGTACCGATGGAGGTTACGAGCGGGTAGTGAAGCCTATTTTTCTTGTAGTGGACACTGTGGGAGCGAGAAAATCTCCTATAGTTAATATAGTTAATGTAACACCTAACTCCAAAATATGCTTACGATGTAGCTCCTCACGTGGAACATGCCCACATATGGATAGCACCCCACTTACACTTTTCATCCTCCCTTCATGTAAAAGGGTCAACCCGAAGCTGATATGTTTGGAATATGAAGGTTTATAAGCTAACCCGAACCTACTTAGACTACGTACCAAGATGGGACTAAATCCATCATAAGACACATGAGCCGCAACAGGAACACTAATGGGCCGGGGTATTATAGTTAAAATCCCTTTCAATCCCCTTGAGTTCTCCTTAATCCCTTACAATACAATGCAAACCGAACAAGCCCTTAGGCCTTATTCAGTTTGTATCTCGTTGAAGAGGATTTAAGGAGATTGAGAGGGATAGAGTTCCCAATAATTCAATACCCCCTCAATCCCCACTAATACAAACAAGGCTTTAGTGTGGTCAAATGAACCCATAAGCTTTCTATTTGAGTGGAAAAAGTCATTTCTATAGTTGAAAATCAATTTTATTTTCACCACAGGTTTGTGGTTGGAACTGATGGTGATATTCATTTTCACCGTCGATTGTTGGGGGATGGGGATGTGTTCTCTAGTAGTGTTAGTAAATGTATTTAATTGAGGAATTCCTCACTCGAGAGAAGATGAGTTACCTCGATCTGCAGTAATGGCTTTTGATTTGTCTAATCATGCCAAGCCCTTTTGGCTAACCAAATATCATCGGCAATGTTTAAACATACAGTGAAGAAGATAACATCAAATTAATGTAAGATGAATAGAAGAAAAATCCCAAAATAACAAAAGAAAATGAGATCTAAGCAATGGTAGGTATATAGTCTTAATTTCTTTTGAGTTAAATACATCAAGAGTTAAATACACCAGCAGCCCTTGAACTTGTTCCAGGGTGCCACTTAGGTCCACGAACTTGTAAAATCAAAATTTGGCACCCTAAACTTGTTAAGTTGTGCCACTTAGGTCCATACCCCTTCAAGTGGTATAAATATATGAAAAACAAAAACCCTTGGTCTTTATCATCTTCTATTTCTACATCTTTCTCATTTCTTCCACCTCTCTCTTAATCCCATAGCTATGTAACCCTGCTGCTTTGCTCTGCTCCGCCACACCTTCGTAGTTGGCTGGCCCCTGCTTGGCTCCGCCGCTGAAGCGTCCCCACTTTCGTAGAGACTAAATGTGATACAAATACCAGTCCCAGGAGGCTGATACACATTTATTTAACAGATAGTTTAGTCACCGTACAAGCTCTCTATGGAGCTGAGCATTTAACGAAAACTAAAATAACAAGTAACCAAGCCACCGTGATGAACCAGAACGCGACCCAGGCCGGGTCGAGGCCTAGTTCCTCAAAAAGCGCCCGCGGAAGCACCTTCTAGGGACCACACCATAGGCATCGTCAGGTGCGGACACGACCACCTACTCGATATCTTCGGCGACAAAGTCTGGATCTTTGTCTAAATAAGCAACAACAGCAAGGGTGAGTACATACGTACTCAACAAGTCCAATCACACCCACGGAGGGGTTGTTCACAGAATATGCACATGATATATCAAGGATAAGGCTAAGATGTATTTGCAACAAAGCTATGTTTCACACATGCAAGGGTTTATTTTAAAAAGGGGTTTTCACAAAAAAAACTTTCTTTGGTAACCATTTAATAGGGTGGGGTTGATCCACACAATATCAAAGTTTTAATAGCTACCGGACTCCACATCCGCAGTAGCTCACGGCACACCTGCCGAGCACTTTCCAAAACAACTCACACCATTATCCCATTCCCAATGCTAGCTGTGTGTCCAAGCCGTAACTCGCCCAATACCGTGGGTCACGGCTATTCGAATAGTTTTTAAGTCTGCAGAGGTGTACATTTTACCCACAAGTAGGGTACCGCAACACGATCACCTTAGTATCAGCACGGATCCTATCGAAGCCATTACCCGACTTAGTTAAGACCGACTAGCCACTACGGGTTCTATCAGGGGTTATGACCTACCACGGGGAGGTCTAACCAGGGCATAAGTCACATAGATCGAATCCCCTCTCCATGATCACCTGTTGCTCTCAGCTCTCCTAGTGGCCAGCGAACTAACTAGTGGGATTTAAGCTAAGCCGTTGCCTCATACAACAGTCGAGTGATTGTGCCAAGATGGACATCTTCCGTTTAGCTCAACCACAAAGGCACGAGCTCTCAACACCTTGGCATCTGACACAGAAATACCCATCCATCTCGTCCAGGTTTAACTTTCTTTCTTAATTCTCATAATCACCACTATCCCTTTTGAAACCACGCACACATTTTCTTTTTGAATAAACACATTGATTATCGTCCAAACAGAGCAAGTCATATTTAGAGTTTAATCTCGGTCGATCAAGGAATAATCATAGCAATCAAGGGTGGCTATCCAACCATGTCTGGCAATAAAATCATATGCAATTTATAAATTAGGCTGATAGGTTGTGTCTATAAAAATTAGGTTGAATATGCATCAAAGGATGGGATTGAACTTGCCGTTGTTAAAGCCTCCCGGGAGCTCCTGCTCGCGGTACGGGTCTTTGGGCTCCGGCTCGCGGTACTTGCCTCCAAACTCCTCTACGGGTCCTTCGTCGGGCGCAACGTGATCTACGGCACACACAGACAAGCATACAAACAAACATAATAAGAAAAAGAAATAAAGCTTTTACCGTTGAGCTCGAGAGAGAGAAAATCAAGGAAAAATAGAAGTAGAGATTATTTTGGAAGAACTTTGGGTTGAACGCGGCGGAAATACTATATGATAGTGTGTGGTGGAGTTAGGGAATTTTTGGAGGATTTTCGGTGCATGAAATGATAAGCTGATTGGGTTTAGGGATTAAATCCGAGGCTTTGGAAATTTAATCAGGAATTATTATTTGGAAGGGAAAAGGATTATTTGGAATTTGTGGAAATGTCTAGGTTTATTCTAAAAGGTTCATAGACATTGAAAATAATAGAATATTATTTAATGGGAATTTAGGGAAAAGAATTGATGGAATCGGAGTTGAGATGGGAGAGATATTGGGTTTTTATTATGAGCTAATTAAAGGGCTAGGGGCTTATTTGGGATTATCAAAATAGGAAAGGGGTCTATTAGGAATTTTACATGAACATAGAAAGGACTTGGCTGTAATATTGGCAATGCATAGGGTGGTTTTAGGGTGTAGGGACTGGTTTGTGAAGAATCTAAAGGAGGGAGGGTTACTTTCGGAAAAGGACATGAAGGTGGGGGGCTCTTTATGGAAAAGAGAGAGGGGGAGGGGGCTACGGGCAAAAGTGCCCTTCTTCTTCTACCTCTCGACAGAGAGGAGGCCAGGGAGGGGCAGGGGGCGGCGCTGGGCTCGCCGGCGGCCTGGGACGGGAGAGAGGCCGGGGAGATGGGGAAGACGGAGAGGGGAGTGGGGATATTCCATTCCTCTGCTTAGCTCGGGCGGAGATGGAGCATGGAGGTGGCGTCACGGGCAGCCATGGACAGCGAATGGCGAGCTCGTGGGGAGCTCGGCTTGGGCAATAAAAGAGAGGGGCGAGGCTTGGGGAAGGAAGAGGAAGGTGAGGGGCTGCTTAACCTCTGAGGAATCGAGCCGTGGTGGCTCGACGAGGTGGGGCGACGGTGGCGGGCGAGCTCGGTGGTGGCGGCGTTAATGGTGGTGGCGCTGGCGCGCAGGGAGGAGGGGAGGGAGGCGAGCAGGAGATGGTGGTGGTGGAGAGCTGCGCCGAGGACCCCTTTTATAGGCCGCGAGGGGGAGGAGCGTGGGTGGAGGCCGGTGGCACAGGGGAGCTCGCCATTAATGGCGGCTTGGCCTTTTGCTGGTGGCAGTGAGCGGCGCGGCAGCCGAGGCACTGCTCCGCCGAGGCAGGAGGGTGGTGGCGCGTAGCGGGGAGGAGGGAAGCTGGTGGAGGCGCTGGCTGTGGGGGTGGCGCGGTGGTGGTGGTGCTGCTGGTGTGCTTGGCGTGGCGTGTGGCAGGGGAGGAAGGACGAAGGAGGAAGAAAGAAAAGGAAAAAAAAAGAGAAAAAAGGAAAAGGGAAAAAGAGAGAGAGAGAAGGGAGAGAGAAATAAAGAGATAGATTCGCGGCGCCGATCGAGGGACGGATGGGCACGCGTGGCGGTCGGCCTGCACACAGCAAGACACGCAACGCGAGGAGATTAAAGAAGATGGGCGACGGTCGGTTCGATGTCGGAACGACAGAAAAGCCAGGAAATATTTTCTGGAGAAAGATTTTAGGAGATTTGACCGAGAAAGATTTTGAATGATTGAGCGAAAAGATTTTGAAAGATCAAGAGCTCGACGAACAAAAGATTTTTAAAATGATTTTTAGCAAGTGATTTATTTGGGTAATTTTTACGGATGTTACAGCCGCGCCTCTCTAGTCCGCCCCGCGCTGGCCCAGGCGAGGGGGCACAGTAGGATTGGGGCATTGATGTAAATGTGAGAGATGAGAAGGATGTAAATGTAGAAGATGACAAAATTTGGGGGCTTTTTTACATATATTCATGCCGCATAGCGCCAATTCAAGGCGTATGGACCTATGTGGCACAACTTAACAAGTTTAGGGTGCCAAATTTTAATTTTGCGAGTTCGTGGACCTAAGTGGCACAACGTGACAAGTTTAGGGGCCGTTGGTGTATTTAACTCTTTTCTTTTAGATAATGGAAAAAAATACTTCGGGTCTTTGCTTCACATGAACTTATGACCAATTATTACGGCAATTGCAGCTCATCTGTCTGCTTGAAATGTGAGAATAAAATCTACCATTAACAGTTTGGATGACAAAGCTATACAGTCTTAATTTGGATGCTTATATTAGTATATGCAAGAATGCAAACATATAGCTTGAAGTGGCGGCTAATGTCTCAGTGACATAGCAAATTAGAACTCTATTGTACCAAAATCCATTGGGGACACATGCACTTCACTTTAAATAAAGATAACTCAACGAAACTCAACTGGTGGTGTTCTGTTACAACTTGACATCAACACCTTATTACAATATATTATTATTACTTACCCACCTCACTAGTTTTTGCCCTCACATTCCTGCCACACATGTCTTCCTGGCATCCTTTGGCTTCTCTAAAGGTACGCCGGTGAGGCCGCTTGAGGGGGTGGTTGCCTTGGGATTTCATATCTAAAGGAAGTTGTAGAAGGGGACCTGCCCTCCCTCTACATTGTTGTGAACCTGAGTGGTGCCCTGTTGAGTGTACTTCCTCTTCTTATAGATGTGGCAGACGACCCAAGTGCCATCCGGATCTACCATGACTGGAACCTGGTACAATTGAAAGCTTTAGATAACTTATCATTTTTCTGCATACAGTTCCCAAACTATTTGTTATGCAATGCTTAAGTAAACATTGTTAGACCACCATGAATATTAATGAATTTCTATATCAGAAGACGAGCTATGCTTGGCAAACAAAATATTTGTCTGCCTAGTTTTTTTACAAATCTAAAGTTGGACCATATTCGATAGTATCATAAGTATCATATTTCTTTGTCATGAGTAGTAAATGGCGAGCTTAACCGAAGGAAATAGTCCTAGTTGGGGATACCCTTTCGTACCACTGTATCCCACAAACAAACTTTGTAATACACAGATAGTAGTAGTGAGGAAACCGACAAAAAAACCGTTTCTACATCACAATTTTGAGTTTTTGAATGGCTACACCTACGGACAACTGTTTCCTACTACGCAAATGACAAATTTGGTCGGAGAATAGTATGTCATTTGTCGACACCTCGTAGCCTACTATATATTCCCCTATCTCACGCCCACCATCCACCAACAAATCTCGTTATGCACAGATAATACTTGTGTAGGAAACCTCTCTACACCACAAGATTGAATGTTTGAACGACTATGCCTAAGGACAACCAATTCCTTTCACACTCGAAAAAGTTTGTAGGAGCAAAGACTTATGTTAATTTTGACACCCCAAAGACTATCATGTATATCATAACCCCCATAAATAAAAAAGCAACCCTTATAATGCACAAATAACGAATAGATCTAAATCCGCATGTACGTGAAGGCAATCAAGGTTAATTGAGAACACTGATTCTTTGCTGTACCTTGCTCCCACTAGGCTTCATCACTCGATAGGGTTTGAGGCCAGCTTCAACAAGGCTATACTCTTTCATCACCCATTCAGTGTTCTGACCAACAGCTGTTCTCCCCCTGTAGAACACCAGGGTTCTCTTCAGCCCAATCTTCTCAGTCTCCCCACCATTGATGCTACTACTAAAGATTGGCTCAACCTTGCCTGATGTCTTATAGTGCCCATCCCCTGCAGTACGATTCCACTGGTTTCCATGTCGCCACCTTCGGACTCTTTGAGTAAAGAAATATTTTTCTGTGCATCCGTCTGTGTTCAAGAAAAATGGCAAGCAAGTAATTTTTAGCCACACGCAGGTATTATAGTAGCATGAGCAATATAACTAAATGGTATTAGAAGGAACATATTTATTTGTTTCTTGAGAAAAAGGTAGGTGTACGTGGAGCCTCTACCTGTGACCAGCTCCCATGGATTGTATGTTAAAATGTCAGCGTCAATTATAATATCTGATGTGAGTGGCTCGTTCACTGAACGAGGGCGGAGGTAGTGGGAGACGATGTCCTGACCACTAGGCTTAAACCTGATTCCTGGTTGGACGGTGGCTGCACTCACTATGGGTTGGGAAGCCATTGATGTTCACCGTCGATGACTAGTGGCTCTAGTCTTTGAGATAAAGAGTTTTTAATGAGTTGGTGATGGGGTGGTAGTAGCAAGGGAAAGGGACGGGGGCCATTGCCTTGTGTGAAGTTAACTCAATTAGATCTGGTCCCATATGTCTTTCTTCCTGTATGCAATGTTTTTGTTTGTTAGTTTATTCTGCTTTCCATGCCATTATTATCGATGACACATCATGTATGTTTAAAAGTGTCTTTGCGTTCTCCAAATGTGCATAAGAGGTAGAGTGAGGGAGACTCAAGCTGATTTTTCGACTCTATCCCTTACTGACGTTTTCATTCTATTTCTAGTGAAGTGTAATCAAGCTCATTTTCCCCACTATATATCACTAGATAACAACAATGGTTGTGTTCTGGTACAAACAAACAAACGTGTAGCGGTATCAATGACTAGGATTGATCCTTTAACTAAGTTTGTACTTTCTCCCTTTCTATTTGATAAAAAATGTCTTATCTAGATTACTTTTATGTGCCGGCCCTTTCATTTTAAGTGAACATACAAACATATATGGCATTGGAACTATGTGCCAGGCAGGGTTCAATTGGTGGGTAGTGTAGTGGAAGGCTTCCATGAAATGCCGAAGACAGGTCCATGAGGTGGTGTGCCTGGTAGTTGGGATGCATAAGTAGAACTATTTGTTGACATGTGATTGTTGTTATCCTTGTTTTCTACAAATATCAATAAGCTACAGATGCACACATCATGAAAGTATCACCTATAAGTTAATTTATATTGTTTCATGAAAGTATCAACTTCCTGATGACTAGCATAAGCAAAAGCCATGCTTGCATCACCACTATGTGGAGAAAAGAAAGGGTAGAGTAAGGGAGATTTAGATTCCTTCCACTCTATCTCTAACCCAATCATGTACGAAAACTCATTTCTACCCTTTATCAGTAGCAGACAAAGTTTCCTTTAACAGAAACAAAAAAAATGACATGTCATTGAGTAGGATTTTTTCCCCTTTATCCCATTTGTCTCATTAACTTCTCTCTATTTACGTGTTTGCTTTTGTGTTGGCCTCCTGGAGAAATGTCGCACATGCAATGTCGAGACATGTTGCCACTAAACTTTTGTTGTTGAGGGATTTATTATGCTTTTTAAGATAGCTCCATCCTTTCCATTCCATGTATATGACAGGTTGTATGATACATATCTACTTTTTTTGTTTTCATGAATTATGTACGTAAAAAGAAACTGGATCAACGCAGTTTGATTAACTCAGTTCTTAGAAGTCTACACATGTATATGATATCCTTTTTTGATGTTCCAAAGGGCATTATAAAGAAACTGGATTATTTTCAATCTTGATCATAAAAGAAATACCGCTTACCCAAATGGGATATCCTGTGTCAACCTAAAGAGCAAGCTGGACTAGGGATCCATAATCTAGATATAAAATACGTAGCCTTACTTAGTAAATGGCTATATTGTTTGTTGAAAACAGATGGTACATGGCAACAAATTCTATGCAATAAATATCTAGGTTCTAAACCACTAGTGCAAGCACAATGGAAAAGCGGAGACTCAGATTTCTAGGGCTTATCAAGGTAAAATAGGATTTTCTTCGTTTTGGGGCTTTTATCATTAAAGATGGGTCACAAATAAGGTTCTGGGAAGATATGTGGTTAGGAAATAGGATGCTTCATGAACAATATCCTCAACGTTATGGCATTGCCCACCGAAAACAGGATACAATGGCGAAAGTGCTGGGCACCGACCCACCAAATATCTCATGGCATATGGACCTCATTGGTAACAAATTAGTAATGTGGAATAACCTCCTTCCAGGAATTTCCAATATTATACTAAGCCATGATGAAGGTGAATTGCGATGGAACTTAAACCAAAGTGGTGAGTTTTCAGTGATGTATTATTATTTGGCACTGATCTATATTGATGGTTTAAATGTCAACAAACGACTTTGGAAATTAAAAGCACCCTCCAAGATTAAAATTTTCTTGGGGTATCTTCGCAAAGGTATTATGTTAACTAAAGACAACCTAGTTAACGTAATTGGCAAGACAGTAAACAATAATGCTTTTGTCACAAAGATGAAAAAATTCAACATTGTTTTTTTGAGTGTCGGTTTGCTTGTATGGTGTGGGCGGGTGTTCATGTGGCTTCTGATCTTTCGCAGCCTATCAACACGTCCAATATGTTTAGCATTTGGCTGATGGGGATTAGCAGAGATCTAAAACCCTAAATTTTACGAGCAGCAGCAACATGCTGGTCCTTGTGGTTGACTAGGAATGCTTTGTTTTTTGAAAAGAAACAATCTTATTTTTTAGGTTCTTTTCTCAATTATCCATTGGCTTCGTTCATGGCCTATTCTTCATAGGCCTATTTACTGAGCTTTGTTGTGGAGGCATCTCAGTTATTGGCATAGGTGGCCAAAGAATTTTTTACTCAGGCACATGGGGGCGGTCTAGTGTTCGGATTGATGATCATTAGTGTGTGTGCTTGCTGCTTTATTTTATCCTTTTATAAGGTTGTGTGCTGTCTAGGCAGAGGCTAGGAGATATTCAAGTTCTATTGTATTCCCATTTGAAAAAAGAGAAAAATTGAATTATGTACATAGGATCGGTTGGTCGGGATGGTGTCGATGTTGTGCGAGTCAAGAATGATGAACCCAATGTGCTTGACAATGGTCATACATTTCTAGGAATATGGGAATGTTGACTGCTGAGTGGTTGACGGTAGTGGTGAGACCATGCATGTGGGGAGGATGCTGGCACTTGTGGTTTTAGGGAAACATAGCATGTGTCGGTAGTAAGCCATCATTGTTCTGGATTCTTGCACATCTCAACCTACGATTCTTGGCCAATTCCAAGGGCGGGGAGAGTGGCCACGTCGCCGGCCATCCCGACCGTTGGATTGAGCGACTCGACAGTTGAGACTGGGAGTTTCTTGGCCATTTTATAAAAAGACCCTTAAACTTCATCGGAATAGAACCCCCCGTCCACTCCCCTCTCTCATGAATTTTTGTGATAAGGCCCTCAAATATCATTGGAATCAACCCGCAATCCACCCCAACTACGCAGCAACATTTTCAACAAACACCCGCAATTTTCTTAGAATCAACACGCCCTCCTTTTTTCTCACATCAATTTTCTTCAAAAAATCCTCGACTTTAAATTAAATTATGTAACAATACATTCTATTATAACTTTAATACCACACATACAATTCGACCATAAAAACATGTTCGAACCAAAAGATATCCAACATAAAATTTGCTTACAATTTCAAAACCGACAACTTTATTATAGAGCACACTTTTAAACCCAAAATAATTTCGCCACTCATTAACACAAAACATTATCTACGACCCGTCGTACTCACGATTCCGATATTGGAACGTCCTAAAATTAAGAAAAGCATAGTAAGAAAATCAAAATTAGAAACCTAAATCTTGGATATGCAATGAAATTTCAAACTCAAAGTGTTCTCAGATTTCTTTCCCACAAATAATTATATGAGATCCATTGCATCTATGATTGGACATCGAACAAGCTCAAATTTTAAAAATAAAAAACATACCATAGTGAAAACTAAAAAATAACTTACTTTTTTAAATGAACACTAAACCACTTTTAAATAAACAACTTTTCAACGCAAAAAATGCTCCAAATATGAAAAGCCGAAAACACTTTCCCCATAGATTGACACAAATATTTATCTACGACCCATCATAACTACAATTCCAATATCATAACGTCCTTAAATTAAGAAGTGTACAATACAAAAGGAAATCAAAATTCAAAAACTTAAACCTAAGGCTCAAAGTGTTTCCATAATTCGTTCCCACAAATATCAGACGTTGCACCTATGATTTGGACATGAAGACATCTCTAGATTTTTTTAAAAAAAATTGACCATGAAAGAGGCTCACAAAACACTTCTCAATAAAAAAAAGTTTCCACATAAAAATTACTGTGAATACGAAAAGATGCAAAATTAATACATACCAAATATAATTCAATGCTCATTTCTAATCCTCCTACATATTTTTTACATTTCAATAAAATATACACTTTAAAATAAAAAATACCTAATATTCCAAATCTATAGCATTTCCCAAATATACACTTAAAAAAACTCAGGTACATCTAGTGGCTATCCGCAGCAACGCCGCGGCCTTTTCTAGTTCTGTAGAATTATGGGTGCATAGCGGGGAGGGGTAATGTGGATAGGATTGGAAATAGATAATGTTTGGAGTTTGTGGATGTATATGGTAGTTGTGATAAAGGGTTGTTCTGACACTTGCTAAACAATGAACGAGGAGGTTGAATGTAACATACCTAGATAGTTGGGTATATAGGATTGGCCAATAGAGAAGCTTGGTTGTCAATCTTTGGGGTCCAAGGCTGGGGCACATGGTGTGTATGTTTTGAATGACGAGACGTGAAGGAACAGGACAATCCCAAATTTTGTAGCGTTTTGTTTGAAGTCGTTATGGATGGGATGGTGCCAAAAAGCGAATATGCCATTTAGATGTGGTTGGCCCTGCCCGTCAAAATGATTGGACATGGTCATCCCAATTATATAGCATCACGTCCGTTTAGCACAACGAGAGAGTTGTGGGTGAGAGGGAAGAGTCGAAGGGGGTGAACGGGAAAGAGCCGATGGGGGCGAGCGTCATGGCGCCCGGCGCCCGCCATGGTCAGTAGGGGTGAGCTCGGCATGGCCATCCATGTCTGTCAATGGAGCTTCCTGGATCCCCTCCGTCCTCCATGGCTGCCAGGTCAAGCTCCGCACGACCCCTCCATGGGTACCAGTAGAGCTCCGCCGCCCCCTCTATGGTGCTAGCTGCTACATTCTTGCAACCTTATTGCTCAAGGGCAACCATGCGTGCATGTTGCGGCATCACGAGAGGCTGGTGTTGTCTTCTGTTGTTCGTTATTTGGTCCTTGTTTGGCCCTGAAAGAAGTACTTGTTCCTTCATTGGCCCTAAGAAAATTTTCATTCACTATTAGGACAAAACTTTTTCATCCATTCCTTTCTGGTACATAATGGTGTTAACTATGACCTGAAAGACAACTTTGCCCTCGTGAGTGGATGTATGTGAAAGGGATGCCCTGGACATGTATGGATATTTGTTTACTAGGTTTTGCCTATTTGTTGTCCGACATGTGGGTCCTACTACTAAATACCCTGTTCCTGTCCCCCTGGCCCTTTTTCCTTCTTTCTTGTCTCCTACGTGACAGCAATACACGACACGGAGGCCAGTTTCTGAGATTGGCGAAGACCAGCGAAGGGACAAAGGACCAGATCCAGAGCCCGGAGAGGAGAGCCTTCCAGGGACAAGCAAGAGTTGGTGACGTTCATATCCTTGTCTGAATAAAGATTATAGCCACATGAAAGATTGTATTTTCTACAGTGTGCTGCAAGAACAGAACCTTGCCGCCTAGATCGATTCCACGAGCTCTGAGTGGTTTCAATTCAATTCCTCCCATCCAAAGATCCATTATTTTCCCATCTACACCTTCGATGACTCAATTTTGAAGCAACCCACTGGTTTTCCGTTACACAGTTGTGAGGGGAGATGGTGAGCACGAGAACAACATGGCAGGAGATGGAAAAGCATGTTGTAGGAATGTGGCGACTACAGGGATGGGCATGAACAGGGCGGCGACAATGGACAATCTCGGCACAGCGGTCAAATGGAGGGGCCAATTCATCCTGTCTGAGCGGGGTCACCAGCAGCGGCCGTGCCTGCCTCCTGCACCGCGTCAGGCTCCCGTGTGGCCGCTACGGCCTCCCGTGCTGCCTGTGGCCACCCGTCGATGCCTGTGGCGCCCTGCCATGCATGCTGATCTCGCGCCTTGCCATGCCACCCTGTGGCACCCTGCTCTCGCAGCCCCTCCAGCTCGAGTGGATCTGTGACGCCACCCTCCATCCGCCGTCGGAAGCTACCGCCGCCTACGGGGGTGGAGAGTCTTAGATGTTCGGTTCGGGTCACTGAGAGTTACATGCCAAATAATTCAGGGGTATTTTGGTTTGTTCGCCAAAAAAACCAACAAGGTCATAGGGCTTTTTGACAGTAGAATAGAACGGAATAGACAGAAAGGTCAAGAAAGGAATGGATGAAAAATTTTTGGCCTAACAGAAACGAAAATTTTCCTAGGGCCAAGTAAGGAACATGTACTTTTTTTAGGGACAAATAAGGAATTATCTCATTAAATGGGATTCAACGTGGATGACGAATTTCATCCCACAATGATTGGTACTTCTCACTAGAAGGGGAAATCAAGCAGGGGAAGAAGACATGAAAGAGAGGTTAACACGTGGGTCCCAGAGGACATCTAGATAATGTAATTAGAATTTTATACATCCTATTCGAAATATCCCAACCTACCAGAAACTTGGGACCAACCTATCCCTTATCAACCAAATACTGAATGGGATCAACCCATCCCATCGCCTCCGAACCAAACACACGTTTCTTTTTCATGCTGAAAATATCATAAAGTTTCACATCTGAGAAAAATTAGGGACAAAGATACCGAATGCGACATTAAAGCCAAAAATATATCATCACTCGCGGTTAAATGATGGTTTTATATGAGCTCCATGAAAAAGTTAACCTGGGTCCCACATTTAGGTTTAAGCTGATAAATAGGGAGGTAAAATAAAATGGAAAATGGATCCTCTCGTGGGTTGAGGGTTGAACACGTTACCGATTGAATGGGAAGTCTTTACTGAACGAGACCAACATTTATGGTAGGTTTTTAGTAAACGTGGTTGATGGTGGCATAAAAGCCCCCACTTTAGCCAAAAAATATTTTACCCCCTGCCTTTCACCACCCTGTTGTAGTAGGGAAGAAGAAGGCTCCCAGGAAGAGTGCTATGGAGGAGGTCTACGCCTCCCCGTGGAGTGTCAATCTGGTTAGTAATTCATTAAGGTTGAAACGATTCGGATCCCGGGAGGGTTGAATTATGCTTCTAAAACTTTAATTGCAATAAAAGAATCATAGCAACAAGCCAATTCACTCAAGATTCCAAGGTTAGCATGGCGAGTCAGTAAAGTTTTCTTTATGAAATAGGAGGGGGATCCCTTATTGATTATATATTATATTGAAGAAAAATCAAATGAAAAGAGCTTACATCAAACTAAGGAACAAAAAAAGAAACAAATGTAAACTTGCATAATGTAAACAAAAGTGTTAGGAAGCCAATTTTTTGGAGGTATCATAGAGTCAGCACTCCTCTAGTCCTCGTTGGAGCACCCATGGAAGGGTATCACCACCCCTTGATCCGCAAGAATCAAGTGCTCTCTATTATATATAGGGCTGGATGTCGAGCCAGGTCGGCTCGTTAACATATTGGCTCGGTTCGGCTCGTTATACTAATGAGCCAGCAGCCCAGCTCGGCTCGGCTCGTTAGCGAGCTCGAGCTGGCTCGTTTGGCTCACGAGCCATTGTAAAGAGAAGATATGCAAACAAATCATCATTAAATATAGCTCATTTAGCGCGTTTTGGCTCGTTTCGGCTTGTTTTGACCAACCATCATATCACAGTAACCGAAAATAATTAGTTTCCACCACACGCCAGTTCAAACACGAACAAGTATTGTTTAGCAGTTTATGAAACAAAACAACTTTAAAATAAAAACATCCAAAACCATATAATCAATCATTTGTTCCACTAGATTAAATGGGTCGAGCCAATTTAAATTTGCTGGCTTGATAATTAGCTGGCTCGTTATGGCTCGCGAGCAACTCGCGAGCTGGCTAGTTATAAAACAAGCTGACTTGTTATAAAATGAGCTGGATTGTTATAGAACGAGCTCGAGCTCGAGCCGAGCCACTAACGAGCGAGCTAGCGAGTTACGAGCTTTTCGTCCAGCCCTAATTATATATCCGTCCTCCATCTCTATATCGCTGGATTCTAGTACGGAGCACAACTTTTTGGACTTACCACAATCTCCTTGAGAGCTCACTAAGATCAGCACCACTAAGCTGTCTAGGTGATACAGATCATCAAGGGTAACAACTAAAGATCTTTACTTGACGTGAACTAGCCCAAGAGAAGGATGGATGCATACTTGCTACTGTGCAAGCATTAATGGTGCCTCTCTTGCCTTTCACCTCTAGTAGTGAGCTTGCAAAATTATGGTTGGCAACTAGCACAATAAAAAGGAAAAAAAATATTAAATTAATGCACTTATCAAGTATACCGAAAGTCCACATAATCTCATAAACTATTTCTTGGTTCTATTAACACCTCAAAACTATGCTATTTTGTTCAATTTACCCCTTAGTATAGTTTGTTTCTTTTTTCTCCATATGCAAGTTTAATTTCAATTTAAAAATATGCAAGGTTGTAGCTATCAATTTCAATTTACCCCAATTGTATGTTAAGAATATGTTATAAATTTTCATGATTATATTTGTTTAATATTGTATCATAATGATTAATTTATTATTAAATATCACAGCTTATCAAATCAATGAGAACAAATTTGTGTTGTATTTTTGTAATATGACTCACAATCGATGTCGACTATCATGTCACCACATTTGAACCTAATACCATACTTGTGTTTGCAGAACCCAAAATAATACTTTAGCAGGGTAAGTGGACTCTGGCTATACTTCTTCATGAGGTAATTTGGATTTTTTTTAAAAAAAATAACCTATATAACAATGTCTCTGACAATACTGGCTTTTTCTTTCAGCTTGCTAACTAACCGGCTAATAAGCCTAACTAAGCCTACTAGCAGAGTTAATCACGTAAGTGCATCTGTCTGATCAAACCAACGCAACCCTGCTGCTTCCTTTGTTTTTTCTTGCTTTTGACGACAAGGTCCAGCAGCTGTTCTTGAAGCAATCATAAACCAACCTAGCTTGCTTTGGACCTAATCTTGGTTAGCATCCCAAACTTCTTTGTTACTTTTTCTTCTCACGTGAGCACAAACCAGCAGAGCAACAACCAACCTGTTAACCTCGTTTAGCAATCTTGACGGACCTAGCTTGCGAGTGGCCCCGCTCGGTGCTTGCATGCAGCACCGGCCACTCCTTTTTCTCTCTCTCTCTCTCTCCAAACAATTTTACAATGGTGGAAAGAAGTAAGAAGCGTCTATGTAGCTGAAATCAAATATAAGGAATATCAAGATGTATAGATACGTAAAAAAGATATCAATCAATATCAATACCAAAATAGGAAATATATGACGCAGTACCTATCGGCTATCGGTACCTCTTCGTACCTTACTAAAATAAACTTATAGCCCTTTTGCTGAGCTATAAACCCCATGAGAAAAAAACCCGAGGCGGAGCAGCTGCATCGGGCGATGTCGATCTCCAACCGTATCTCCCCCTCCCGAAGCTCTACTACCTCCATGCTCATCTATGGGCCGAGAAGCTTTGAAGACGACTTCAAGCACCAGAAAAAAGACGAGGTCCAAGCAGTTGTTGCCAAGATCGAGAAGACCTACAGGCGTGCTGGCCTTAGCAAGGTCAAGATGGACAGCGGCTACTGCTGCTGCTTGGGTCTTCTAGATCCTATCAGCAATATCCGCGTCAATGGCTGCATCTAAGATGCAGCAGCAGCAGCGACGCCAGGCAAAGGATCTGAAAACATCGCCAAGCGCTCGCTCGACGGCCTCGTCGCCTTCCTTACCTGCCTCTTCCCGTATAGAAACATCCGATAGTCAAAATTAATTACACACTAATAAAAGCTTCATTAGTAGTATGGGTAGTATACGTAAGTAGTATAGATAGTATAAGGATATTATGGGAAAAGGACAAAAAATATGTCAGGACAATATATTTGTTGAAACTAAAAATCCACCTCTTTACGAAAGGTAATTAATATATATGTAATTATTACTAAATTAGCCTTAACAATTGATGGTTTGATCTCATCGATACTCCATACTACCACATAGTAGGATAAGGCACCGTAAAAAAACTCCTTTTGGTAACCAAATATCCTCGGCAATGTTTTAAACATACAATGAAGAAGATAACATCAAATATAAGATGAATACAAGAAAAATCCCAAAATAACAAAAGAAAATGTGATATAAGCAATGGTAGTATACAATCTTATTTTTTTAGATAATGGATAAAAATTGTTCCGGTCTTCGCTTCACATGTCTGCATGAAATGTGAGAATAAAATCTACGATTAACATTTGGATGACAAAGGTATACAGTCTAAGTTTGGATGCTTATATTAGTATATGCAAGAATGCAAACGTATTGCTTGAAGAGGCGGGTAATGTCTCAGTGACAGCAAATTAGAACTCCATTATACCCAAATCCATTGGGGACACATGCACTTCAATTGAAATAAAGATAACTCAACGAAACTCAACTGGTGGTGTTCTGTTACAACTTGACATCAACACCTTATTACAATATATTATTATTTTTTGCCCGCCTCACTAGTTTTTGCCCTCATATTCCTGCCACACATGTCTTCCTGGCATCCCTTGCCTTCTCTAAAGGTACGCCGGTGAGGCCGCTTGAGGGGGCAGTGGTTGCCTTGGAATTTCACGTCTAAAGGAAGTTGTAGAAGGGGACCTGCCCTCCCTCTACATTGTTGTCAACCTGAGTGGTGCTACGTTGAGTGTACTTTCTCTTCTTATAGATGTGGCAGACGACCCAAGTGTCATCCGGATCTACCATGACTGGAACCTGGTACAATTGAAAGCTTTAGATAAATTATCATATTTCTGCATACAGTTCCCAAACTATTTGTTATGCAATGCTTAAGTAAACCTTTTTAGACCACAATGAATATTAATGAATTTCTATATCAGAAGAGGAGCTATGCTTGGCAGACAAAATATTTTTCACCCTAGTTTTTTTTACAAATATAAAGTTGGACCATATTCAATAGTATCATATTTCTTTGTCATGAGCAGTAAATGGCGAGCTTAACTGAAGGAAATAATCCCAGTTGGGGATACCCTTTTGTACCACTGTATCCCACAAGCAAACTTTGTAATACACAAATAGTAGTAGTGAGGAAACTGACAAAAACCGTTTCTACATCACAATTTTGAATTTTTGAATGGCTGCGTCTAAGGACAACCGTTTCCTTTCACGGAAACGACAAATTTGGTCGGAGAATAGTGTAACATTAGTCGACACCTCGTAGCCTACTATATATTCCCCTATCTCACACCCACCCTCCACCAACAAATCTCGTTATGCGCAAATAATACTTGCGTAGGAACCTCTTTACAACACAAGCTTGGATGTTTGAACGACTATGCCTAAGGACAACCAATTCCTTTCACACCCGAAAAAGTTTGTAGGAGCAAAGTGTGATGTTAAATTTGACACCCCAAAGACCATCATGTTTATCTTAACCCCCCATAAACAAAAAAGTAAACCTTAATACAAATCTAAAGTTGGACCATATTCGATAGTATCATATTTTTTTGTCATGAGCAGTAAATGGCGAGCTTAACTGAAGGAAATAGTCCCAGTTGGGGATACCCTTTCGTACCACTGTATCCCACAAACAAACTCAGTAATACACAAATAGTAGTAGTGAGGTAAACGACAAAAAAAAATCCGTTTCTACATCACAATTTTGAGTTTTTGAATGGCTGCGCCTAAGGACAACCGTTTCCTTCCACGCAAACGACAAATTTGGTCGGAGAATAGTATGGCATTAGTCGACACCTCGGAGCCTACTATATATTCCCCTATCTCACGCGCGCCCTCCACCATCAAATCTCGTCATGCACAAATAGTACTTGTATAGGAAACCTCTCTTTACACCACAAGCTTGTATGTTTGAACGACTATGCCTAAGCACAATCAATTCCTTTCACACCCGAAAAAGTTTGTAGGAGCAAAGTCTTATGTTAATTTTGACACCCCAAAGACTATCATGTATATCATAACCCCCATAATTAGAAAAGTAACCCTTATACAAATCTAAAGTTGGACCATATTCGATAGTATCATATTTCTTTGTCATGAGCAGTAAATGACGAGCTTAACTGAAGGAAATAGTCCCAGTTGGGGATACCCTTTTGTACCACTGTATCCCACAAACAAACTTTGTAATACACAAATAGTAGTAGTGAGGAAACCGACAAAAAAACCGTTTCTACATCACAATTTTGAGTTTTTGAATGGCTGCACCTAAGGACAACCGTTTCCTTCCATGCAAACGATCAATTTGGTCGGAGAATAGTATGACATTAGTCGACACCTCGTAGCCTACTATATATTCCCTTATCTCACACCCACCCTCCACCAACAAATCTCGTTATGCGCAAATAATACTTGTGTAGGAAATCTCTTTACACCACAAGCTTGAATGTTTGAACGACTATGCCTAAGGACAACCAATTCCTTTCACACCCGAAAAAATTTGTAGGAGCAAAGTGTGATGTTAGATTTAACACCTCAAAGACTATCATGTATATCATAACCCCCATAAATAAAAAAGCAACCCTTATAATGCACAAATAACGAACAGATCTAAATCTGCACGTACGTGAAGGCAATCAAGGTTAATTGAGAACACTGATTCTTTGTAGTACCTTGCTCCCACTAGGCTTCATCACTCGATAGGGTTTGAGGCCTGCTTCAACAAGGCTATACTCCTTCATCACCCATTCAGTGTTCTGACCAACAGCTGTTCTCCCCCTGTAGAACACCAGGGTTCTCTTCAGCCCAATCTTCTCAGTCTCTCCACCATTGATGCTACTACTAAAGATTGGCTCAACCTTGCCTGATGTCTTATAGTGCCCATCCCCTGCAGCACGATTCCACTGGTTTCCATGGCGCCACCTTAGGACTCTTTGAGAAAAGAAATATTTTTCTGTGCATCTGTCTGTGTTCAAGAAAAAAAAAGGCAAGCAAGTAATTTTTAACCATACGCACATATTATAGTAACATGAGCAATAACTAAATGGTATTAGAAGGAACATATTTATTTGTTTCTTGAGAAAAAAGGTAGGTGTACGTGGAGCCTCTACCTGTGACCAGCTCCCATGGATTGTATCTTAAAATGTCAGCGTCAACTATAACATCTGATGTGAGTGGCTTGTTCACTGAACGAGGGCGGAGGTAGTGGGAGACGATCTCCTGATCACTAGGCTTAAACCTAATTCCTGGTTGGACGGTGGCTGCACTCACTACGGGTTGGGAAGCCATTGATGTTCACCGTCGATGACTAGTGGCTCTAGTCTTTGAGATAAAGTGTTTTTAATGAGTTGGTGATGGGGTGGTAGTAGCAAGGGAAAGGGACATTTATAGGGGACGGGGGCCATTGCCTTGTGTGAAGTTAACTCAATTAGATCTGGTCCCATATGTCTTTCTTCCTTAATGCAATGCTTTTGTTTGTCAGTTTATTCTGCTTTCCATGCCATTATTATCGATGACACAACATGTATGTTTAAAAGTGTCTTTGCGTACTGCAAATGTGCATAAGAGGTAGAGTGAGGGAGACTCAAGCTGATGTTTCGACTCTATCCCTTACTGACGTTTTCATTCTATTTCTAGTGAAGTGTAATCAAGCACATTTTCCCCACTATATATCACTAGATAACAACAATGGTTGTGTTCTGGTAGAAACAAACAAACGTGTAGCGGTGTCAATGACTAGGATTGATCCTTTAACAAAGTTTGTACTTTCTCCCTTTCTATTTGATAAAAAAAATGTCTTATCTAGATTACTTTTTTGTGTCGGCCCTTTAATATTAAGTGAACATACAAACATATATGGCATGAGGTGGTGTGCCTGGTAGTGTAGTGGAAGGCTTCCATGAATTGCCGAAGGCAGATCCATGAGGTGGTGTGCCTGGTAGTTGGGATGCATCAGTAGAACGATTTGTTGACATGTGATTGTTGTTATCCTTGTTTTCTACAAATATCAATAAGCTACAGATGCACACATCATGAAAGTATCACCTATAAGTTAATTTATATTGTTTCATGAAAGTATCAACTTCCTGATGACTAACATAAGCAAAAGCCATGTTTGCATCACCACTATGTGGAGAAGAGAAAGGGTAGAGTAAGGGAGATTTAGATTCCTTCCACTCTATCTCTAACCCAATCCTGTACACAAACTCATTTCTACACTTTATCAGTAGCAGACAAAGTTTCTTTTGACAGAAACAAAAAAAATGACATGTCATTGAGTAGGATTTTTTCCCCTTTATCCCATTTGTCTCATTAACTTCTCTCTATTTACGTGTTTGCTTTTGTGTTGGCCTCCTTGAGAAATGTCGCACATGCAATGTCGAGACATGTTGCCACTAAACTTTTTGTTGTTGAGGGCTTTATTATGCTTTTTATGATAGCTCCTTCCTTTCCATTCCATGTATATGACAGTCTTAGATGTCTTAGATGTTCGGTTCGGGTCACTGAGAGTTACATGCCAAATAATTCAGGGGTATTTTGGTCTGTTCGCCAAAAAACTGACAAGGTCATAGGGGTTTTTGATAGTAGGATAGAACGGAATAGACAGAATGGTCAAGAAAGGAATGGATGAAAAATTTTTGGCCTAATAGAAACGAAAATTTTCCTAGGGCCAAGGAAGGAACATGTACTTTTTTTAGGGACAAATAAGGAATTATCTCATTAAATGGGATTTAACATGGATGACGAATTTCATCCCCCAATGATTGGTACTTCTCAGTAGAAGGGGAAATCAAGCAGGGGAAGAAGACGTGAAAGGGAGGTTAACACGTGGGTCCCAGAGGACATCTAGATAATGTAATTAGAATTTTATACCTCCTATTCGAAATATCCCAACCTACCAGAAACTTGGGACCAACCTATCCCTTATCAACCAAACACTGAATGGGATCAACCCATCCCATCGCCTCCGAACCAAACACACGTTTCTTTTTCATGCTGAAAACATCATAAAGTTTCACATCCGAGAAAATTTAGGGACAAAGATACCGAATGTGACACTAAAGCCAAAAATATATCATCACTCGCGGTTAAATGATGGTTCTATATGAGCTCCACGAAAAAGTTAACCTGGGTCCCACATTTAGGTTTAAGCTGATAAATAGGGAGGTAAAATAAAATGGAAAATGGATCCTCTCGTGGGTTGAGGGTTGAACACGTTACCGATTGAATGGGAAGTCTTTACTGAACGAGACCAACATTTATGGTAGGTTTTTAGTAAATGTGGTTGATGGTGGCAGAAAAGCCCCCCACTTTAGCCAAAAAATATTTTACCCCCTGCCTTTCTCCACCCATGTTAGGGAAGAAGAAGGCTCCCAGGAGGAGTTAAATTCACCAAAACTTCATTTTCATTAAGGTTGAAAGGATTAGGATGCCTAAGAGGGGGGGGGAGGGTTGAATTATGCTTCTAAAAATTTAATTGCAATAAAAGAATCTTAGCAAAGAGCCAATTCACTCCAGATTCCTATGTTAGCATGGTGAGTCAGTAAAGTTTTCTTTATGAAATAGGAGGGGGATCCCTTATTGATTATATATTATATTGAAGAAAAAGAAAACGAAAAGAGCTTACATCAAACTAAGGAACAAAAAAAGAAACAAATGTAAACTTGCATAATATAGACAAAAGGGTTAGGAAGCCAATTTTTTGGAGGTATCGTAGAGTCAGCACTTTCCTCTAGTCCTCGTTGGAGCGCCCATGGAAGGGTATCACCACCCCTTGATCCGCAAGGATCAATTGCTCTCTATTATATATCCGTCCTCCATCTCTATATCCCTGGATTCTAGTACGGAGCACAGCTTTTTGGACTTATCACAATCTCCTTGAGAGCTCACTAAGATCAGCACCACTAAGCTGTCTAGGGTAACAACCAAAGATCATTACTTGACGTGAACTAGCCCAAGAGAAGGATGGATGCATACTTGCTACTGTCCAAGCATTAATGGTGTCCTCAATCTTGAATTAAGAAACTTGCAAAATACTTTTAGTACCTCTCATGCCTTTCACCTCTAGTAGTGAGCTTGCAAAATTATGGTTGGCAAATAGCACAATAAAAAGGAAAAAAATGTAAATTACTGCACTCATCAAGTATACCCAAAGTCCACATAATCTTATATACTATTTCTTGGTTCTATTAACACCTCAAAACTATGCTTAGTATAGTTTGTTTCTTTTGTCTCCATATGCAAGTTTAATTTCAATTTAAAAATATGCAAGATTGTAGTTATCAATTTCAATTTACCCCAATTGTATGTTAAACATATGTTATAAATTTTCATGATTATATTTGTTTAATATTGTCTCATAATGATTAATTTATTATTAAATATCACAGCTTATCAAATCAATGACAACAAATTTGTGTTGTATTTTTGTAGTATGACTCACAACCGATGTCCACTATCTTGTCACCACATTTGAACCTAATACCATACTTGTGTTTGGAGAAATTAAAATGACAAATTGTATTAGGTGGTGAATTAAACCAAATGGCATAGTTTACGGCGCAAGGTAAACCCAAAAAAATACTTTAGCAGGGTAAGTGGACTCTGGCTATACTTCTTCATGAACATGAAGTAATTTGGATTTTTTTTAAAAAAATAACCTATATAACAATGCCTCTAAGCATACTGGCTTTTTCTTTCAGCTTGCTAACTAACCGGCTAATAAGCCTAACTAAGCCTACTAGCAGAGTTAATCACGTAAGTGCATCTGTCTGATCAAACCAACGCGATCCTGCTTGCTTCCTTTCTTTTTCTTGCTTTTGACGACAAGGTCCAGCAGCTGTTCTTGAAGCAATCATAAACCAACCTAGCTTGCTTTGGACCTAATCTTGTTTAGCATCCCAAACTTCTTTGCTACTTTTTCTTCTCACGTGAGCACAAACCAGCAGAGCAACAACCAACCTGTTAACCTTGTTTAGCAATCTTGACCAATCTAGCTTTCGAGTGGCCCCGCTCGGTGCTTGCATGCAGCACTGGCCACTCCTTTTTCTTTTCTCCCTCTCCAAACAATTTCTATCCGGAAATCAAATATAAGGAATAACAAGAGGTATCAAAATAGGAAATATATGAGTGTATGACGCAGTACCTCTTAGTACCTCTTCATATACCTTACTAAAATAAGCTAGGTACCGCAATACATGTCAGTAAATAAACTTATAGCCTTTTTGCTGCGCTATAAAGTATTTACAATGGTTGGCAAGTACCAACTGGTACTACTAGGTACTTGCAGGTACTTTAAGTACTTTTCCTGGTACTTACCGGTACTTTTAACTAGAAAATTTTTAAAAATAAATAAATAATTAGTTGGGCCCATTTTCTTGTACTTGATCCCACAATTTTGGTACTTTTTGGTACTTTTGGATGGGTACTTTTAGGTACTAGACATATTTCTCACCGTTGGATTCTATATTCTGCTAGTACCATGGTACTTGCCAATCATTGTAAAAGAGCTCAAAGTATAAACCCACGAGAAAAACCCGAGGCGGAGCAGATGGAACGGGTGATGTCGATCTCCAACCCTAACTCCCCTTCCCGAAGTTCTACTACCTCCATGCGCATCTATGGGCCAAGAACCATTGAAGACGAGTTCAAGCACCAGAAAAAGACGAGGTCCAAGCAGTTGTAGCCAAGATCGAGAAGATCTACAGGCGTGCTGGCCTTAGCAAGGTCAAGTTTGACAGCGGCTACTGCTGCTGCTTGGGCCTGCTTGATCCTATCGGCAATATCCGTGTCAATGGCTGCATCTACGATGTCGCTGCTGCAGCAGCAGCAGCAGCGATGCCAGGCAAAGGATCTGAAAACATCGCCAAGTGCTCGCTCGACGGCCTCGTCGCCTTCCTCACCTGCCTCTTCCCGTACCTCTTCGACCTGGAGGCAGTCAGGTACTTTCCTTTATTGGCTGGGGAAAAAAAAGAAAGAGGTCAATTAGAAACCGGATTTTCGTATTTAGTTGTGGGCCAAAGACAAATTCCTTTGGGCTACCGGTTGGAAAAAAAAAGGTCAATTAGATAGGGATTTTCGTATTTAATTATTGGCACAAATTGCTTTGGGCCAAGATCCAAAAAAAATTACCCGACCTCTCTAGAAAATTACAAAACTTGTCTCCAAACACTACACCATGTACAACTTTTCCCGACGCCAAACTGTCGGGAAAGAACGTTTATTCTCATCTCATAAATTAGCAGCAAATCAGTGGACATTAGCTGTCAAATAAAGTGTTGGCGTAGGTGCAAAGGGCCTAGAGATTATCTGTCGGCGTTGCTAGCTAGACACATAAGGTGTCAGCATACGTTGTTCACCGACCTTTCTGGTGTCGGCAATAATTTTTTGGCCTCCTATACCAAACACTACCCGTGCAAAAACCCTAACTCACTGGAAATCAAAATTGTCTTATGTGTCGAGAAATTTTCTAGCACAACAACTCACAAGATAATTTTACTTTTCTTTAGGTTTCTCAAAATACACAGGAATATATCTGATTTCTTATACATTACTCACTGGAAAATTAACACACACCAAAAATATTAATTGAAAAGGGGAAAATTAACACACACACACACACACCAAAAGTATTAATTGAAAAGGGTGCCACATTGGTGATCATTATTTTACTGAAATTTTCACGCTGGTGGACCAGTCAACGACACCATTTGAATTTAAACTCAAGTTGAAATTTTGCATGATGTGGAAATTTATTCAGAACTCACTGATATATAAAAGAAATACAGGAGTAATTTTTTTGGGAAATAAAAATACGGAGTATCTGATTTCTTATTCTATATCTGAATTTGTTTTTCGTGTAGGTACCTTGACGCTGCTGATCGACGTAGACCCCCTTGTTGCCGCCCTCCACATCATCAACAGACGTGGGATGGTGAAATTCAACAAGAACTCCGCCACCGTCCAGGCTGCTGTCAAAGCCGCCATCAGATGCGCAGCGATTGCCGCCGAGCACCCGGATCCGCAGCAATTCATGGAAGGGTGGATGAACATTTCACCTGGTGTGGGGGAGCAATTCATGGCTCGTCACGAAGACGAAAGTTATGTGTGGCGGTTGATCGGGACACCAACACCTGACCTTGAGCTTGAGGAGCCGTGGAAACTTGCCAATGTCAGGCTTGCAAAGCAGAAACCAATTCGCCAAGAAGAGCTCCCCCCTGCACGGCCAGCCAAGAAACGTATGCTCCTCGCAACAATCCATCGGTTCTACCTGAAGGCTCTGGGTTGTCTGCCTGAGTCTGAGCTCAGGGAGCGGCTTCACTACAGCATGCTCCAAGGCGGCCACTGCTACGGCCCGTTGGACCCCGTCTCGAACATTATTGTCAACACTCTCTGGTACGATCACAAGTTCCCGATCAGCAAACAAGTCACACTGCAGATGACAAGCACTCAGTGCCTGTGGCGTGCTGCGGCTCGATCACTCTATGGCCTCGTGTCATTCCTGTGCACCCGATACCCAAGCCTCACACCTGACCAAGCCTTGCAGCGCCTGCTGGATACAGGGGCCAACTTGCAAGATGCTGATCCCTATATTTTCAGTATGGCCGAACCAGATAATAAAAGGACGAGCTGCTGGTCTGGTTGCTTGCAAATTGGATCAGGCAAGCCAGATGCAACTGCCCCATCCGTCAGTGTCCCAGAAGCATATCTTGCTGCAGCCACCGCAGCGTTCCATTCTAACCCACTTTCACAGAAAGAGTTTCTTGGATCACCTAATACTGTGGCTAATCTTCAGACTGCCAGAAGGGTGATGCGTCTGCAGGATGGCCGCCTACTCTCCTCTAAGGATCTTGAGATGCTCTGCATGTGTATATTTGAGTGTCCATCCTCTGCCGGCTTTCCGCAGAAGCAACTGGAAACAGAGCCTAAAAAGGTGAACATTGTGCTCTACACCCACGTAAATGAGTGCAGACGCGTGTTCTGGCGCCAGCAGGAGCGTGCTAGCAGAATGGTGGCTGCTGCATTGAGCAAGTTCAACGAGACCGCGGTTGGTTTCTTCTATTCCTCAGTTTTACTTGTTGCTGAGTTATACCACAAATGCATTTCATATAACAACAGTTAGTGCTGATCAAAATGCTAATTTGAAAGTGATCATGTGCATTTGTTTATGGAGGAAATGCAGAAAAAGAAAACTAAAATGCAAAGTTTTTTATTGGACTTTTTTTTTCATGTGGGAGCCGCTGGCACTTGTTTTTTTTTTTTTTTTTTTTTGCTTATATTCAGTTTTAGTTATCTCCCGGAACCCATAATTTATTAGCATGCAAGATAATTCGTGTTGCTATTGTTTTGTTGTATTCACTCTGTCCAATTCTATAACTCGTGCACGACTATCAAGATTCAATAATTTCAGACCAATGATTTGTAAATTATATAATAATAAAAAAGGGTAGCATTAGATTTTTAATCAACCATGATATCATACAAATAACCAGGCAAGAAAATCAGAAATTTGTTGAACACCAGGATTAGCACAGCTGCTAATTTGCTACATGACTACACCTGTACCATCAGAAGAAAGGCTTGTCGGTTTCGTGATTCAGTGTTGTAAATTCCCTGTCTTCGATAAATTTTGTTCAGAGGATTTCAGACTTCAGTAATGATGACTGATCCTTCGTTGCTTTGGTTCTTAATTAGTTTGCAAGCTATGCTTTCACCATGATAATTGTTCAAGCAACTACAGTTAATCTGGAATAGTATTGGGGGGTGATGCTCAAACTGATTGAGAGCCCAATATGATCATATAGTTTAATTATGACATCCTTTTTTTCCTGGAAAAGTTGAAACACATGACCTATTAATAGAACTGCGCTGTAGTTCTTTGTGCAATGGATTTCTTGTAACTGAACCTTGAAATATTTGCTAGGTCCACTCCTTTGACTTCTGGTATGCCTAACACTTTTGTTCTGTTGTCGTTGAAGGCACCCCACTATACGCTTCATGTTATATGCGGGGTGAATGAGCTCGTATCTGATCTGCAGTATGTCTTGGATGTTTCTGGCGACTATGATCTATGCCCATCTAACAAGTATCGGCATTCTCACATCAACTTTCTGGCGACTCGTAAAGGCGAGCATGCAACACTCTTCTTTGCTGAATGTGAGAATCATGGCACTGGTAGTTGGTGTGTCCCTGTGATCCTGCCCCAGCGAGATGGTGAACCAGATGCTGCTACGGATCCATGTGCTGGTATGCTCTAGCTTGACCTTACAATTTTCGTGTGGTGTTGTAAAACACAATCTGGCTTACCATTTTTTTTTTGCATGTTGTAAAAAACATAGGCCCTGAATGTCGTCAAGAAAAGACAAGCACTTAGGCCCACATTGCCATTTGTACTCATGATAGTTCAGATCATAACTTTAGGAAAAGGGTGTAATCAAATAGTTGTAGTTTTTATGAAATGGACCACACAAGTTGTTCTTTTTTATTACATGTCAAAATATTTAGGTCTTCGAAATTTAATCTAAATGTATTCTAAGTGGTTATGGTTGCTTTTGTCCCTCAAACAACTTCCTATGCATTTCTGTACCCGCTACTAAGTGTTAATTACATTTCTTTTGAATGTGCAGAGCAAGTTCGGTGCATTTATTGTGAGCACAATGAGAATAGGATTGTACATCCAGCTGTGTCAGGTTTCCATGGGCGTGACAACTTTGTTGATCTGTTCTATGGATCAGACAGATATAGATACAGCAACAACAAGGCCATCAGGAGGGGGCATATAGATTGGGTAAATGAGCTGGAGGATGATAGCATATACGTTAACTTCGTTCCTGCTGGTGAGATGGACCCGGACGATCTCATTCTCCTCAACACACAGGTTTCTTGACTGAGACTACCTGTGTTTGGGCTTGTCTGCATCTCTAACTGGTGTTACGACTGTGTATCCATGAACTCTTCTGGTCATGAAACCTTTTCTAAGTGTGGTGTTGAGCCATTCCTCCCGAATGATCTCATTGCTCATCACCATTTATGCAGTATATATAATATATAACAGTTGTTCTTATGTCCGATGCTAGTTAAGCAAATGATGTTGCATCAGCAGCAAAATTAGGAAACGGGCACTCATTTGATGTGAAATGAGGATGTATATGTAGGATGACATACAAACTCTAGCAACAGGCGTGGTCGCATAGTAAGCGGGCGACCGTCATTTTGTCATCCCCATACTAAAATGTACAAGGCAACTGTAGAATTGTAGGTGCATGTTTTTCAACTTCATATGCCGCGCGCTAATCATGCGCTGCTGTCAGAGGCGGAGCTCCCCATACAGCAGGGTGGGGCAGCTGCCCCAGCTACGTCGGAGTAGAGGATTCCCTCCCATGGAGTTTTAACCGGGCGGAGCGACGAACTGGAGGTCTGGCGGCGGCGATTAGATTGGTTTCGTCAGCCAGGCAGCTAGCGAGAGGAAGAAGAAGGCCATCATCTTGGGCTGGACGGTGTACTGGCGGCCCATAAATTTCTTGGCCCAGATAACACTTCAGCCCGTGGCCGGTCCGTTGCCTGTCCGTGCGGCGGACTCGATGCGTGGAGGAGGCCAGGTGCGGGATAGAAAGGTTGTGCCACCGGCTGCTACTGCGTGACTGCATGCACACCGGTTGAAGCAGGCGAGCCGCGAGCTGCAGGTTTTGTTTCACTTCTTTTTTTTGTTTTGTGCCTCATCAATTCCTAACTCCAATCCCGGTTGTGCCAAATTTTTGAACAAGCACAATGCCGTACTTGGTTTTATACAGAATTTTATAAATTTAGACAAGAGGGCCAACACAATGAACACAGTTCATTCTTCTGCTGCAACGTCGCATATTTTGCACAATTCCCTCCTACTGTAGGTGTACAGGGTAGCACGGACCAAATTGCCTCTAATTTTGTTTTTTTTTACCCTCACCAAGTCATCATGCTTTTTTTCAATTATATGTTGCAACTTGAGATATATTCTAAATTAAGATGCATTCTCCGTTCTTTTCATATGTTAACTATAGACATATATGGCACGTTCTTTTCAATTATATGTTGCTTAAAAAGTGTCACGCGTCACTGGTCGGGCAAGTCCGCGCCAGCTAAAATTTTGGGCCAGCTCTGCCACTAGCTGCTGTGATATCCAATTGTGATTTGTCAGTTGAATGCAGCTTGTGCCTATCTACATATATACTATAAATTGCGAGTAGAATTGAAAACAATTACTTCGCGTCTAATAAGAAGAAAGTCATTATAATTTTGCATAAATCGAAGATCTGCTATTCTGTACCGGCGTGGCGGTCGCGTGGAGTTGCTTCTCGCGTTGCCTGCTCCTACGGTAACTCCGCCCCATCTCCGCCGAGCTGCACCGGGAGGCGGGAGCAGGCACCGCTTGTCTCGGCTCGTGTTGGCTGACTCCAAGCTTAAGCTCCTCGCTCTGCCCATCCTGCTCCTCGTGTGGCAGTGGAATCAGAAGCACCACAACCAAAATTACACATGCGTATGCGTGGAGAGGTGGCGAGCTGAGCAGTTGCGTGGCGTCGATTTCTCCTATGGCAGGCGTCTCCATCCGCGTGTTTATTCAGTGCTGATTATTTGTACAAATCAGAGCCAAAACGTATGCTTCATGTATCTAATCGATGCAAGCATGTAGCCCATCCACCATGACGGCAAACATGTTAGATTTAGTCCCACATCGGTAATTGATGGTGGGGGAGCACAACATATAAGGTGGGGCAGTCCTTATCCTATCAGGCTAGTCTTTTGGGTTGAGTTAGGCCTGAGGCCTTACTTAGTTATTGTTGGGCTCTGTGGACCTAGGCCTGTGAGGTACCAGTTCCTGTGTACAACGTGTCAAGCCGGATTCCGCTGCGCCACTCTAACAGAACGGAACATGCCATTAGTTGCAGGAGGTGCGTGCCTCTCGATGGATGTGGGTGGCGCCGCTATCGGCCCTGGTGGTGGCAGGTGGAGGCGTCATAGAGGTGATGGAGGTGGAGCGCGGAGGTGGTGCAGGCCCAGGGCACACCGCTGGATGACATCGAGCTGCGCAAACATCCGGGACGGCGGCAATGGCGATGCCTCCAATCTCCATGGCGTTACACAGACAGCATGGTAATTGTGGGGGAAGGAGGAATGGAGGAAGGGAATGACAGATGGGGTTTGCATGTTAGTGAGATGGAGGAGGAGACGGGCAAAGGGTATTTTGGACTATATAAAATACCAAAGCCTGTATGTGGGCCTGATAGTATCAAATATGTATATAATAGTATATCTCCAATATACGTAAAATTGCAATAATCATCTTTCTATTATGTGGAAGTAATGTCGTGGCCTAGAAACATGAAAGTTACAATGGCTTGGATCCAATTAACCCAAAATTATAACTCTCTACAAATTATAAATTATTTCATCTTTGAGTCAAACCATTTTATATTGGACTAAAATTTATAAAGAGGATCACAAAGATTTATGACACATAATAGATATATTATATAGATATATTTAATAAAGAAAATATATATTTCTTTTGATATAATGAATGTTATTACTTTGTTATATAAATTTGGTCAAACTTAACACATGCTTTGAGCCTCCAAGAATTTCTAATCTATATATATTTCGAAAGCAAGCAATGATTCTGTCCACTTTTTAGTCCATCGCACAGACACGGGTCCCACGGGCCAGTGTCAGGTTCCCCTCTACCAGCACGCCCGTCCATTCAGAGTCTTGCCTAAGCCGCTTCTACCTCCAATCGAATCTAATCCCCAACAAATTCGAAGCTACAATTTGAGACACCAAATAAAATCAAGCCATAATCTGGAAGGCTAAGACATAGATCAGTCAAGACGCAACATAAAAGACGGTCGAGACCATGAAGGGATGAAAGAGGAGCACGAGCACCAGACCATGGACGGCAGCCGCAAAGGGGGGTCTTGCTTCTGGCACCTCGGAGGAGGGCATCGACGCACCTCTCCGCGCTAGACGCAGTCGCCGCCTGCCCCTTGCTTTGATCCCACCCCATAAGAAAAAAGAGCCTCGCGAATTATAGACGGAATCAGCAACAACCATAGATCTTCAGAGGTCAGAGCAGTAGCCATCGACAGGCTCGATCAACAACAGCTTGTTTAGTTCGCCAACTTATTTTGCCAGCTTGTCACATCGAATTTTGGACACTAATCAGGAGTATTAAACAAATGTGTAAAAACACTAATTACATAGATGGACTCCACGTCGTGAGACGAATCTATTAAGCCTAATTAATTTGTCATTACATACTGTCATTCTACAGTAATCCATCATTAAAAATACAATAATGACGGCACATATTAGGCTTAATAGATTTATCTTGCGATGTAGAGTCAATCTGTGTAATTACTTCTATAATTAGTCTATATTTAGTACTCCTAATTAGTGTCAAAAGGATGGATGTGATATTTCACCAACTTTCACCAATTTTACACCCCCAACTAAACAGGCCCCAAATCACCTTGCAGCATGCTATCCACTGCTACTTACTCTGTGCAAATTCAGATGCCTCAGCCCCTGTCTCGGCCACTCCCTGAGGAAACGAGTGCCTTCTAGACAGAGCCACCACTGTTGCTGCTCCTAGATGGAGCTCGCCGAGAACGCCCCTCTTGCCGGGCTACCGCTACCCCTATGAGCTCGCCAAGCAGTTCCGAAGCCGAGCTTTCGTAACCATACTTCCTACAGCTGACACGTGTCCAGTCCAGCGGGAACGTGCAGCGCAAACAAATGTGAGCTGCTATATCAAATCCCCCACAGGCCATCGGGGACATAGTGGTAAGGCCATGTTCCGCAGGGGAAGGGATCACTCATTCTTCTTCTGGGGACAGGTGCACGAACGACAACTCCAAACGTCAGACATCCACAACCTATACCTAATGTTTAGGTGGCACCAGCAAGATCCAGCTAAGGTAAGGAACTTCGTGTCGCGGCTGCTCCACTCCGCTGTGGTCTTTTGAACTGAACTTCGTTGCCTTCCCGCGCACGAAACGAGTGGGCGCTGGGTCATGGGTCAGTTTTTTTGGGGGGGGGGGGGCAGAGAGAGACTAGAAGAATGATTCATGTGGATCGACAAGCCCCTCCGTGTAGGCCCCTTTGCCACTGCCATGGCTCCCTTGTACGGCGTCCTCTGCCCAGCTCCATCTCTAAGAAATGATTCGGGAAGCGACCGACAGAGATGGGACCCACCATATGGCTGCAAAGCAGACTTTTTTGAATTTTTTGGGCTACCTTTAGCCCATATAACCAAATATCCCAATAAACATAGGCTAATAAAAAAAATATGTTTTCTTGTCCATTAGATATGAGTAATGTACTGGGTTCCACAATAAACTCATGTTTAGTACTAATTTCCCTCTAAACAACGAGGTTTAAATTAATTGACTGGAGTAAATCGGTCCTCCCCGAGCATTTGACTTTTTTTGGCCTTAGGTTGGTCCGTTGGTAGTCATGTAATTTCAGTTGTGAGTTTGTGACAACCAGCTACCTAATAACTAGATGATGCATGGTTTCATATGATATTCATCCGTTGCAACGCACGGACATGATTGCTAGTAACTTCTAATTTGAACCGGAGTGAGTAATTGACCCACAACGTTTAGGGATCCGATTACTTCGAATTAGAGGAGTTTTACTTTTCAGTATCAATTTCCGATTGAAATTCACACGAAAACACTGGGAAAGAAATTGACTCTAAATTTACCCATCATTAAGGATTCGGAGAGAAAATGTAACACCTCTGGTGTTTAAATGTGTTTAGAACAATCAAGAGAGGGAATTTAAACATAATTAAAGTCTTAATAAATTTTGAAAGGAAATCATCACCAAAGAACTTTTCAAAGATCATAAGTATTTGTCAGAAACTAGATTGAGCTGCCAGCTACTTGGACATGTACGCTCATAGTCATGACAAAACGCACCATGCCAAAAACTTTCTTACATGTCAAACAATTTCACATCAATGCTCCCAATCAAACTCAAAAGGTATAAACTTGAGATGAAATGCTCAGTGTCACATACCCATTTTTAAAGAGTTTACTTGATCAATAAATGAAATAATATTTAAGTGCTTCTCAAGATTGTTTAATGAAATAATTGCTAATATTAGGATTAAGCACATGAATGAATAAATCTTGTACATATTAAAATACAAAGGTGTGATTTAATTAATATTTTAATACATATCAAGTTTGCTTTATGACACAATTAAAGTTTAAACACATGAATAAATAAGCTTTTAACCTCCATGTGTACATGTCTTCACTTAAGTTAAAATAATAGCTTACTCACAAAGAGGAGGTAGAACTTTAAATTAAAAATTTCTCTTTAAGTATCATACCTCTGTTGTTTAGTAGCACTAATGAAGGGTTTAAGAGAGAAAGGAGAGTTTAAACAAAGTAATTAATAAAAGGATTTTGGAAAAAATCTTAAATCAATAATACCCAAAAACAAAGGCTGATTCGGTTTTGACTCTTGAAAGCCTAAAACTTAAACACAACTCAAAGTTTTGTCAATACAAAGGTTTCAGTAAATTTCAAACCTGACAACCTTCATATTTTAGGTTTTGTCCAAAAATAATGGGAAGAGTGTCAAACACTCCAAAACAGTTCGGGGAACACTAATTTTAGCTCCTTTTCCTCTCGGCTATTTTCGAAGATCATCAAATTAAACCTAATTTAATAAAACAACTTGAAAATATCCAAAACGGAAAGTTGTCACAAATTTGATAACAAACATCTTCCGTGTTTTGGGTTTGGGCCAATTTTCAATGGAAGAGGGTTAAAAAGTCGTGTTTCTGTCAGTTTTCCATCCAGTGGCAGACCAAACTTCCTAGCTCGCCATAGCCTCAATAATTCATCTTTTCATATGTCAAACCTTGCCAAAACAAAACTTTGAAGTTCCACAAACAACTTTTGGTTTTGGAGTTTCTTCTATTATGTTCAAAATATTGACGAACGCGGCTTGCCAACTTGGTGGCCACGCCATGCCAGCTGAGCGCCAGAGCGCGCCGACTTGCCTGCGCGTTTCCACCAAGCCACCCTATCCCTTGGGCTGCAAGCTGCTGCATGCGTTGCCACTACGTGAAGCCTTGCCCCTGTGGCGCCTTTAGAAGGGACTCCAGACCCTGCAGCTCGCTCTTTTCTCTCCTTCTTCCTTTCTTCTTCCTCGCGGAGCCAAGCCAAGCAGAACGGCGTCCTCCGAGCTCCTCGCGAAATTCCACCGCCCGGCCCTTCCACTCCCCAAATCCCCCTGTCGGCAATTTATGCTAACTAGGTTCTCTAGGGGATGCCCCGAGAGAAGGGTTTGAGGAAAAGTCGTCGAGAATCTAGAATCGAAGGTGACAAGAGACGATTTAGACAGGTTCAGGCCGCAATATGCGTAATACCCTACGTCCTGTATGGTGTATCTTGTATAGATGAGATGCTTTGAAGGGGGTCCCTGTCTCCCCTTATATATGCCGGAGGACAGGGTTACATAGAACTGTAAAGTATCAGGAGACTTTTACAAGTTTATCTCTAATTTTCTAATACAGCTTATCCTAACCGACTAGGACTAATCCTTGTTTTATGCGTCAAGTCTTGTACTTGGGCCGGCCCATAGGATGGCCCGCTAGGGTTGTTTAGTCCATTAGGACTCCACACCTACAAGCCCCCGAGCACTTTATCTCCTGAAGAACAGCACTGTTGAAAATATAGAGTTCTTTGAAACCCGCCAGGGTTGTTTGAAGCCCACAGGGTTCTTTGCTTTTGGAAGTTGCAACCATGCTGTTCAATAGGTAATGAAGTGCTCATAAATCTTTCTGAAGTTCAGATTGGTGCGCACCGAATAGATGCGCCCAATTAGGCAGCCCCCGAGCCTCGTTTATCTTTGAAGAAAAAATTCGAGGCTCTTCCGAAGTCCAAATCTGAAGAGAATCAATTTCCAAAGAAGTCCGAGTTCTTTTAGAACTCCTTTTGAATTTATCAATTGAAACCAAAAAATTTCAGAAAAATATTTCCTGAGAATATTCTCGCAGCCCCCGAGTCTAAATTTGAACGAATTCAAATATAGGATCAAGGAAGGACCAAAATTGAAAAGTACCGAAGTAACGATTCGAAAAGTCAATATAAACCGTTCACCTCCCATGTATCCGCACGCTTTAGCGAAACAGATCTAGGGTTAGCGACAGTTGCTCTGTTAGCAATCCAAAGACTGCGCAAACACTTCCGCAACCTCCTCGAGCCCTAATCCCATCCACGCCAAGCCTCAAGAAACCGCAATGGCTGGTGGTGAAGGATCCAGCCGAAGCAAGAGCGCAAGGAGGAAAGCAGAAGCGATGAAAGAAGTTGTGGCGACCGATGAAGTGGTGCCCATTGGAGAAAGTCCATGTCTGGAAGATCCAATTAGTGACTGGCCAACCAGTACACTAAAAGAAAAATACATCAATAGTTTAGAAGCGGATGGATTCCTCGCAGCCAAGGAGATCAGTCGATGGAGGAGTACTCACGGCCATGAGTACCCCACAGAGGAAACCGAGGAACTCACGGTATGTAAATCCTTTTATGAAGTTGGTTTCGGTATGCCGACCTGCGATTTCTTCCACCGTGTGCTGTAGTTTTATGGGATTGAACTGTGCCATTTGAGCCCCAACTCCATCCTGAATCTTTCCATATACATCCACTTGTGTGAGGCGTTCCTAGGAATAGACCCACACTTTGCCCTGTTCCGTCACTTATTCAGAGTGAAAACATCAAGTCGACCATTGCAAGTGGTTGGTAAAGTGGTGATCCAGTTCCGCCAAGGCATGAAGCCAGTATATCTGGATTATTCCACCAAGGAGAGTCTGAAGGACTAGCAGAAGGAATGGTTTTATTCATGGAACCATCAACCACAACTGCCCAGCCGCTCAGGGAATCCTCCAGTGATGAAGCCGTTTTGGAGTGAAACCGTCGGAATTAATCAAGCAATGCAGATCCCAGAACTGCTCAATATGATCAGAGACCTGAAATCGCAAGGGTTGACTGGAGCCGTCGTATATAGGTCATTTCTGATGAAGAGAATCCAGCCCTGCAAACAACGCTGCAACCCAGGGTACTTATATTCTGGAGATACTGATCCCTCACGAAATGCTATCGGCACCTTGTCTGAAAAGAGGATCATACAGTTGATGAAGAAATATCAGATCATCAATGATGAAGATTTTCCAGAAATCATGGAAATTTCCACAGTCACTATGACACCCAAGGTATGAACCATTTATGAAAGTCAATACGTTGTGTATTTCATTATGATGTGTTGTTAACCAAATCACTTTTTATAACAGTATGAAGCCCGGCGATAACTATATGTGAGCCTACCGCCTCTAGATCCAACAAATGCAGAGGAAGCCGACTTATTAGCCCGCTGTGTAGATCCAGGGGTTAGGGACCAGGTTCGTAAACACAATCCACATTCTGGTAAGGCATCTGCAACTGAAGAAGCTGACAAGCAACACGCCAACGATGAAATTCAGGAAACTGAAGTATCCCATGCCAAAGCAAAGGCAACCTCCAAGAGGATTCCAGGAGGGCCGCGGCATCTGATCTGAATGCGCCGGTGCCCAAGAGAGCACGGACCCTACCCAAGCCTCGGGTGAGGATCATCCCAGAGGAGAAGCAGAAGATATCCCCACAACCAAAGATGCCATCATCTGTGGGGATAGCTATTGGAGAAATCAGGACCAGCCGGCCGCAGCAAGGCAGCACTGCTCGGCAGCCATTATCAGAGGAAGAAATCATCCATAATATCTTCAACCCTGCCTCAACTCCATATGCTGGACCAGGACCAAGTGAAGTAGGAAACAACCCTGCCAGTTCAATGGCAATGGAGCAAGAGCCAGAAGAGGAGTTCACACTGGGAGAGCCTGAAATCCCAATGCGACCCACCATCATGTAAGTAGTCTGTAGATCCCGACTTGAGGTACAAAATTTATAATCGTAACAATCCATCTTGACTCTAAGGTTGTTGATGCAGAGCTGAAGAAATTCCACTAGCAGCCACGAAGGCGCCAGAGGCCACAATACCAGAAGAACCCAGGGAAGAGACGCAAACAACTCTTCCAGAGGTCCAACCAGCCGCACCATCAGCCAATCCGCCAGTACCAGCTGAAGCACAAGTAGAAGAAACAATTGCCGAAGTGCTAGCAGATATTGAACAACTGGTCACACAGGCTGTAATAGATGAAACCGAGGTTGAACGCCGTGACCAGAACAATGCAGAGCCCCCCGAGCAACGTAGGTACATGTCAAGCTTGTGGGGCGGAATCTGTTCCGGAAGCAGAATGCTCAAGGGGTAAACAAGTTGATCAATCAACCCAAGAGCAAGTAATCGAAGAAATCTCCCGAGTACCCAAGAGTACTGAAGCTGAAGAAGAAATCGGCAGCTTCCGCATCGGAAGTTACGATCCAATGCTAAATCTGAATCCGCAAGCCTTCGAGTATGTCTTAGACGCGGAGGAGGATGAAGAGCACATCGACAGGGGTCTGTACCATGCCGAGAGGGCAGTGGCATACTTCAAGGTATTGAAAACAACCCTGTACTTATTGTCATTGTAAGCATGTATCTCATAACTATATTCTGCAGGCCGTCGGTGAAGCATCAAGACAGAAAACCGAGTACATCCGCAACATATCTTTGATGCACGCCAAGGCGGAGCGCCTCCAAAAGGAATTAGAGCGCGAACGCGAAGATCGCAAAGTCCAGGAGGTAGAAGATGCCAGTATGATCCGTACCCTGCACTTGCGGACGAAGGAGTAGGCCACAGAGAAGGACGACTTGAAGAAGAAGCTTGCCACAGCTAAATCAGAGCTCAAAGGTACCCTGATGCTGCTAAAGTCTTGCGATTATGCATCCAATTCATAGCGGAAATAACAACCCTGTCGTGATCTTGTGGAGCAGGGGTGCAACAACAGTTGACAACAACCCAGAGCAAGATGACGGATTGGTCAAACTTGGCCAACCGTCATGAAGAAGCATTGAAGACTCTCTGTGGAGCATGATGTCCTCAAAGAATAACTTAGAGTTGCAGTCCAACAACGCAAAGATGCTGATACGCATCTGATTCAGATCATTGAGCAACAAAAGAAGACTGCCAAGGATCTTGAAGACGCGCGCGGAGGTAATAAGCACTTATCTAAAGAACTCGTCCAGCTTCGGGAAAATCTCGCGGACAAGAAGACGCTGGACGAAAAGCTGGAACAAACAACCAGGAGGATGTCGGAGCTTGAAGAAGCCATGCAGCAAATGAAGAAGTTGGATGAAGACCTGGCCAAAGCCTTGAAGCGGATTGCACTGCTGGAGAAGGCGGCGAATCCGGTGGTGAAAGCCTTGGTCCCTAAAGACCCTGTGGCTCCACAATCCTTCCTAGATCGTTTGAAGGCCATGCCGCGACAGTTGAAGGCATATATCAAAAGATCATCCAAAGCCTCTCTTGTGCATGTATTAGCTGTAGTGAAGTCCAGGTACCCTGAAGTAGACATAGGCAAACTTGTAGAAGGCGCAGAGCCAAATTGTACAGAGGCGGTCTTCAGGGGCCTGAAACAGGAAGCCGAGCCAATTGCCGAGGCAATTGCGCAAAGCCTAAAGTTGTAATCTGAACAAGTAGTTATGGGATAAGGACTACTTATTATAAGTTTCATGCAATGAAATGTTGATATTTCCGTATATGAAGAACAAACCAAGAGATTCTAAGAACCCTTGGGTGTCTCTGTGTTGATCACCAGAACTTAGTCAAAACATACACGTGATGTGTAAATTTTAACCATCGAAAAACAACCCTGCTAAGGACCCAAGGGAACCCAGGGAGATTTCTATAGCATAGGCTATCTTTTAAAATAAATATACCCTGAAGGGAAATATTGGGAACAAATTTTATGTGGTTCGTTAAACAAGAACCCAGTAAGACCCACGGAGCGGCAGCTTGAAGCTGAATAGTATCGCAATGTAGCGAAAACTTAGGAACAAATCCGTTAATGGCCCCAAAGGAACCTGGACAGACCTCATGTAATTCCTCCGAATGCATAGCGTAAAAACAAACTTTCCAAGCCTCAAAAAGAACCCAGAGAAGATTTGAACATTATCACAAAGACAAAGCAAAATTAAACAAAAACAACCCAGTAAAGGGAGATGTTCATTTATTGAATTATATCGCGTTGCCGAAACAACGGTACAAAAAAGATCTCGATGTCGAAGCAATCAGTACAGTGAAGATCTTGTTGCCGAAGCAACGATACAATGAAGAGACTACGCATAGAATTTGCGTAAGTGTTCGATATTCTAGGGATTTGGTAAATCAGTACCATACTCTGTCTGAAGTCTGTATGTGCCTGGCTTGAGACTTTGGACACAATGAATGGACCATCCCAAGGCGAGGTGAGCTTTGTGTGACCAGCTGTGTTCTGGATCCGTCGTAACACCAAATCGCCAATCTGGAACGACCTCGTCTTCACGTTTTTGTCATGAAATCGGCAGATACCCTGAAGGTATGTAGCATTGTGTAACAAAGCTGCCAGTCGTGCTTCCTCAGCCGTATCAACCTTAATCATCCATTGTTCATCGGCCATAGCTTCTTGAAATTCTTCGACGCGAGGAGCACCATGCATGACACCGACAGGTAGGACAACCTCAGATCCATATACCAGGAAGAAGGGAGATTGCCCTATAGCTTTGCTGGGTTGAGATCGAAGGCCCCAAACAACCGGGTATAGTTCTTTCATCCACCGGCCTTCAGCTTTCTTCAAGGTTCGTTCCATCCGAGCTTTAAGTCCATCAAGTAACATGCCGTTGGCTCTTTCCACTTGACCATTAGCTCGAGGATGAGCAACGGAGGCATAGCACACCTCGATGCCACGATCTTCACTATAATCCCAGAATTTGCTGCCTGTGAAGGTAGTACCTAAATCTGTAATGATTTGATGTGGTATCCCAAAACGGAAAATCAACTCCTGAAGGAATTGAACTGCTTTCTCAGATGTTGGCTTGACAATCGGAAAGACTCCTATCCACTTCAAGAATTTGTTAATTGCAACAAAGCAATACTCGAAGCCCCCAGGTGCTCTGGGTAGTTTCCCAATCATATCAAGCCCCCAAGCATGCGAAGGGCCATGACAGAGGTATCAATTTGATCTTGTGCGCAGGCTGGTGTGAATGATGAGCAAAATACTAACAACCCTTGCAGTGATGAACAATTTCTTCGGCATCGTGCAAAGCCGAAGGCCAATAGAACCCGGCGCGGAAGGCTTTGCCCATGATGGTACGAGATGCGGCGTGATTGCCACATTCACCCGTGTGGATTTCGTCTAGGATACTGATTCCATCCTGCTGTGAGACACATTTCATCAATGCGCTAGAGTGTGCGCCACGTCGGTATAGTGTATCCCCAATTATCATGTAGGACTTGCTGCGACAGACAACCTGCTGAGCTTCTGCTTTCTCCTTAGGAAGTTTGTCGTGCAAGATATAATCTATAATTGGTGCACTCCAGGTGGCGTCGATGAGCATAACCTTAGAGGCTGAGGTTGCAGTGGCGGAAAGTGTTGCTGCAGGAATAGACGGCTTAGAGAGCTCATTAACAAACATGCCACTGGATACCTCTGCTCGGGAAGAATCCAGTTTGGATAGGACATCAGCAGCAACATTGTAATCTCTCTCGACATGATGAAATTCAATGTCGAGAAAGTGCTTTTCCAACTTTCGAACTTCTTCATAGTACGCATCCATGTTCTCATGGTTTCTATTCCAATCCTTGTTGACTTGCTTGATGACCAGCATTGAATCCCCATATACCAGTAGGCGCGTGATACTGAGGGTGATAGCCATCTTCAGCCCATGAAGAAGAGCTTCGTATTCTGCAGCGTTGTTGGAGACGGCAAATTGAATCTGCAGAACGTACTTGAGTTGATCTCCTTGAGGTGAAATCAACAGAACTCCGGCACCGCCACCTTCCAACTTGAGAGAACCGTCAAAATACATAATCCAGTGCTCAGGCTTTGTGGTGGCGATGGGAAAGTTGTGCTCAGTTCATTCAGATATAAAATCAGTAAGGACTTGAGACTTCATGACCGTGCGAGATCGGAACTCAGTGCTGTAGGTTCCGAGCTCGACAGCCCACTTGGCGATACGACCTGTAGCGTCTTGATTATGAAGAATTTCGCCAATAGGGTATCCAGTAACCACAATGATCTTGTAGGAGTCGAAGTAGTGCCGCAATTTCCTGGATGTCGACGGCATATAGAATCTTTTGAACTTGAGGATACCTTGATTTGGAGTCGGAAAGGACTTCGCTCACAAAGTACACAGGCCTTTGAATCTTCTAGAGATGACCTTCCTCATCGCGTTCAACAACAATAGCAACACTAACAACATTGGTGGTTGCTGAAATGTAGAGCAGGAGGTCTTCACCCAGGAGTGGTGCAGTGAGCACAGGTGGTGTAGTTAGGAAGAATTTGAGCTTGTCAAAGGCGTCTTGGTCCTCCTGTGTCCACTGGAATTTATCCTGCTTCTTGAGGAGTTTGAAGAACTCAGTCCTGCGTTCTCCAAGTTTGGCGATGAAGCGATTGAGCGCAGCCATGCAGCCTGTAAGCTTCATGACATCCTTGACCGTACACGGAGGCTCCATATCCATGATTGTTGCTATCTTTTCTGGATTAGCCTTGATGCCGCGTTCACTGACGATGAACCCGAGAAGCTTTCCTGACAGAACACCGAAAACGTATTCGGCGGGATTAAGCTTCCAAAGCCACTTGCGTAAGTTGTCAAACGTTTCGGTGAGCTCAGCGATTAGGTCCTCGGGGTTTCTTGTCTTGATGACCACGTCATCAACATATGCTTTGACGTTTCGGTGAAGTTGGTCTTGAAGACAACCCTGTATCACCCGCTGATACGTGGCACCTGCATTTTTCAAACCAAAGGGCATGGTTGTATAACAATACGCGCCATATGGTGTGATAAATGAAGATTTAATCTGATCCTCTTCTTTCAGAGATATCTGATGATATCCTGAGTAATAATCGAGGAAACAGAGAAGGGTGCACCCGGCGGTGCTATCGATGACTTGATCGATGCGAGGAAGCCCGAAGGGATCCTTTTTGCAATGTTTGTTGAGATCGGTATAATCAACGCACATTCTCCATTCATTAGAATTCTTTTTTCTTACAAGAACCGGATTGGCTAACCAATCCTGATAAAAGACTTCTTTAATGAAGCCGGCTGCTAATAACTTAGCTAGCTCTTTATTGATAGCTTCTCGACGCTCGGTGGCGAATCTTTGGAGTCGCTGCTTTTTAGGCTTCGTGCTCTCGCTGAGGTCCAGCTTGTGCTCGATCAACTCTCTGGGAACTCCAGGCATGTCAGAATGCTTTGTGGCAAAGATGTCTGCCTGGGCCCACAGGAAGTTGACGAGCGCGTTTTCCTATGCTGGAGTAAGGGTGGAGCCAATCACCGCCGTCTTCGTTGGATCTCCTGTCTGGAGATCGACTGTCTTCGTAGCAACTTTATCTACAGGCTTGATGGCTCTCGTCTTCTTCTGTGTCGGGGCATCCCCGTCTTCATCAACTATGGTTGCTGTCAGGGGGTGGAGCTCTTGACAATCGATAGTGGATGCGGCCCTGACGGCGTACTCCACTGCCTCTTTGTCGCAGACGTAGGAGCGTTTGATGTCACCGCCAAGGGAAATAACACCATGAGGTCCTGGCATCTTCAGTACCAGGTAGGTGTAGTGAGGGATGGCCATGAATTTGGCCAGCGCTGGACGCCCGAGGATGGCGTGGTATGATGTTTCGTAGTCCGCGACTTCGAACTTGATGAACTCGATACGGTAGTTTGATGCAGTACCATATGTGATGGGCAAGGTGATTTGCCCGAGTGGAATCGCAGCTTTCCCGGGTACAATGCCATAGAAGGGGGAATCAGCTGGCTGCAGCTTGCTTGTGTCGAGCCCCATATGCTTCAGAGTTTTGGTGAAGATGAGGTTAAGCCCGCTGCCTCCATTAATCAGGACCTTGGTGAGCTTGCTATTTGCCACCACGGTTTCCAGGACAAGGGGATATCGCCCGGGACAAGTGATCTCTACCCATTGATCTTCTCTGGACCAAGTGATGGGGGTGTCTGACCACCGCAGAGGTGTGACCACCGCTGGTTCTGCTGCATATGCCTCGCGTCGTGCGTTCTTGCGATTGCGCGAGGTATCACTGACTGCCATGCCTTCAAAGATGATATTGACAGTGTCGGTGACCTCTAGGAAACCGCCGTATCCTTGTTCTGCTTGTCGTCTTCGTTGCCATCCGTCTTCTTTTTCTTGGTGGGCTTGCTGAAGGTTTCCAATAGGAGCCAGCAGTCGCCCATGGTGTGCTTGCTATCTGGATGGTATGGGCAACACTTTTTGAGGAGTTTGTTGAATTCCTCCTTTCTTTGTTGCACGGACTGAGCGGCGCGGATGGTCTGGACGGTTAAGACCGTGTTGTTTGGTCGCTTCCGTGGATTGTTGCCATTGCGCTTGAAGGAGTCGCGCGGCTGGTCCTTGCTGTCGTCTTGATGCCCTCGCCCAGCGTTGACGGGATGTTTGCCGTACCGCTCCCGTTCTTGATCGTCGGTGTCCATCCAGTTGGCCACCATGGCACGAAATTCCTCCAGGTCGTGAGGACGATTGTGACCAAAGTCACGGAAGAGACTGCGATCGGTCATCCTTTCTTGAAAGTAGTCGATGACCTCCGAGTCGGGGATGGGGACGCAGGATGCTTTTATGGCGAAAAATCGCCAGTTGTAGTCGCGCAGGGACACATCTGGCTTTTGCTTGCATGCTCGGAGTTCATATTTGCTGCCAGGGCGCTCGAAAGAACCCTGGTAGTTGGACACGAAAGCCTTCTTGAGCGCGTGCCAGCTGTCGATGGAGTCTGGGCGAAGGGATTCAAGCCAGGTGAGCGGGCCTTACTCCATCACGACAGGGAAATACAGCATCTTAGAGATATCATCGCCCCCTGCTGCCTCGATTGCCGAAGAGTATCTGCATAGCCAGATGTTGGGGTCTTGTTTTTCCTCGAAGTTGGTGACGCCTGACGGCTTGAACTTTCGAGGGAAAGAGCTGACATGAATGGCGCGTGTATAGCATGGCAGGGCATCGGGATTGGGGATGTCAAGCCTCCCCACGAAATCCGCTACATGTGATGTAGCTTGTGTCCTCCTTTCCTGGATCCGATTGATCTGATTACGAGCATCATTAGGGGCGACGTGAGAACGGGCCGGACGGGGTTCCTCACGAGGCCTGGGGGGTTCCTCGCGAGGCTTGTTCTTATCCTTTGTCTTGGCGGAGGAGCTACCATAGTGGTTGCTCTGGCGCCTGGCCGAGGGTATTTGGTGGTGGGAAGAACTCTTGCTTCTAGAAGCAGAGCGGCCTCCATCCAGGCGATCAACCATAACTGCCGCGGCTTCGAGACGAGCTTTGGCAAGGTCGATATCAGGGGTAGCTTGGAATCCTTCGAAGACGCTGACAGCGAACATTATGTTGGCCGCAGGTGATTTGAAAATTCCTTCTTTGTCAAACTCCCCGTTGAGATTCTTCATCCACACGTGGCGACACCTGAGGGCGCGGTTGCGGTTCTGCTCGATACGGAGACAACTTCATTGTCGCTGTTGTCGTTGAGGATGACGCAGAACTAGCGACCGGGTTGTTGGGCCTGGTTTGTTTGTTATCCAAGATAACAGAAAGTTCTCTGCCTTCCTGAAAGGGAAGCAGAGGGAGAGTACCCTGTACTGTGGAGGGAGCGCTCGCTTCTTGGAGAGCGAGGACAGGATCCATGTCAGGCCAATGGACGATAACCCCCGAGGGAGTTGTGGTCATGACAAGATCGGAGTTGGCCTGGTGAATTTGATGAAGCTTCTTTGTCGGATGGGTCTGGTAGGTCGCGGCCGAATTTGTCAACCTGAAGGGAAACTGAGGCGCGCGCGATCTACGCGGTGAAGTCTTCGTCCCACGGGAATGGGAATTGAAGCTCCTAAGTACCCGTGGGGTTGTTGTCACGGTCCTGATCGTAGAACCCTGGTGGAAGTCAGAGGTGATCTGGAGTCCACCAGGGAGTCGTAGACGCGTGGGTCGAATCTTCCGCTTGACAGGAGCAGGGTCGATGGAGTTTGCCCGAGCTTGAGTCTGCTTCGGGCGCCATGTACTCCTCCGGAATTTGGAGTTTTACGCGATCCTCGCGGCGTGATCTGCGCAGGTGGTGGAGCTGATGCTACCGTCTCGCTGCGTAGTTCACCTCGGAGCTTGCCGTCCTGGTTTGCGATGCAAAGCCAGGAACCGAAGATGAATGTCGCGCCTTCCTCGAACTTGACGTTGACGAAGGCGCTGAAGGATGCCATCGACTCTGTAGCGAGTTCTCGACGAGGGAATCCCACGGACGGCGCCAAAGTGTAGGCGATTTATACTGACTAGGTTCTCGAGGGGATGCCCGAGAGAAAGGTTTGAGGAAAAGTCGTCGAGAATCTAGAATCGAAGGTGACAAGAGACGATTTAGACAGGTTCAGGCCGCAATATGCGTAATACCCTACGTCCTGTATGGTGTATCTTGTATAGATGAGATGCTTTGAAGGGGGTCCCTGTCTCCCCTTATATATGCCGGAGGACAGAGTTACATGAAAACCGTATAGGATCAGGAGACTTTTACAAGTTTATCTCTAATTTCCTAATATAGCTTATCCTAACCGACTAGGACTAATCCTTGTCTTGTGCATCAAGTCTTGTACTTGGGCCGGCCCATAGGATGGCCCGCCAGGGTTGTTTAGTCCATTAGGACTCCACACCTACACCCCCACTGCCGAGCCTCCCTCACCAGCCCAGCTCGCCCCTCGACCCAATCCCATCAAGCCCCGACCGAGTCTCACCATGAATTGGAGTTTCCTAGTGCCGCCGGCCGCCATTGTTGCCGACGAGCTCGAGGTCAACGTGGCCAGCACCTCCCGACCATCCCTGTACATGTACAAGTGCACGAGCAGCTTCAATACACCTCGGTGATGCTCCCAAGCCCCTTCATCCGCATCCTTCACCGTCGCCCTCACCGGAATTGAAGCAGAGGCGACTGCAATGCTGCTGCTCACATCGCCGGCCATGTCCAGACCTCCTCTGACCTCGATTTCGCTTCAACCCAGTCGTGGGTGAGTCCCTAGTCGCTCTCGTGCCCTCACACCGGCAAGCCCCGGCCTCCTCTCGCCGGAATTGAGCACGCCGAGCTCCCAGGCTCCACCAAGGACCTGATTGCAAATCACAAAATTGTTTTAGGGTTCCCAATGCAAAAAACTGAGGACCTATATGTAATAGCAGAATTTCAGATTTAGGTTAAAAGCTGTAAATTTCAAAATTCTACTAAAACTCGTAGAAAATTCCGAAAAATGTAAACTAAATTTTTATGATCTCAGAATTTTGTCCATCGTAACTTGGTCACAGCATGTATATACTTTTCGGTAATATTTTAGGCTGCAAAAATTAAAATATATAAATGAACTTTTGGGCATAACTTAAAATCTACAACTGCTATGGGTGTGATCTTTGGATATGTTGTTCCCCTTATAGTCACTACTCTATAGTATCAATCTTGCACTTAATTATATTTGGTACCTTCATATATAAAATATTTAGTTTATCTCGACTGAAATCTTGCTCGAATTTTAGTAATTAATATCTCCAACAAAAATTATCCAGCTTTGTACAGTAGTGTATACATGTTACCAAATATTTTAGAAAAATACCAAACCCCGTGTTAAGCTCTGGTAACATGCTTAAATAAATTGGAGTATGAAAATAAGATAACATTTGTTTAGCCCATGCTTGCTACTAAAACTGAGTACCCATTTAATATATGAGCTAAACATGACCTCATTTTGTTCCTATATATAGTTAACCCTATTTTTCTGTGTATTTTTTTTCTAGGATTTAATTTCGTTTCCTAGTGGCTGAAATTGCACTAATACTAGAAAAAAAATTTGCTGTATAAAATAATTTCTTTCTCTGCAAAAAATAAACTTGATAACCTGAGTTAAAAATCAGGTTTCACAACGTAGTCGAATCATAATAATTGAGCTGCAAATAGGAGTTTTAAATCTTGCTTAATGAAGAAATGAAACACAATTCTTTATCACATGCACATGAATGTAAATTTGGGAAATACCTAAAGTTATCAAAAACAGTACCTGAGTTACTAAATGAAGTAATAAAATTTATAATTTTATATATGTATATAATCACCATCGAAAGAAAAAGAATGTTAAGCATATAACCCCCTTTATTTCATCAGAAGATAGACTTTAAAAATCTTTGTCTAGGTGAATATGGCCACTCTTGCACTCTACGTTTTGTTGGGAGAAATACTTAAATTTAAGTCATCATATTGTTGCATCACGTATAGAAGAGCAAATCGCTGACGGAAACTATAAGTTGGTGCCAGATGTAGACGAGAACGTGCACAGAGAAGAATTGAACACCATCGTTGTAGAGCAAGCGCCATCTCAGGAGCCAGAGATTAGAGCTGAGCAAGGAGGCAAGCCCTGGAGCGTGACCTATGTTTTAAACTTCTCGCAACTTCGATTACTCTATGTTTGTGCATTTACGTTTTTAGAAGTTGAATAAAAACCTAGATGCATGATCTTATACCTTTGTTTGATGTACTAGTACGATAGGATCGCTAGTTGCCACGCTTTAAGGACCCGTTACAAGTCAAGTGATTTCCTGTCACTCGCGAGACATAGGAGTTGAATGTCTTTCTTTATATTGGAATCATAAGGATTGACGGGCAGGATGGTATGTGTAGATCTCCCGTCTGTGTATGATAATTACTTAAGGTCGTAACGTGTGGTATCTGTGTGTCAAGTTTTTGAATGTACCACGCACATGCCGCCATATGGGACCCGGTAAGCCCGGTACCGGATTGAGACAGCTAGGATTGCTTACCTACTTTTCTTGGAAATTTATTTCCCTTGCTGTACACATGTGGTTACATGCGTGAAATCGGCCGGCATGTGTCCGCGAGTATCCGATAACCGTGTATCCTAAGGGAGTTGGCCCCGGTTCTGAATTGTGGATTGATGGAAAAGGTTGGGTAGTATTTGTGCCTTTTATAGCAAATATTATCCATGTGTGTTGGGTTTCTCTGGCCAGGTAGTGAAATTCGGTTCAAACTGTCCACTTCTCGTGGTTAATGAGACTACTTGACCACTGTGCTGCATTGAGTAACAAGTGAAACTATGAGAATGATGAAGTTGATGTTTGAGTATAATTGTATTGCCCCACTTGATTGTTTAGAAATGATGCTCATCTAGAATAATTAAATTACTAGAATTGAATGCTAAAATATTGAAAGTAAGGATCCATTACTAGTGCTTTTGGGCAAAACAAACCCCTAAGCCAAAAAGCCTTGCATGTCTAGAGGTTGATGAAGTAGTTATCACCCGACGGGTAAGACTTGTTGAGTATTAGTATACTCAACCTTGCTTGTGGCTAAATTTTTCAGGTAATGCTTTTGAGGAGTCAGTTTCCGGTGTTTGTTGGCCGACCCAGATTCCTCCTGGTTGGTTTGTTGTTTGGGAGCCATCCTCGGGTGAGGATCGTGAGGAGTAACGTCATGGGCGTCTTCATCATGATATTACTTTGAACTCTGAAACTTTATCTACGTCTTTCGAACTTGGTTTGTAATAATTTGAATTAAGACTTATTTGAATTTGGACCATGGAATGTTGTAATCTCTGGGACTCGCCTTCGTGCGTGCGTGTTGTTTCGATCGACAGTACGTGGTTAAATCGAGCTAGACTCGACGGCGCTCTAGCTTAATCCTATTTAAGTGTACGGATGCCTCACAGTGGTCCCTGGTGCACTTAAGTTGATTAATTCATGGGCAGTCCGCCACAGAAAATTCATAGTACAATATTCTGCAATGCTTGCGAAGCATGCCAGCCCGTTCCCACCAAATAAGTTTGACTGGGACACCGTTTTTTCCCTCTAGCTACCGTCCACCGAACAAAAGATCAGACACCAGTGCCTTTTGACAGCCCCGGGGCCTGACTCTCCACCGAGGTAACGACCCCAGTTGAGTCTATTGGGGGTAGTACATCTGGTCCACTGCCTTCCAAGAGCTCTTGAATCCGGGCATCTTGGACATCGCCTCAAGCTCGGTCTCCGTCAACCAGGCGGCGAAGCCGTTGAGCCCATTGTAAAAGCAGATCAGGCGTCCCTCGCCGGAGTCCGTTACGTTGCTGGGGAGGAAAGACAGGCACCACTGTGCGCTGTAGTTATTGAGTAGGGCATCCTCTGGTTGCCGATGTAGGTGTGCACGGGTGGTGGCGCAGAGAGGATGATGAACAGAAGAGCGCAGCAATGACGAACGATGCCATCGCCATGATCTAGCACCGGCAACTAGATGAGGAATCGTGATGTGCGCAGAGCAGATGTGTGCAGGGCAGTGTTGCTTATATAGACACCCTTCCAGGGAAGGCAAAGCATGTGCGTCAATCACGATTTGGAAATTTTCAACTCAGCAGCATGCATGCCTTAATTGGTGATGTCGTATCTCTGATTTCGGAACGCCATTTTGAAACGCGTACTTGGCATACATGATTCCGTGTGGAATTCCAACTGACTAGCATGCGCATTTTAATTTTTGCTCCAGATTTCCTCCCATCTAGATAATCATGGTCATGATCAGACTGTACATTTCATTTTTTTTTCAGGTTAAAGAGAGTTTTATTCAAGTAAGGCACTGTTTGGATCCACCTTGTTAAAGTTTAACAAGATGTTAAAATTTAACAACTTAAAAAAAGAGGTGTTAAAGTTTAACACCCATCTGTTTGGCATGTTAAAATTTTACACGTCACTTTAACAATAAGTGTACAAAAGACTTTCTTGCCCCTTAGTAACTTTTTCTCAAACCAGTCACCTTTTAACAATAAGGGTACAAGGTTTTGTTTCTCAAACCAGCTGCCTTTTAAAAACTTTTAACAAGTTTTACCACCTCAAAACCAGGTAAAGATTTCGAGGGTGTTAAACTTTAACAAATTTCTTTTAACTGAGTGTTTGGATGTTTTTTTTTGTTAAAAGTTGTTAAAAGATGGGTGTTAAACTTTAACAAGGTGGATCCAAACACCCCCTAAGAAGAAGTGTTACAATAAGATGTGATTAGGCTGACAACATAAATAGTGTTTGGCCCAACTACACTGTCGTATTGGCATTCCTTCTAGCTAAATTAGCTAATATATATCTATACCTACTTCTAAAGCACGTAAGGTTCTGCCCTCTTTTTTGCGTCCGTCGTACGGACGGTGGGGCCCACCTGTCATAGCGTCAAACAACACATCGCGTGCACCCCCAAAGGACCGGCGCGCTGCCCCATCGACCCTGCTTCCTCCTTCCCGTCTCACTGCCGCATGCTCTGCCACTGTCAGTTCCAGCCGTCTCGGCCGGTCCGCTCTCGGCCGCTGCCAGGAAGCGAGTTCGCCGTCATGGTGTTGCGGGGCTCGGTCAGTTTGCCGGGCTGCCGCTCCCCTGGGCGTTCAGCCGTTCCGTGTTCGCCGAGCCGGAGAGCCCTCCGTGTGGGCCCAGTCGCCCCTGTGGTTGCTCCCTGGTACGGCATCCCCTCCGCCCTCTCAGGCTGCGAAGAGGGAGGCGACGCCGACGACGACAGGGCCAAGCCACGGTCGTGAAGAAGATGATTTGCATCAGATCGAAGGGGAAGGGGACAGACAGAGCGCTAGGCGTAAACGTAATGCTCCGCCGATTTGCAATGATGTGGACTGGATTTGTTTATTTGGGTGGAGGATTTAGAATTGGATAGATCCAAGATCGTTGTACAGATGAAAACATAAATGGAGAAGAACGAGCAGAGTTGGGGGAGAGGCCTCACGCCCTCACGGGGAACTGGAATACAAGAATATGATTATGGGCTTTTTTATACTGGGTTTATGGGCTTTAGCCTTGGGCCAAGCCTGACGTGGGAACTGTCGATCCACTAACTTAGTGTGTTCTAGAAAACAAGCGCAACATTAGTTAGAGAATGGCGCACTAAATCTTTTAGATTATGAACGGTGTTAATCAGCCTAGGTATGGCAACCTATTCAGAAAACACATCCGAGCGTATCTACCTACGATGTATTTTTACAATGATGTGCATGGAGTGCTCCATAAGGGCAGTCCCAGTTTCCATACTCTGAACATTCTGTCGAGAAACTATCTTCTACAATGAAATTTTGTATCATAATATCGCATGGCCCACTTGTCTCTCTCACATATAGTCTTGGTTTGTGTGAAGACTTGGTTTCTTAGTTAGACTTGGTTTCTTCATTTTTCCCATCTCTCTTCAATAAATACCCTGCCACATCAGTATTTTGTTTACATGGCAAGATAATTAATGGCTTTATACTCTATAGTAGAGTCTGCATTGCGACTGCCCTAAAACTAACAAGACAGCCTCCTCTCTTAGCATTTACCTCCATGGCTCCATCCAACGCTAGAGTTAGGTAGCCAAGTACTTCCACTTGTGTCCTTGAGCCAGCCAATAACATGAGGAAGACTAGCAAACCGCCATCATTACTTGTGATATTCACCGGCGTTTGTGCTAGTTCGATTGCAAATTTATGCATTCTCTTTTAACCAAATCTACACACTCCACGAGCTGCGCAAGTTCTCTAGCTTCAGGCATTACAAAGCTTAAGTCCCATCTGTCGTCCCCTACTCGCCTTGCCTCAAAGCTTGGACGACTATAGCGCAATCAGATTCTATTATGACCGGCCCCGGCGCCTATTGAGACGCAAAGTAAATGCCTTCCACACAGGCCCTGGCTTTGGCTTCTGCTGCGTCTGTGCACCCTAAACAGATCCTACCAAGTGGTGAAGATGTTCTTCCATATCGAGATGCTTGCCACCGCGCCCACTCCCGCTCTCCCTTTGTCCTGCACGATTGAACCATCCACATTAATCTTGACCGAATCATCCTGCGGTTGGCAATCTCCTTTGCCCTTCCCGCCTTCCGCACTCCGAACTCCTTGCCTTTCGTTGAGCCTGGCCCAGACGCATCACTTATTTCCTTGCCTTTCAAAGAGTCCTCATCAAGCTTGTCGACCACCGCAGCGCTGGGCTTGTCGCGCGCCACTGCGCCGCAGTGTGCTGACGCGGGTGCCTCGCCGCCGCTGTGCGCCTTCATGGCCCTGCACTGCCATTAGCACGGAGAAGACGCTACAAGAAAGAAGTTGAAGATCGAATATTAGTTCGGCATTTGGCTAGTGTAGAGTTTGTATTTGTATTTGTGAGTGCGTGTGCATTTATCCACATGTTTGGGGTCTGAACTGTGTGTTTTAGATGCTTTTGCAAGGAATACATATGATATATTTGGAATATTGTCTATGGAGTGCGGTGGACGCTAGGAACTAATCACGTGTCACAGACCCACGGTGCATCTTTTTAGACAAAAAGCAAACTAGAAAATTACAAATTCCACGACAAAATGACGTGTATATCTTCTGGAAGCACGTTTGGGTCTCGCACGCAAGCAATCTGTGCTAAAAGCCGGTCAGCGTGCGTGTAAATGGTCTACTGTGTCGTATCGTGTTAAGGCGTGCTTTATTTGAGAGTGACAAACCCTTAAGAATATATTAAGGCCCCGTGTGGTATCTAGGGCTTCAGTTTCTCCCAAAACGGCTTCAGCGTGACTCTTCTAAAGCAGCTTCCACGGTGGGCTGGAGCCATTTTAGAAAAACATTTTTGGTAAAAAAAGAATTTTTTAGATAATGGAAAAATTCTGGCTTCACCCTTCTTAAAATAAAAAAGGATCAGTTCCAAATTATTACAAGCCCAATCCAAAGATTACATGGAATAAAGAGTCTCAATCGCCAATCCGAAACCTAAGGGACCATCCATGGGAATTATAAAAGCGTAAAGCAGCCATCACTAAAGAACTGCATGTCGCTCTTAAAAGATATTGGTTGCTTCCATCACTGCAACTTGGCCTACTCCTTGACCCAGTAAGTTCACGAACAATACCTGCAAAAAAGTATCAGGCGGACATTTATCAAAGACCACTTCATTCCTAGTTTCTGAATTTTCCAACATAATGCTGCAGCATGTATCAATAAAAAGAGATTTGGTTCTTGTCCTCCTTGTTTTGCCCATCACCCAAGAAGATGGTTGAAACTTTTTGGAGGACCAATTCCAAATACATATGAGTTGCTCTCCACAAGAATTTAGCATACACACAGTAAAAAAAGAGATGATTAATAGATTCCCTACAACTACAAAAACTACATGTTGTGTTACCATTCCAATTTCTTCTAGCTAGGATATCCTTGGTTAAAACCACCCTCTTTTTCAAATACCATAAGAAAATCTTAATCTTCAACAGCATTTTCATTTACCAAATTTCTTGTGAGACTCTTGTGTCATTGATGATAAGGTGTTTATACATCGAACGCACAGTGAAGAGACTACTTTTGTTTAAATACCACAAAAAAAACAACCATTCCCTCAACCAAGTTGACATCAAGTACTTGTGCTACTAAGTTATACCACTCTGTTAATTTAATCCCCACTAGTGATCTCCTAAAAGAGATATTTAGGGGAACCAAACTAAAAACATTTGCAATAGTAGCATGTTTTTCCTTACGATATTATAGAGGTTGGGGTAAAAAAAAAATTGGATACAAGAGCACTTTAATACATGAGAAAAGAAGAGAAGACAATGAAACCAATTTTTTTGGACTTCACGTCTCTAGTAGAAGCGCTTTGGGCTCTTCATGTGTGCTTGTGTCCGAAACCGTTTTATTTGTACCTGTTCGGCAGGGCTTCGTTAGAAGTCATTGGAGAAGCCCCAGAAAAAGCTCTAACAAACGGGGACCGATTTTTATTTCTAGGTTTTGTAGGATTCAAGATGTCGTCTTGGATCTGACAAAAAATGAAGAATGCAGTAGGGAATGGTACGTATGATAGGAGGCAAGGGCAAGTACAACCGTGTAGATGGCAGCTGTCTTTTGGCACAAATAGACAGCTTGTGCAATGTGTTGTCTGTTTGGCTGTCTGCAGGATATTTAATTCATCCTTTGACACACAAATCATGGTGATCTAGTGCATACTTATATTTGTAGATATTTTGTTGCATACATAGTGTTATCTTTCTCCCTTTTCTTTTTTTCCATCTCCTTTCTTTTATTTTTTTTCCACTTACTTTTATTTTATTTTTTTCCACTTCTTTTTTTTCCTTTTTTTCTTTATTTCTCTATATTTCCTTGTATTCCATCGGCGCATCTCTGGATTTATCTCGTATCTCTCCCGGCTCCCTCGCTCTCTCCGCTAGGCGCACACACCGCTCCCTCCGGGCTCCCTAGCACGCACCGCACCGCCGCACACGCCTCCCTGCCTGCGCCTTCCTGTTCCTCCTCCCTTGCTCTCGCAGCACCGGCACACGCCGAGCATCCCTCTCTTGTTCTCGTGGGTGGCAGGCGTGTGGCCCCTCCCTCTCCAGCCTCCGCTCGCCAGCCCCCCTCCCTCTCCCTCCTGCATGGCCGCCGCCGCTCGCCATGGATTTGGCCTTCTCAGTGCTGGATTTGGTCTTCGTGCTTGACAATCAGGTTGGATTTGGTATTCTTGGTGCTGGATTTGATCTTTGTCCTTCTGAATCAGGTTGTCTTTGGACTTTCTCTTTGATCTGGTTGCTTTGTGCTATGGCAGCGAGCTCAATTTGGGAGGGGATCCGAGCGCCAATCGGGCGCGAACCTTCCCGCGCGCGCAACTGATCCATGCTGCTGCCATTTCCCTTCATCGCGTCATACAACGGGCTCCGAGTCGTCATCCTGTCTAGGAGCACGAGCTTGGGTCGTTGATGAACAAGGCGACGACGCCCAGGCTCATCCGGTCGGGGAGGAGATTTTCTGAAAAAAAGAGTACATGTCTACGGCAGTCGACGAGGCGTTGTACTTGCCCTATGTGCATCAGACAATATATAATGCTTCCGGAGAGTTTCCATTTTCTCAGAAAAGACTATGAACTTTGTACGTTCAAAACTTGCCGATATTTGGTTCATTAGGTAGCATAGACATTCTTTTACACATATATACCAATATAACATTTCTCAAGGAGCGTCACCTGCTTCCTCTAGGTTTATTCAGGACTTATTAACATCTCTCTCTCACACACACACTCTCAAAAACATATACTAAAACTATACATTGTAATAACATTACATCAAAGGTCAGGTGAAAGCAGCGCAGGAAACATGCAAATATTGCTATTAGCAGGGGCCGTCGACATCCAAGTTCATGGGAGTCATCTGGAAGAAGTGGTCCCATGCGTACTGGAACCTTACGGTGGCCATGCTTGCAATTGACTCGCCGCCGTTCACCAGGAAGACACCTCCGTCGTCAGCGCGGAACGCGGCAGGATCCACGTCCACTGTCGTGGCGAAGCCCCTGGCGTCGAGCTGGACGTTCCTGACTGCGCACGGGCACAGGTTCTTCACCTCCACCTCGAAAACCGTGTCGCCGCCAGTAACCACGACGCCGGAGTTGAAGGTCTCCACCTGGATGCTCGACGTGCCGCATCTCTCGCCATTTGTTCCTGATCGTGGTGGTATTTGCTTCAGTTAAACTTGGACACCGTACCATTATTAAAAAACATGAGCAGTTATTGGCAGTGTAATGTCGAATTAGAAGACTGACCAGTCAGTAAGATGGCGAAGAAGACGACAGGGAGGATGGTTCGAAGCAAGCTCGAGGTGGCCATGTTTCTTGTTCTTCTTTCTGGAGACAGGAATCCTTTCAGCTTGCTTTGTTTTGGGGCTAGCTGGAGATCAGCTCTGGCTTGTGGTTTCTGATGGTCGTGCTACTACGCGGCTGCATTCTATTTATAGGCAGGGCAAAGGCTCCACCGATTATCTGTGGACATGTTAGTTTACTACTGCATCATTTGGATGATGCTTTCTTCATGTCCCCATTGACTGAAACATGGAGATCGCCCCTGCTACAAGTTGCATATAAAATTGCGGGACAACATTTACTTCGCTGCTAAGCACTTGGATGTATCTTACTCTAAGTAGCTAAGGGGACAAAAGAGAAAAGGTGGGACATGTTGCTTAGTTCCTTCCTTGCGGACCACTTTAGCCTAGAGTAGAGAGAATCAGCGGACAGCAGAGATCGATGTTGAAAATGCCATAACTCGATGTATGATGATAAATAGAATATATATGAACTTGTCATAGGTTCGGCTTAGATGATAACTATTCTGGAACGTCATCCTACTCAAGTGGATTCTAAAGATTCCATAAGATTTGTTTTCCATACAAACTCGTGAATAGATAACAATGTACATGTTTTTAGAATTTTATTCAATTACAATAATGTCTTCAATTTGCACTATATTACCACTAAAACATTATTTCAGTCTAGCTGCTGCTGTTAGCATGCACCAAAGGTATAGGAAGCACAAAGAAACATGTCCACATGCCATCTTCATGTACCACAAATGCACTGTTAGATTATTACATCAATTTGAATCAATGCTGAAAAGCAGATCACTGAATTTGACTGGTTAAAGACAATTGAATGCATACAAAATAGAACTTTGCCCTACCTATTGGTTTCGAATTTCTCAATGAATAATCATCAAGAACATGCTAGATAGCACACTAGGTGTTAGCCAGAAGCCCAGAATTCTGTGCAAGAAAAAGGAACTAGTTCCTCTCTGGATTGGAGTAAAGAAACGAAGACATCAAATTGAGGGGCTACAAAAGACTGGAAAGTTCCAATGCCCTATTGAAGTATAACTCAAGCAAGCACATTATGACCTGGAGGGCACAGATGCCTAGCCAAGAATTGATGACAACTTTTTTTTTGGTCTCATTGGCTTTGCAATTATTCGGCAGATATGGGGTTATAATGGAATAAGAATAGAGATGTCATCAGGGATAAGGTTGGTGTAACAGTATATTTGGTTCTGACGACTGATAGTGCACAATTTATCTATTAGTTTACTTCTAACTGCTACTTCTTTTAGAAAATGAAATTTGTTAATTGTTTACTGCTTCCATTGAAAAACTAAAAGATTTTACTTTTTACTTGCATGGGAATGGACTATTTGATTGCTGATTCCATGATCGATAATCCATAAGAAAGAATTGCTTTTTTCCGTTGACTTGGCCTTTTTTATTACTTATGAGTACGAATGACATATTATTCATTTAAAACCCCCTTTTACGCGTACAGCACTATAGACGGATACGAAGAACACCTATCTAGTTGCTCAGTTGTAAGGAATACCGTGCTTCCTGTGATAGTAGGAGCCGGTTTGTGTTATTCAGGCGGCCACACTCAATCAGTCCGCCTCCTAAAATCGATTTTTGGAGGTGGACAAAACCAACCGTCTCTGAAAATGAAAAATGTCCGCCTCTGTTAATCACTGCTATTAACAGAGGCGGACATTTTTCTGCCCGCCTCTGAGGTCATTTTTGGAGTGTCTCCTAAAATATTTTTTGTAGTAGTGAATTAAACGGGCAACGCTAGCATATCTAAACAACAGTCCCTATAAGAATTCAGAGATCAGTCGAGCATGAACCTGGCGAGTGGAAGACGTCCTCCTCGCAGTCGAAGTTCTCCTCGGTCAACGATCCATCTATGACAGCTCCAAATCACATGATTTTGATAAAAATCTAAGGTCCTATTTGCAAATAAAATCCAAAAGGATAGCCAAAAGACTCCATATAACTCCAAAATCATTTTTAAAGTGTTATTCATATATTTAAAGTAATTTAGAAATGATTTTCATATTTTTCTGAATTAAAATGAATTAGTTATGTATTTTCTAAGTTTGAATTATTTTTTGAACATGTTAAATGAATTTCAGAAAAGGCGACGTGGCAGCTCCAGGGGTGGCCGCGTGTCCTGCTGACATCAGCTTAGGGGCCACCCAGTTATAATGTCAACATTGGGGCCCTGATGACATCATCATTAACCGATCAACGGTCAACGATCAACAGGTGGTGCTGGGGTATTTATAGGTGGATGGTAGGGTTTAGGGCTCAGGGCTGAGACAAAGGGTGGACGGCGGCGATTGTCGTTGCACGTGTGGTAGGGACATGCTGCGTGCATCCATATCCAAAGCGTGGAGGCGAGGCCTTCGTGGCCAAAAAGGCGTAACGCAGAGGGGGAACATCTCATGGGATTGCACCCTTGGGTGTGAGGGTGAGCACGAGGAGGTTGGGTGCCGATATAAATTATGGCAGAAAGGGACAGATGGAGGTAGCAGAAGGACCTCCATCAGGAAAAGGGAGAAAGAAGAATAGGACGGTGCCCGACTTGCGGGCCCGAGTGGCAAAAGAGAAAGGGAGGACGAGAGCGACAACTTATGGCGGGCGAATGCGCAGACAGGGGGGTCCTACCTAATAGTGATAAAAAGGATAAAGGGCGAGTGAGCTAGGCTTGGCCGGCGAGATTGAAAGAAGGACAGATGGGCCTGCGTGGTGGCTTTGGGCCTCGCGTCCATGCTAGTGTAAGTGAGAAGGATAGAGAGTTGGTTTGGTGGGCTAGCTATGCAGGCCGGTTTGGTGGGTTCATGTTGCAAGGTTAGAGCCCAAGGTTTGATTTAGGTCAGCATTTGAATTTGATTTAATTCAAATTCAAACCTCACTCAAATAAAAACCAAATAATTTCCAAATGGCCACTCTAGCATAATGTTGTACTTAGCAATTTTCAATACTTCTAAGAATTTTATGAAAGGGAAGAGGCCCCACGTAGGATTTCAAATACGGTTTTCATGAATTCTATCAAAAAATTTAGATCCCTCTTTTTCAAACATTACATTTTGCAGGGATGCTACACACAATCATCCCTATGAAAGCATGTACACAAACCCTATCCGTATGAGCACCTCCGATAGACTGGGCCACATATCCTGAGATTCACGAAGTCACCACAAGCGCATTATTGTCGACAGGGACGTCGCCTACCACCAAATGCATAGTGCAGGCAAATCATGATATGAATCCAGAAAAATACGAGCATCAGTGCCAACACGAGGATTTGAACCTTGATGCGTAGTTTCCACCACATACAATGGACTCCATGAATGCATCTCAATATGTGTGGCAGAATCAAGTTCCACACATATAATGGACTCCATGAATAGTTACAACATAAAGAATAAAATAAAACCATTACAACTGTTCTATAGCAGTGGAATCTTCAACTCTTCACCACATACAGTTGATTGGGGAATCACATATGCCTAGCAACCTTCGACACCTTCTTATTCTTCTGATCCAATGTTTACCAAGGGCGAGTACACTTATGGTTGGTACTCCTCAAGGCCACCGAAATAACAAGAGAAATTTAATTTTCATTAACTTCAAGTAATGATCATGTGAGGATCCAGACCGCTCATGACCGTGAGCTCGACTGTACTCTGCAGAGGTTGTACTCTCTCACCACAATTCGCCAAAAAGCCTAAAAGAACTTTCAACACAACATGTTGTACTGATCAGGCACATATCACACTTTTAATGTGTGACTACATATGGACGCTATGAGGCCTGTACAAAGATTCGCTAGTAAGAAATGACCTACTATGGTTTCCAGATCGAGTGCAGGCATAACCCTACCTAATGGGCATAGTGTCTTAACAAAGCCCACTTCCCAAGAGAATCAGGCTATACACTAACAACCACCGCCCCTATTGCCCTTTCGGTAAGGCCACCCAAACTAAGGTTTCTAATTAACCAGCCAAGACTAGAGCCACATAGTATTATGGCTGTACGGTAACTCATAGGTGCTCCATGTTCCAATTATTCATTCATGATCTCAATAAAAGCATATGTAGAAGTATGGTTAGGGACACTTGCCTTTCCACAAAAGAAAACCACTGCACAATATTTAACTCTTATTCTTGACAGCTCCTGAATGTTTCTCCTCTATCCATAACAATCAGCGAGCACATGCAAGTAAACAAATAAGTACAACTAAGAAAAATACACCAATTAAAAGGAAAGTTTTGTAAGAAACAGGCCAAAAAGAAGGGCACACTACTAAGGCCACAAGAGCGCTAGAAACGTTAAAAACGGAGCTCCGATTGAACTGATACAACTATCAATTGATTAATATTCGGAAAGGAAAGGGAACTAAATGCTTCATTGATTTCAAATTAAGAAAAGACATGAAATAAGTATTACAGAGAAATATTCATATTTGAATTAATACAAGTTATAATTTCATAAGAAAACATTATTTACATCTTAATCAGTTTTATTTGCAAAGGTTTATATATAAATTATACCAATTACATGTTTAACTTTGGGAAAACTAAACATGAAAGAACATCTATTCAAATAACTGTATTATTCATGTTCAACTAATCATATTGTTATTCAGAAAGAAATTATAATAATATTAGTCATATTAGCTTATTCATAAAAATGAGGTATAACCTTATTTGCGTTTATTTAGAAAAGCTAGTTAAGTAAGAATTAAGCCAATTAATAATTTATTTTATTTCAAAACACAAAACTTCAGGAAACAACTCTGCTAAACTAAACTTTATGTTTAAAGAAGTCTAACACATCAAGAACGAGTTTAAACAGAGCTTAAACATGGAAGTTAATGATTACATAATGTTTCGGGGTTTGGTTGCAAGGAAATATGGTTTTCGGGGCCTAAACAAGGAAAACAAGGGCTATAACATAATTAAATGAGAAACCCGAAGGGCTAACATATAAAAGATGCATATATGGACGACGGGTTGGATTTTACAGAAGGTTGGAGGGATTAGAGTGATGAAAAGGATTTACATGTGATTATTTTTTATCTGACATGGATAACAGGTTAAATCAAAGAAGTGGCATGGGCTTTCCTACAAAGTTTCGAGGGCCTGTTGAACTGGATCTATTTTGGGCCATTGGATTCATCTCAGGCAACTAGCGTTGCTTTGAGCTCTCGCGGTCATTGGCGAGGAGTGGTGGTATCTTGTCTATCTTGCCGGATATTGGCCAATCCGGCGCTAGGATGCATCATATCGGGAGATTTGTGGCTCTAGAGCAAGCTTGGGCAACTGGGATCCGGATGCGGCTGATCTTGGTGGAGTTCGAGAGATAGACGCGATTGGCGATGAGCGGTGGCGGCTTGGGTGCAACAGTGAGGCGGCGTGCATGTGAGAGATTGATAGAGTGAGGGGGAACATGATTGGCGAGGTCCTCACCACGAGACCAACGAGGATTTGGAGGCCTTGAAGTAGAGGTGGATAGGAGGGAGATCGATGGTGCGACGACGAAACTAGATGGTGGCGGTGGCTATCCTATGGCATGGCGCACTGGTGGAATTTTAGTAGAGCGAAGGGGAGATGCTCGAGTGGGCTAGGCTGCTTTTATAGGGCCGAGAGGAGGAGTTGAGGTAGTTCGGGTGGAGAGGAGAGGGCGGACGGCGGTGGAGCTCGGTGGTTATTAATGGCACTGTGACTGGCGGCTCTGGTGGGGAGAAGAGGGGAAGTGAATGGGCATCGGTTGGGGAACGAGTGGGTGCTGCACATGCATGAGGCGCTGTTTGACACGACTTCTTTCAATCTCATCGTCGCTCATTCTCCCATGTCCGGACTCCTCCTCCTCCTCCGCGATCCGTGAGTACGACACCCCCCATGAACCGATCACCACAACCGCCGTCGTCGCTGCCACGCCATATATCGCCGGCGTCACATTGCCACCATCATTGTCACACCGTACATCGCCGGCTTCGCTGTCATGTCCTACAGCATCGTTGCCACGTCCTACAGCGTCGCCACCATGCCCTACATCAGCAACGCTGGCATTGGTGCCTCATTTGGTCAAGTGGTCGCGGGCGGTCTGGTCCAAGCCTTCTAGATCGCCAGTGGCCTGCTTGCACTCTTCTCCACCCTGTGTGGTGCCACCGTCGGTAAGACGCCATAGTTGTCGTGGCCTGCTCGCAGATGGCCTGGGCGCCACCTTCTAGGGCGTATTGTACTTCGGCCGGCTCGGTGTCTTCTCCGTCCTGGTCAAGGATGGCCTGCTCGTGGACATCCTGATCGAGGACGTCCTGCTCGCGCCTCCTCCATGTGATCATCAGCATCATCCCAATGCTTGTCTGTGCCTTCTCCATTTCAGTCCAGTGATTGTCCGTGTCTTCTCCACGTTGTTTCCAATAATTTTTTTATCAATATGTGTTTCTTTTGGCAAATTAATACAGTACTTATCATGATGCAATATGTTCTCCTTTTAACTTGCAGAAAGTCATTCTGATGAAGACACAAATGTGGGTACTAATAATGCCAACATTGATGATGGTATCATCAACTAAACTCACTTTGTCCACTCTATGTTTTTTTTTATATTATTTTTTATCTTTTCTTTTCCTCTACAGAATGTGCATTCGAATCTTATCGCATACATGTGGCTGGTGTTGATGAAAACAACATTGAAGATCCATACAACTACGTGTATGCTGATTTGCCACCACACCATGTTTTGAAAAAAGTGTCGACTGTCAATATTGTGGGGCCATTAGATTCCAATTTGAGCCACCAGAATTTCTGCTGTAAGAAGGGGAAAGAAAAGGTCCATATTCCTGATGCGCCTGCTGAGTTAAAAAGGTTGCTTACAAGCCAGGTGGATCATGATACAAGATATTTCAAGAGGCACATAAGGTATTCCAACTCACACATCTCTTCACAAGCCTGGGTCAGCTTGGATCGCCGAGTTTGACCGTGGCTAGGAAAAGTGTTTACACATTTCGGGTGCATGGTGCTTTGTATCACCATCTCGACCATTTGGTGTTGGGTTCTAAGGGCCCTCGACATTTGCAACTATACTTTTATGATACCGAAGATGCTAGATTATCGCACAGAACTCGAAGGTGGTCCCCATATCTTGATATCAATGTGATTAGGAATATTGTACAAATGTTGACATAACTTAACCCTTATGCACAAACTTTTAATAAAGTTGGTGATATTCCCAACCTTGATGATTACGTGATTGAGCTCAATACTAATGTGACATGGGACCAATGAAGGTGTGTACTTTACCTTTCTGTGCTTGTTTACCTCTTTAACAAAATATTAAGCATTTAAATTTAATTATTTATTCATATGTGACCTATGTATAATGCACCCACGGCATCACAAGTAGCTGCCATCTGGATCGAAGGCAATGATCCACGGAGGAGTTTTGACAGGAGTATCGTGATATATGCAAAAGGAGAATGACCCCGCTATATCAAAGCATACCAGGGGTGTTACGACTCATTGCCCGATCCTCTATTTTTTTCTAGGGGAGAAACTGGGTGGAATCAATTCATGCCACGCAATGGGTCACCTACAACCCATACACTTATATGGGCCTGACAAATCTACTCGTTCCTTCTATGGCCATGAAAAAAATTTCATTCCTTCTATGGCCCTTAAATCAACTTCCATCCCTCCTATGGCCTTGCCGTCCAATCCGTTTCCTTCTGCTGTTAAGAAACCTTAAAAACATGTCAAGTTTTTGTGGTATAGATGAAAATACCCCTGCCCTTTGGAGGAATGCCTGTTTCTATCTCCCCTCCGGCCCCATCCACCTCCTAAATGAAACTAGCGGTGGCGGTGGCTTCAGGGCGAGCAGATCCAAGTGGCGTGGCCGCGGGCGATGCAGCCACTGGAGACCAGCCTTGGCACTGGAGGCCGGGCGGCGCAGTCACTGGAGGCCCTGACGCCTCCACAGGCATGCTGGAGGACATGGCTTCACCTCGCTCCCTCGCCGACCGCCTCTCCTCACCGGCTCTGGGGTCACTGCTCCTCGTCGGTCGCCCTTTCTCAATGGTGCCGCTCGCCATGGGGCATAACTCCCCGCGGACTGTGGGGTTACCGCTCGTCACCGCTCGCCGTGGGTCTCTGCTCCTCGCGGGGTGCTGGCCGGCTGGCCGCCAAGGCACTGCTCCTTGCCAGTAGATGCTCGCGCATGAGAGGACTGCTCCTCGCGACCGTCGCACACTGTGGGGCGCTGCAGGTTGGTTGACCGCCGCTCACTTGGGGGCGCGAGCAAATCCACCGAACGTGAGCTGATGGTTTAACTAATAATTAGTGTTCGATTTTCTATACTAAATTATACACGACGTAGTCCATATTTGTGGAATTAATTTGAATTACTCTGGCAGTTTTATTTTGGTTTTGTATTATATATAGATGGATCAATAGCCCGGTTGTCAAGGGAAAAAATGACTTTTCACGCCATGGGTAACGGTGTTAACCAAGGAATTTGACGGCAGGGCCATAGGAGGGATGGAAGTTGATGTGAGGGCCATAGAAGGAACGAAAGCTTTTTGAGGGCCATGGAAGGAAAAGTAGATTTTTCAGGGCCATACAAGGAATAATCTCCAAAATGGATAGCACCGCCCGTATGAGATACCACCTCCTAATCAGCCATGCGTGGAACCATCCAGTTCTGTTCAGCCTTCAGGTGCCTGCATATATTGTGCAGCTTCTTTCTTTTTATTTTTTATTTCACCCATGGTACGTCCTTTGATTGTGCTCCTTATATTCAAAATATCATGCAGATACTGTGCCTTCCACGGAAGAAGCCAATTCTGTTGACCCTTTAGGTGCAGTGCAAAATTAATCATGCTGAAGAGTTGTTTGTTCATTAAATCTTGCTTTCATTATTGCCTCATATTCATCAACTTTTGAACAGGACACAAACAAATACAGGACGACATAGAAGATGAAGAAAATTTCACTACAATGAATAATGAAAATAGGTTCAAAAGGTTTGTGACTGCAAGGGAATACTATTGTTTCGTGATGCAAATTAGGAAGGGCCTTTTCAATATTTTGTTATTTGGAGAAAGACTCTTCCAGCTGTTGACATGTATATAAAGATCAGTCTTTGAGGCTAGATTGGTAATCCAACCCAGAACACCAAAAAGACATTATGGCAGAGCTATACAAGTTGAACTACTTTACATGACTTGTAATGTTCAAACAAATATTGCCTACGTCTCTACATTTATCCTTTCATATATGTTCTTTTAATTTAGGGCCTAGTTGGGTAATTTCTTCTGGGGAGACAAGAGCTTCAGAGGTTGACAGGAGAGTTGTACTGCCATGTTGCTTCCCAAGAGGTGATCGTGATATGCAGCGAAGATTTAATGCAATGGCTATTTGTCGGCGATTCGGTAAACCAGATTAGTTCATCACCATGCCCTGCAATCCATATTGGGAGGAAATTGCAAGCAATCTTGAACCAGGACAGAAACCCCAGGATAGACCAGACCTTGTGTGGATAGAGTATATAGGGCCAAGCTACGTGACATGAAAGATTTGTTGATTAAGAAAAATTATTTTTGGGATGTCCAAGCATATGTACATGTTACCGAGTTCTAGAACAGAGGTCTGCCACATGAACACATAATATTGCTCATGAGAACTGGCAGTAAGTTAACAAGTCATGATGCATATGTACGAAGATTTCTGCAGCGATACCTGACAAGGACATGTATCACGTATTGCATAGTTTGGTGATAAAATGTATGCTGCATGGACCATGTGGAGTACTAAATAAATATTGTGGTTGTATGGTCAAAGGAGAGTGTCGCTTTAGCTGTCCTCGACAATTGGTTTTCAAAAACATTGCTGTCTTAGCTCCACCAAATGGTGTTGTCTTAAGACCTTTAGCCGGTTGGAGGATCTTAGTCCCTATGGACAACCCAAAATGATCAAATAAATCTTCCGAAATGAGCATCCAACCCTTGAGCCTGCAATGTGCAAATCAACATGCAGAAAAAGAAATGGCATTGTCGTTATCCATCGTGCTTAATAATAAAAATACAACCCCCAACATGATGAATGGCTAGCATCTTACATGTAACTAGGCTTATTTCCTTTGTTTCCTTTTTTTCCCCTTAACAACTTTTGTGGTCTTGTACCTTTGCTTTATTTTCTTATATTAATATAGTGCAACTAGCGAGTGCTAGATCTTAGCTTCTTCATTCGTGGTTTATTCAATTAATCTGCGGTCGTCCATCGGTGAGGTGGATCATGCTAGCGTGTACTCTTCAATTTACCAAGAATGTCAGCAGCACGATCCTGCACAACCTTCCACGCCTCAGTGAGGTGGCCGTCCTCTGTGAGCGTGCTTCCAATGGCGCATCTGAGCATGTAGACGCCACCCACCTTGGCGGAGCTCATGTAAGGACCCGAGCTGGTGGCGTTCACCTCCTCCAGCAGCCTCCTGTTGATCTCATTGGCCGTCTTCTCGCCACCAAGCTTCTCCGGCGACCGGAGCCGGAAGCACACCAGCGCGAACTGCCTCCTCGCAGCCACCTCAAACCGCTCGTCCGCCCTCACCATCGTCTCGAACGACGTGGCCATGCGGACGTGCGCGCGGACGTGCTCACGGAGGCCCTCGACGCCATGGCAGCGGAGCACGAGCCACAGCTTGAGCGCGCGGAGCCGGCGCGTCAGCGTCACGGACCAGTCCTTGTAGTCGACGACGTCGTGCCCCTCCGCGGCGGCGTCCTTGAGAATGTACTCTTGCTCCGTGCCCAGCGCCGCCACCAGCAGCGCCGGCTGCCTCACCCATAATGCACAACAGTCAGTGTTGGCCAGGAGCCACTTGTGGGCGTTCATGCTGAACGAGTCCGCGGCCTCGACGCCGTCGGCAAGGTGGCGGAACTCCGGGCATACCAGCACCGACCTGGCGTACGCCGCGTCCACGTGGACCCACGCGCCGTGCGCCGCCGCCACGGCGCAGATGTCACTGACAGGGTCCACCGCGGCTGTCTGGGTGGTGCCGATCGTGGCGCACACGAGAAGCAGGACCAACCCGGTGTCCACGTCATCTTTCATGGCGGCGCTGAGGTCCACCGCCGACATGGCGAACTCGCTGTCCCGGCGTGTCGGGATCTCGCGGCAGTTGTCTCGGTGGATACCGGCGATGCGCGCGGCCTTTCGGAACGCAAAGTGGGTCTGATCGGAGATTCGGAGCAGTAGACGACGAGGTCACCGATCCTCTTACCGCCGATCTCCGCGAGCTTCTTTTCACGGGCTGCCACGAGCGCGCAGAGGATGGCCTCGCACGAGGTCCCGAGCAGTGTCCCGCCACCGCCGCCGCAGAACAGCAAGTTTTCGGGCAGGTGCAACGCCTTGCCGAGCCAGGTCACGGACACCATCTCGAGCTCGGTGGCGGCCGGGGACGCGGCCCAGGTGAACGGAACGACGTTGACGCTGGGGTGCACCGGGTAGCTACCCATGTTGGCGTAGTAGTCGGCGATGAGGTCGATGACCTGATGGCCATGGCGCCGGAACTCGTCCGCGTCGAGGAGGCTCGCGCTGCGCGGCGGTGGAGGCGGCGTTTCCTTTGCAACCACTCTGATGGCGGCGACGGCGTTTGGAGAGTCGCCATTGTTAGTGTGACAGATCTGCGCTGGTGGAGCCATATGATTGTTAGTGTGATAGGTCGTGCGGGAGAATGGAACAAGCAGTGGCTCGGCTTTCGCCGCTAGCAGAGCAGCCTAGCACGAGACTAGCTGTGCTTCTTATGGATGCATGAGTAGAATTTTGTGATGGATATTTATAGATGTGGTAGAGTATCCGTAGTGGCCTTGTGGCCCCAAATGTCACTGGCGTGTGTATCACAACAAAATATACGATTCAAAAAACCAGAAGCATTCCCAGTTTTTGAACTAATTTTTGTTCATAAAGTTCCTGGAGATACATTTTTATATGTTGGTTTTATCGGGCTCTCCATAACTTGTGGTATTATTGCCATCGAATTCGTAGCGGATCTTATAGAGCGGAGAGTGGTGGGGACTGATATGATGAACCACCGGCATACAAGATGGACGAATAAGATACGTAGCTACGAACGAAACCCTGTACAGAGAATGAACAACAGGCGACTATGGCTCAATGATATGTGCTATACACAACCATTTATTATTGGAAAAAGTTCAAATTACTTCTCTCAACAATAACCAAAGTCTACCTAACCCCTAAACTATTTTTTGGTTTATTTTACCCCTTAGACTATGTCATCTGGTCTATTTTACCCCCTAATACAATTTGTCTTTTATATTTTACCATGTACAAGTGTTATATTACATTCAAATTTTTCAAGATGATAGTAGACATCACAATGCATGATAGAAAACTATAAAATGATTTCTTGGCATTATTTTGATGGGTAGATATTTAATAATTAATTAATCCTTAGGTTACGCCATTATACAAACACTAATGATGAAAAATCATAATATATTTTTGGACATGCATTTTTTTATGTTCACTACAATCATACAAATTTTGAAATTAAAATTCAACTTGTGCATGGGGAAATAAAAAAGAGAAAAATTGTCTTAGGGGGTAGAATAGATCAAGTGACATAGTTTAGGGGTAAATGATCCAAGAGATAGTTTAGGGGGTTATGTAAACTTTGCTTATAGATGAGGGGAGTAATATGGAACTTTTCCTTTATTATACTAATATATTGCCCAAGCTAATGGCAGAGTTTCAATTTACAAGCTCATACTTGCTACACTACGAAAAACCATAGTTTGCTGAGTGCCAACTTGTTTGCAGAGAGCAATTTATCGGACACTAAGCAAACAAGGTCTTTGCCAGGCGTATTAAAATAAACACTCAGCAAAATTTGTGTTTGCCGAGTATCTTTAGAAATACACTCAGCAAACAAACGGTTTCCCGAGTGTTTTCCCTTGGAATTCAACAAAGAGGTTGTTTGCAGTTTGCCGAGTTTATTTTTTCAAAACACTCGGCCAAGTCAATTTTCAAAGCACATTTTGAAGCCCAAAGCACATTTTGAAGCTCTAAAAAAAATCAAATTTAAAATTTTTGAACTATAATGTTATATAACTTCTCAAGATTCATAATTTTTATATTGGTCATATCTTGATTCAAACAAATCGAAAGGGATGTTGTTCACAAAATGTACATCTCTCATATAGGTTCGTGAAACTCAAAAAGATATTATAAGATTTGTACATAATGTTACTACCTCTTTGTCGAATTAACCAAAATGACCATAATAAAAGTTGAAGATCTTCATAAGTTGCTCAACTTTGTAGTTGAACACATTTTAGTTTGAATAAATTTTGCACACGAAAAGTAGGTTCGGATTCTTCAAATTTCAATTGAAGTTTTTTTTTCAAATGACTTCCGATGGAGAAACTCCCATAACTAATGTTGTACATGTCAAGAAATTTGGAAACTTTGTAGGTGATAATTTTTATTTTGAACTCATCTTGTCAATGAAAACTAAGTTTGAATTTCTCAAATTTTAAATTCAAAATTTTGGAAGCGATCTCGGATGGTGAAATTATCATAATGAAAGTTGTAGATTTCAAAAAAATATGTAATTTTGTAGTTGAAAACATTTCAGTTAGTTTAGTGCCTGAAGAAGTAATTTACACTCAGTTTAGCACCGTATGCGAGGAATCAAATGGAGTTTGGATGCAAAAGAGAGTGTGCTGAGATGATAGATGAGGTTACACGTGACTTGCGGGTTGGCCTGTCAGGGTGGCAATGAACCACTGTGCCCTCCCCCAATAAAAAAATATATGTTTTTTTATCTTGTTTCTGTGCATGGAAATGTTTCTCAAGTGATTTTTGGCACACGGAAAGGCTTTGCTGAGTGCCAAGAAAGCACTCGGCAAACTTAACTTTGCTGATACATTTTGTCATGTGTTGTTTGCCTGGTGTAATACTCAGCAAAGTCTTGGCAAACAACCCGCACTATAGGTAAAACTCACAGAAGTACTAGCCAGAGATCCCTATGTGTACCAGTTGCAATAATCAGTACTGATTTGCCTACATAGTACCGGTTGGAATCCCATCCGGCACTAAAAGGACCCCACATCACGCGTGGTGGCCAGGCCGGGCCAGTGTTCGGCCCATGTTTTTTTGTTTTGATTCATCATCTCGGCCTTTTTCTTTTTTGTTTTCTTTTGCTTTTCTATAAATGGCCCCACATATATTCATTCCTATCCGTACTATTTATAGTATTATTTCTATTTGTATTCTTATATATTTCAAACATTTATATCTATGATTACAATTCGGATTACATTAGATATATATAAAAAACATTAATTCATATAGACGTGAATTATAAAAACATGCAATTGAACATATATGTACATTTGCTTCATACAGAAAACGAACTATCCATCTGAACCCTCCATCATAAACAAATGTAATTGAGAAGCTCAATTACATTTGAATAATCACAATTAGAAAGCTCTCCATTTATTCTAACATTTGTTTTATTAGGCTCGAGTGTGCTGTTATGCAATTGAGAAAGTGATCACAAATGCGTTGAGACATTCAAATTGTGATTATTCAAGATTAAGAGGCATCACCAGCCTTCACTCATATCATTAGAAATATGAATTTGGAGTGTAGTTATATAGAAAATATTTAAATTTGAGACAACGAAGGTGGTTATAATGAATTAAGTTAAATAATATGAACTCTATATCCAGTATGAGCCGGTTGAAGCAAATGTTATAGCAATGCTTTGTGCTGCAAGTCAATGTCTTTTGCTTGATGACCGATTCACTATGTAAAAAAGGGTTATAGAAGACACCATATTAGAGACGTCACCATAAAACGCGTCTCCAATAACTTATTTAGTGACACATCTACGCAACCCACGTCACTATTACTTGTACCCACCACACCAGTTAAGAACCCGCGTCTGCTATATAAAGTCATTGGAGACGTGTGTTTAAGAGAAGCGTCTCCAATGTTGGTATATATTGGGACGCATTTTGTGTTCACGCGTCTCCTGTGTTATAGGAGACGCTTCTTTGATGCACGCGTCTCTGATTTGCTGCTACATAAGAGACGATTTAAGTGTATCCGCGTCTCCAATATAACTAATAAAACGACTTGCTGGCCGCTCGTGCCACTTTTCAGTCCGCGCACGCCTGCGTGCTCCGGCTGCCACGCGCGGGCTGGCTGGCCGGCCGCACGGCATCCACACCCCGGCGCACACGGCGCGGCGGCGTTGCACATCTCAGCCCGGTGCCGCGCGCAGGTAGCTTGTCCGCCGGCCGCTCGAGGACCAGGCCACCAGGGCGAGGACCAGGCCACCGCGCGAGGACCAGCAGGCCACCAGACTCCCCGGCCTCAGCTCGCCAGCTTGCTGGCGGCGTTGCGCGGCCGCCGGCTTCCGCACGCAGGGAGCGAGCTCGCCGGCTTCCGTCTCGAGACGAGGCCACTGGCTTCCACAGGGAGCGACGAGGCCACCTTTTCTCCGTCGACGAGCGAGGTCACCGCGCACGCACTAGCTGGTCTGCACTCCGCACTCTGCAGCAGCACGAGCGAGCTGGTTCCAACCCAAGGTCTGCACTCTGCAGCAGCTGGTTCTTTTTTTTCGACAACTGCAGCAGCTGATTCTTTATTTTTTTCGACAACTGCAGCAGCTGGTTCTGATCCATCCAAATACGTACTAGCTGGTTCAGTTTTTAATTTCTTGTTATCAAATTATATATTGTAGTTAGATAATATAGATATATTTAATAGTTTAGACCGACCTTGAATTCTGAGCCTATAAATTATTATGTGCTGGGAAGCCATCTCTATTTACTTATAAATTATGTGCTATAAGTTTTTAATTTTGCAATTAACATTGTCAGCAGATTGTGTAGATGCTGCCCGCACATTCACTCGGCTAGCACACGCCAATTTGGTACAGGGGCAAAAAAAAGGTGAGGCCGGTCATTATTTGTCACTAGTCCTTTATTTTTTCTTGGTTTTTTACCACGCCTGGGCATACGCAAGGGGATGAACTGCATGATAGGAAGGGAAACCGAAAGGGGATAGAACGAATCATCTTGAATTCTTTTATGGCCACACGGGGCATGAATCTAATACCAATACTACGTTGTCACTAACAGAATATCTAATGTAGTGCAATGGTCTTGCTGTATGGTGCGACACCTGTGATCGCGAGTTCGAATCTCCGCAGCTAGGAAAGACTCCTTTTTTCACCTTTTTTTTTGGGCCGGTGGCCTTTTTTCTGGCCCACGAGCCACGACTCCTCAAGCCTTCCTTTTTACTAGGGTTTACCTGCACTCCCCTTCACCACAGCCGCCACACCACAACCCATCTCCAATCCCCTTCACCGCCGCCACCACCACACCACTGCCGCCGCCGCGACTCCATCAGCCCATCACGACTGCAACGACGAGATGGGCCTCGACTGCACCGTGCGACGACTGGGCCACTGACCCCGGCGACGGCGAGGAACCCGGCTGCTGCACGACTGCACGACGGCGAGGAACCCGGCTGCTGCACGACGGCGAGGAACCCAGCTGCTGCACCGGGCGACAACGAGGAGCCCGCTGCATACGGTGCGTCTCCTCTCCCACCACTGTTATCCGTTAGGTTCTTCATGCTTGGTTAGGTTAGAAGCCATATTTCTTGTTCATCTTCCACGGGTTCTTAGGGCATTTTTGGTTGGAACCTTGGATGAGCTGCCTAAAAGCATCAGCTGCCTGTAGATTGGTTTGGTTGTAGATTGCCTGTGAATATGCCCCAAAGAAAAGGAAAGCTCCAATGCAATTCTAATGATATTGGTTTTTTGTATGTGTTAATTTACCAGTCTCTATTATTTAATCTGCTTATTTGCATTACTGCTCTGATTATCTTATCTTAATTTAGTCCATGTAACTGTATGTTGATTGATTTTGTTTGCAATATATATTCACTACTACTCTTATCATCTAAATGCCTTATAAGTATTTTGATCTACTTATCTTCACTACTGCTCTTATTGTCTAAATGCCCTATTGTCTTTTGTTCAAGTTGATCAACAACTTTTATATCGCCCTCTCCCAGCCTGGTGCCATTTTTCGCCTCATTAAAATGGCAAGATTGCCTATCACCTACAAGCTGCATAGTACGTGTCTACATAGATCTTCTGTAATTCTGAATATGCATGGTTTTGTTAAAAATCAGGTCCTTTCTGATGATGAATATCCATTATCTGGCGCTGAGTATGAAGCAGACCATGAAGAAGACGAGGAAGCAGACCATATTCACTGTAAGTAGCTGTGAATGTTTAAATCTATTTTGCATTCCTTGACCCATTGCTCATGCTTGCATTTGCTCTACCGTCTATATTTTGCTTATTAATATGCTTCACATTGTTGTCTTTTTCTTAATCTTAGGTCCTGGGTTGTGGAAAGTAAGGCAAAGGCCTTGCCTGTGGGGTTCCTTGATCCTGAGTTGATGTCGGCAACTAATATCAATTCTGACAAATCATATGTGGTGGAATATGTGACAAAGGCCTTGCAGTACCATGCAAAGAAGAAGATGATCATGTTTGCCTATAACCCAGGTGACCACTGGCTTTTAGTGGTACTCATTCCAAAGTGGAACAAGGTGTTGTACTTTGATTCAACCAGCAGGTCCAGAGGGCGTGACCATAAAAGTTGAAAGAGGTGCTTAATGAGTGAGTGCTTCCCTGTCCTTGAACCATTTCCCAAATCAAACTATGCACTGTTATTGACACAGCTAAAGTGCTAAATAATGTTCAATGGTTGTAGGGCTTTTCTTGCACACTGCACAATAAAGAAGATGGACAATGCTAGATTGGAACATGTCACTAAGTTTCCGGTATGATATATGCTTTGAAGCTTGCTGTTTTCTTTTTTTGACAGTAATTTTTTTTGTATATGCTATTTGCAGTGCCACCAGCAGTAATTTATTTCCTGTATATGTTCTTATTTGCAGTGCCACCAGCAACCACCTGGCCATGCATGCGGCTTCTACACTGCCCATCACATGAATGAAGCAATTAAGTTAATAGATGTAGAGAATGATCCTCAGGTATGCAAGAGATTCAAATACATTGTTTAGTATATGTATCTGTCACATACATTCTCTACACAGCCCATTCCCTACATAGCTCTTTATAGTTCAAATACATTTCTTGCATTTCATAGTACAACAGTCTCAAACCAACACCAGAGAATTTGTGGGTATGCTTGTTCAATAGATTGAATGAATAGTTGACCTTGTTGTATGTCTATAGTGCTCACACAGTCAATGCCTAGTTGTGCTGAATTTATTTTTCAATGGATTCATGGGGTACTATATGATTTGCTAAGCTACTTGTGATGATCAGACTGGTGGTACTATATAGCTGCATGTCATTATGAGGTGTACCAAGGCAGCATCAGGCTCTTAACAGAAGCTATCAAAACCTTCTAAGCTTGTTGAAGATAATCTTCAGATTACAAATTGCATAGTCTGTGTCCAATAGTAGCTTATTTTCTTGTTGATGGATTCATGCACATGGCCAAACTGTTTTAACAGATCTTGTCTTTCCAACAGTTGCTAAATGTATATATTGTCCCAAATAGGAACTTGAAGTGATGACAACCTCCCTGGACACTGAAGTGCTGCTCGGCGTTCGTGAGAGAATTGCAGAATTCATCATGAACCAAGTTATCCCGGTGAAGGGAGAGTTCCACTGCAACTACCCTGGCATCGCTATCTAATTGCTTAGGTGTGAACTTGAAGCATCATATTGAACTTGAGGTAGGCAATGTGCCTTTGAACTGCCAACTTTTGGCTTAGTGAACTCTGAATGTTGCCTGCTATGCTGTGAACTTGAGACAGGCAATTTTTGAACTGTGCTGATTCTGTAACTTGTGCTGATGATCATCATGCTTGAATCATGGATGTAGTGAATGCTTGCTTGCCTGTAGATTGTGATTTTGTGAATGCTTGTTTGCCTGTGAATGACGCCTGGATGCGGTCACAGCCTGGATGTTGACATCCAGGAATGACAAAATAGTGACACTCAGTGATAAAATGCGTCACTTATAACAGAGATATAAGAGACGCGCACTGATAAAATGCGTCTCAAATATGTATGTTTAGAGACACTTGTTTCATTGGACCGCGTCACTTATATCTTTAATTAGAGACGTGGAGTATACAACATGCGTCTCCTATTATGGTAATTAGAGACGCTGAATAAACAACACGCGTCTCCTATTCGTGTTATTAGAGACGCGTGACCTGAAACCGTGTCTCCAATAACGTTATTAGCGACGCTTATTAACTATACTTTGTCACTGAAACAAGTAATAGGAGACGCGGGTCTACTATTTACGCGTCTCCTTTAACTGTTATTAGTGACGCGGCCAATACGCGTCACCTATGTTACCCACATTAGTGACGAAAACTTAGAGACGCTCGTTTTTCGTGTCACCTATTAACCTAAACAAGCGTCTCCAATTAGGCTTTCTTACATAGTGATTTGAACCAAATGGAGATTTCCTACTGCTGTGTTGCAATCTCAGAAATAGATACACGCAAAGATTTAAAGAATAATTTCCGATGGAAATGTATAAAAATGGATTTGGCAAAGTTTGTGGCTCCGTCTCACTTATGCTAATGAGTTATGATTAAGACTAAGCGTCCTGCCGCGAGATTGCAGTCATTAGTGGTTGTTATTTAGGCCATAGGGTGGCATTACCATGGATTATGTGGTTGGTTTCACCTATACCTTCAAGGAAAGGGGTGTGCTGCGGACCATATGAGTAGGATTATTGTACATTTTCTCTGTCTCTATTCAACTCACAAGGTCCGTAAGTGGTTTATCCTATTTATATGGAAGAAATCATGAGGGTACCTTTGAGGCATTCTATGGAAGAAAGTGTAGATCACCATTATGTTGGGAGCTCTTTCCATAGCTTACCAAACAAGTTGTGTATCTATTCGTAGCAAGGCTGGTAATTCAACCTACTGCTGGCCGTACGTTTGGTGCCATGTCACTCATTGTCATCTGGCATTCCATTGGTACAATAATTTACTGTTGACAGTCTATATTATTAGTATATTCTGTAGTCCGTATCACATTCTCTCACAAAACGTACTTCCCAACACTTGCCACATGGCAGACAACGATCGGTTGCAACATATAAATGTCGTCGGATTGAGATCGTAAAAGCGGATCATGCACTTATTTTTGTTAACTGTTATCGACGGACTTGGGGTCCCACGAGCGAGATCACGGTGAATGCTGTCGCCCAACACTAGGGGCCTTGGCCGCATCGTGGCTCCCATGCGCGCCGTGGTATGCACCGTAGCACCGACGCAGTCATGCAGAGTGTTGGGATCCAAGTAAGTTGTGCAAAATAGGGAATGCTAGGCGTGAGATGTGAATGAAAACATTTTAAAAACATCTTAGTATGGCGTTGCAAGACGCCCACGTCGTTTCGCTTGGACTCTTGCAGCTACCCGGCGGGGAGCAGCCTTATTATATTGTGGAAATAAGTAAACACACGCTATGCCCTATTATGAATCTCAATCCATCCATCGTCTTATATATATAGGTATATATGACGTACGTGTACTGTGTTCACTCATCTATGTATGTCGGCACGTTCCATATTTATATATAGTCCATATACAGGTAACCCCCGGCCGGGCCGTATGCATCTCGCATGGACCAATACAGGAGACACATTTCTACCGGTACAAAACTGATACTAAAAATCTTATCCTTCAGGATTTTTCTTACGAAAACACTATTTTAATTTTTGGAGAGAACTGCTACTTTTGTTTTTTACGAAGGGAATGGGGACTTATGTTAAATGTTGACAAAGTACATCCACAAATGATACATGAAAAAATCTGTAATAAAAAATAAATAAATAAGATTCTATCCAGATTCTTCCATCGTCCCAATGGCTTTCCTCGAACATCGAGGCCAAAGTGAAGTCCATACGCCGGATGCAATGACGACCAACTCTAAAACATTGAACCAGTCCAAAACATATCTAAGCCGCTGAAAGAATATCGACAGTTGCATCATCAGGTATGGCATAAGATGCAGAATTATCACCTCCAAATCTTGATCTCCTCTTCGTGACCACAGAAAATGAGGTCAATGACCCGAAGTTGCTGTCTTTATAGGGGCCTCCCAGAAGGACCCTTCCACCTGCAGATAAGGGCCACAAATTGGCCGTCTTCCGGTGAAATCGATGTCCTTAATGACGACATCGCAGTAGCAGTCGCTGAAATCAACACAGCACACACAAACCGGACTGGAAATAATTTGATTTCACCGACATATTATTTATTGGACTCAAATCCTAAGACACAAGAAAAAATAGCGAAGAGGATGGGTCCCCTCAGCTTCTTCGTCTCCGCTACACACACCAGAGCAGTGTTTTCAAATCGCTCGATTAATCACGATTAATCAACATATCATTTTTTCGACATCGATCAGGTAAATCGGTTCGATTTTACTAGCTAGTCGAGCGATCAGGAAACTAATCGGTGATTACTCACGACTAGTCAAGGTACTCTCGTCAAACGACTAGCCTTGAACCTTTCACCTGTGGTTGGTTTTCAGCACTTCTGCCAACCTAGGATTCAAGAAGGAGGGGAATTCGAGTTGGATCTAGTTTTGGATGGCTGGACAATCTAGAATCAGCAATAATCTATTCATGTCTTTCGTTTATGCTGCTATGCACTCTGAGATTTGAGATTGGACTTGAAGAACTTATGTTTTATTGCACTTTATGTTCTCCATTCAAAACAAAGAAACCTATAAAGAAAACTATATGTTGGCCTTAAACCAAGTATGTGCTCAACTCAATCTTTGTGTCATTCTCTTCTACTAGTAGCCAACTAGGCTATAAAACTACTCTAGATCGACCGGACAACTAGGCTGACTAGCTCAAAACTAATCATGATTAATCGATACCTAGTCGTGATTAATCACCTAGTCAGTACCCAGCGACTAGGAGCAACTTAACAATTTGAAAATATTGCACCAGAGAGGAAGGAGAGGGACCTTAGATGCAACAGCGGCGGCGGTGGGCTCTCCTAGGCTCACGCGGGGGATGGGACTCTTCGAAACAAGATTGGATATGCTGGCTGCGAGACTTGCTACTTTTAGGCTACGTGAATCGTAACTCTAGCATTTTTTTTGCGCCTTTCCATCAAAGGTACAATTACCTTCATCGTCATATAGCTATCAAGGATTGGTTGAACCCGAGCTTTAGTCAATCTGTGAATAGAGAAAGGTACTCCATGATACTTGTAAGGAAATTCCACAAGTTGACAGACAAATTGTTCCTGAATGACTGTCTTATCATCCTCTAAGTACACACTGATTTTATGCATATTTGTTTTCAGCCTAAAAGCTTTACCAAAGAGATATAAAAGATCAAGCATTACTTCTGAATATAGAGAAGGTGCAATAAAATAACCACATCAGCAGCATGTAGAGAAATTCTATGTTGGAGAGCCCGTCTAGCAAGGGATTGCAATATATGTTCCTCATCTACTTTTGACGAAGAGGAATAACACATTCATCCAAATGTATAGCAGTGGGGACAAGGGGTTGCGATGGCGAAGTCCACGTCGATGCATAATTGTTTCCTCAGAAAACTATTCAGCAAACTATGAGTGCAGGAAGAGGCAAGTAGCCCGCTCAAGATGTCACACCAGATATCACTACTAAAGAATAGATTTTCGGAGGCGGTCAAAAAGGGTTTTTGGAGGCGCCGATCCATGGCCACCGGCACCAGATCCGTAGCATGTACCCTGCACGCCAGCAGCCAGAGCGCCGCCGCCAGCCCACGCGCGCGTGCACACCGGCTGTCAGCGGCCAGAGTGCCAGCTGCCCACCCGCATGCGCCTGCACCGGCCACCCGTGCCTGCCGCCTTGCTGCAGCCACCCATGCTCCTCCACGCCAGCCGCCCGCTCGCCTACCGCCTCATTGCAACGACTCGCCGCCGCCGTCGGCCCTCACTACAGGTGAGGCTGTCGCCGGAGGGAGGAGAGACGAGAGGGTGGAGGCTGCCTCATGAGGAGAGAGAGAAGAGGCTGCAGCCGGCCGACGGGGGAGTGGAGTGGATAGAGGGGAAGCCGGCGGCTAGAGGCAAGAGGGACAGGAGAGAATGAATATTAGAGTTTGAGAAGGGTTGATGCTCGTATATATATGTAGAAGGGTTATTGGGCTGACTTGGGTCTGCTGAGCCTTTACTTTTTTCGAAGGTGGGCCTTGTAAGTGTCCGTCTCTGAAAATCGATTTTTTGGGCGCACATATGAAGACGACTGCGTCCGAAAATAGAGGATTTTCGGAGGCGGTTGTTTAACAAAGTCTTCCTCTGTAAATCGATTTTTCGAGGCGGTTAAATGCAAACGCCTCCTAAAATAATAAAAGTCTGCCTCTGTTAATCTAGGCATTAACAGTGGTGGATATTTTTTGTGTCCGCCTCTGAAATATTTTTTTACAGTGTCTCCTAAAATCCTATTTGTAGTAATGTAGGTCCAAATCCAAACTTTTTCAATTTCAATAAGATTTGTGGCTACTTTTGTTGATGCAAGAACCCGGCTGGCAGCTAAACCAACATTAATTTGTCTTGAATAAAGCGGCCCATTTTCGGTTTGGAGAAACCATCTGGTCTAGTCCACCCACCAGTCTATTGGCTAGTATTTTAATCACAATTTTGGCGAAGGGTGGTCTCAAATCTCTGAAGTTTGTGGAATCCTCTTTCTTTGGCTGGAGGGTGGAGTTCAGCACCTCTAGATGTGTCCCCTCTTCCTGTCCCCACACAATTGGTAGTGTTCTACACTTTAGCTTCAGAGAAGGGTGCATCCAAGTCTCACAGATCAAAAACTGGGATAGTGAAGTCATCAAGATTAACTGTGAGATTATCTCTCTTTCAAAGCTTTCTCCCAAGAGGCTACTGTATAACTCAAAAATATTTTTTCCTTACCTTCATGACTTGTGAGAATTAGCGTATTCTCTGCTAGAAGCTTACCAGTGAAGTTATTCCTCTTGCGATGCCTTATGTGCAGGTGGAACAAGGAAGTGTTGGCATCCCCCTCGCTAAGCCAGGATATCCTGGCACTACTAAAAAACGGTTTTGGGCCGCATGTCCGGCTCTATTAATGGTCGGCCGGCGACCGACTCCTTTCAATTGTCCTCTGTAGTTGAGACATGGCCATGGAGTGCAAATCTTGTTATGCAGCCAGGTCTCCAGGTTTGAAGGAGGTGGAAAGCACCTTTTCAATTCCACATATAAGAAGTATGTGGCAACTTACAAAATGGTGAGCCAGTATATGGAGTGTATGCCGTTGAAGGTAAACATGAAACAACATATATTGGTCTCCAGAGTCAAGTATAACAAATCATTGTAAGTACAATAGTTCATATCGAACCTACTCCCATCTACTTCAATAACTTATCATTTATTCGGGCAACCTAAGTCATCCTAGATCTAGCAAAACTCAAGAATGCAATGGTAAATGACCAGAAGTCAAGTAACTCTATGAGGTCCAAAACATATATTGGACCCTAACTATTTGCATGTGTGGCCATTGGTGTCCTACTATTTGCAGATAAAATGATTCCTCCTTCAGTTTGAAGTAAGAACATCCAATAAATTTCATTGGATGCAGCAAACGTAAGAAATTCATAAAATAAAAGGAGAACATATGACATGTATAGCAGGGTTCATTACTAGAGAACGCATTTCGCTCCACTACCGCCAACCATTTTCACCGCCATTTTTGCCCCAGCTGGCGGTAAAAGGTTTCAAAATTGGCTTGAAATGAAACCGATGGTGAAAATGAATCCAAAAACCAATGATGATAGAGAGGTTTTCACTACCGGCTCCAACCATGAACCAACATTGAAAACAGAATCTGAACTATTTGTAAAAAAATATAAATTTTGTATGAAGTCATATGAAACAAACTTTACATCAAATTTTTGTGTGACTTCAAAAGTAGACCAAGATTGTTCCGTCCTTGCAGATCACAATTTCTAATATGGTTCCATCCTTGCAGATCACAATTTCTAATAGAGTTAATTGCACCCACCATACAACAACCTGTCACGGGCGTGCAAATAGGTCCACTAACTTGTAAAATGCTCAATTTAGTATAACAACTTGATATATAGGTGCGGATTGGTCGAATAACTTGTAAAATACTTAACTTAGTGCAATAACTTGGCAAATTAGTGCATACAGAGTCCAAATGCTACATTAACGTGTATTTGTCCACGACACACAACAAATACATGGTATATTTGCATTCAAACAAAAAATTGACCACTGTGTGGCCATTGATATTCACGTTAACAATGACGATATATTTATCAAGACAAGAACATTTATTATGAAATTAAAAAATATACTTACCTTAGAAAATAAGAGATATTTTGTTTTCTCCATATAAAATATTTTTCTTCTAAGTCTGACAGACAATTTCTATAAAGCAATATGAGCTTGATTTATGCCTATTTATGTTTTTAAGTTTACATAAAGAATTTTTCCCTTTAATTTGAACTATAATTTTTAATGAATAAAACCCATTAGTTAATTCACTAAGGCAATATTACATCATGTACATGAATATTCAGTTATACGGACATTTATATGAAGCATTTGGTGTTTTTATTTAATCTTTAAAAATGACACAATATATGCCTTATACCCTCAAAGTAACATTTGCGGCATATGCACGAATTTGCCAAGTTATTGCACTGACTTGAGCATTTTACAAGTTGTTGGACCAATATGCACCCACCTATCAAGTAGTCGTACTAAATTGAGCATTTTACAACTTGTTGGACCAATCTGCACCCACCTGACAAGTTGTTGTATGACGGATGCAATTTACTCTTTCTAGTGTACTTGTTTTTAGTTATTCACCTCAGATTCACTACTTAGCTAAATCGTAGAGATAACATGATTCTTTTGAACATATCACAATGTATAAGAAACTGGTGAATGAGATTTACATAAATATCATGCTAAAAAATTAGATTTATGTAAATATATTTTAACACTCTATTCAAGAACAGTTCCATCGTTGTTTGTTACAATTATCTCTTAAAAAGGCGAAGCTAGAGAAATTTGATGATATTATTAACACAGAAAAGGTATCATTGAAACCCAAGAAAAGCAATATAAACTATAGTACCTATTTAATAGCTTGGTTTTATCTGTGAAACGATGGACTGCACATGCATACGTGGTTCCTCTGTTTTTAATGTGAAAGGATCAATATGCCTAAGAGGGGGTGAATTAAGCTTCTACAAAAATTTAAGCAATAAAACAATCCTATGCAATAAGTCAATTCACCCCATGTGCCTATAAGTTTGGTTTGTGCCTAACTAGTGTTGAAAAGAGTGTTGCAACCTAGTTCCAATACTACTCTAGCATGACAAGTCTAGGAATTGAAGTGCGGAAAGTAAACTTGCTCAAAGTAAAGAGAAGAGTAGTAAGCCGATTTTTTCCGAGGTATTGAGGAGTCGGCAACTCCCCTCTAGTCCTCGTTGGAGCACCCGCACAAGTGTAAAGCTCTCCCTTGATCCGCGCAAGGATCAAGTGCTCTCATAGGGGATATCCATTTCCCACTCCAGGATGGCGGATTCCCAAACCGTGTACACCTTCTTGGGGCTTCACACAATCTACACGTGACCTCCCAAGATCAACACCACCAAGCCATCTAGGTGATGCCGAATCACCAAGAGTAACAAGCCTAAGATCTTCACTTGACCTACACTAGACCAAGAGCTAGATGGATACACACTTACTACTCTCAAGCACTAAAGAGAATCCTTAATCTTCACAAGATCAATAACACCAATCAAAACAAGTGCCTCTCTTGACTTCAAAGTCTCTCCTATCTCAGCTAGAAGCATAGTAAATTTTGTGTGGCAAGAGAGCTCCAAAGCGGGAGAAGAGTGGCTATAAATAGGCCACTCAAAACCACTAGCCGTTAGTGCTGACGCAGAGGGACCGACTGATTCGGTACCCTCCGAAGGTGGCCACCGAACCAGTCAGTGCCTCCTTGGATTTGAACTTCCAACAGCTAGCCAGCGACCACCGACTGATTCGGTGGCCAACATTTGTGCAGCACCGAATTAGTCGGTGCGCACCAGTACCGAACAGGCACATCCAGCCATAATAACCGACTGATTTGGTGCAGCCCACCAAATCAGTCGGTCCCCCTTGGGACTTGGACTTGAGCTGGATCTTGAGGGCCACCGACTCATACGGTGGGTATTCATGGGGATCACCAAATCAATCAGTCCCCCTCCAAATTTACTTAGTACTCAACAGCTATTTCTAGCCATAATGACCGACTGATTCGGTGGGTAGGCTAACTCATGGCCATGCCGACTGATTCGATGGGTCCTGCTGACAGGGACCGAATAATTCGGTGCCCTGTTTACTTCGCAAAGTATGCACCGAATTAGTCGGTCCCAACTGAACTCAAACTTCTTAAGGCTGAAACTCATCCAATTCAGATTCTTTGAGTTACCAACCTTCTCAAGGGCTTCAACATATCTAGCTAGCACTAGATTTCACAAGTATGCACCACACCTAAACTCTAGATTATCCTAGGTCAAGCTACCAATCCTCGACCCCCCTTATAGTATGGCCAAAGGAAAACAAAGACGTAAACTACTCTAAGTGCCTCTCGTCATCCAAACGGCACTTAGAACTAGCTTATCCTTAATCTTTCAGCATATCCTTTGCACCAATACATCCATTCGCAAATGATAGGGGCCAAGATTACCGTGAAAGCCATCATTGTACTAACTTAAGAATTGCCGCTACAAGACACACGTTAGTCGCAATGATCATGTTGTCATTAATCGCCAAAACAGAATTAGAGGCCCAGATGCTCTTTCACAATTATAACTGAAAAGTGCATGGTCGAATACCTTTGTAGTGTCTCTTACCTTCGCCATTCATATGAATAATCGCTGCCTTCAAGTTACTTTGGAGAAAGAAAAGCATAAATCAAAATAGTGTGTTACAAATAAAACTATTCCCTTCATTCCAAACTATAAGATATTCCTGCTTTTTTGAGAATCAAATGATTTTATGCTAGACAAAAGTTTATGGCACTGAATAGATATACTATGAAAATATATTTATTTAGAAACTAACAGTACTTTATTTGGTCTAATTATTATTAGTGCTTTGCTGTACAAAGCTATTGGTCAAACTTAAGATGTTTTGATTCTTAAAAAAAATTAGAATGACTCATAATTTGGAACGTAAGGAATACAAAGTTCCAAAGCCGTGTGAACTATATATAAGTTGAGCAAGCCCCTGTGATCTGGAGAGCATATATTATGACTGCATGGCCAAGAGCTTTTGTCTTGGTAGCATTGGAAACCATTAAGCCGACCAGGTACATATGTGAAAGCAAGGGAATAATGGAATAAGGGATAAAGTTGGCATCTGGGATAAAAGTTTCGTGGAAGACATTAGCTCAGCCGGATCAATGATGGTGCCCCGTTTACCTATCAGTTTACTGCTAGTCTAAGGGAGAAAAAAGAGAGTATTGAGGCCGGTTTAGCAGGGCATCTTAGTTTGGTAGGGCTCGAGCACAACTAAAGAAAGAGCCCTACAATGTCGATACATTTTGGGTTGTTTTTCTATTAACCGTGTTAACTTTATTCCTCAGATTGTATATTCAATTATCCTACTCAAATTCCTTTCTTATTAATTTGGCTATTTTAAAATGTGTAGGCCCCACAATGTCGATATGTTTTGGATCGTTTTTTCTATTTTCATTAGCCAACCAAAATTATTTTAGTCCTATTATTATTTTTATTCATATAATACCTTGAAAATTTAAATAAGTTATTACATATCAAATATAATTCGACTTCGTACATTGAACTGGGCAAGCTGAATAGGAAAAACACCCTAATTTACGAGGATCAATTGAAATCAATGTTAGCCTAATTGCTAGCACTAAACAATCGGTCACTAGTCGTTTAGTTTTTTATTCGAACTAAACTGTCATTAAGCAGTCTAAACAACTGATTAAACAGACAACGCTGGCCACCATGTAATGTGTACATAGCATGTAAATTGGCTACACAGCCGTGTGGGCGAACAATGACTAAAATGTTCAATGAACAATCACTATTTATTATATTCATTCACATATTATATTTTTTTGCATTACTAGCAAAGACGCATGTGCGACACGCACGTGATAAAAGGGTATGTTTAAAGATAACGTAGAAAAATGGGTATGCTCCGAGATGGTCCCGTTCCTAGTTTTTTTATGGAATGATCCAATTTCATGTTTGGTTGAGGATCAGGGCTATCTTAGTTATTAATTTTTTTTTGGAGTCTAGGATAGAGAGAAAGGGATGGATATAGATTTTTACACCATTAACCATGGTAAATAGTGGACCTCACGTGTCATTCTTTTGACCCACGCGGCATACTTCTTGCGTTTTTCTTGGGCGTCACTGCTTTTGGCTTTCTACGAGAGGAACAGAGACCCAACTACGGCCTTCGGCACTTCACCTTATCCTCAGGCTCGCTTAGCATCTCGTGAGCTCGGACGGTGGCGAATCAACTTGCACGCCCTACCGGTGGGAGCTCGCTCCCCAAGTGCTGGGGACGCGGTGGAGCTCTAGGCTCCATCTCACTCGACTCGCAGCTGGGGTCCGCAACCTTGGTCCAGCTTGCCTCGCCGATGGCACTGACACGCGGTGGAGATCCAGACATCCAGTTCGTTCAGCTGGTGTGGTGAAAGCCAACGCCGGAGCTCCAGCTCTCCCGAATCGGCCGTGGAGGCACAGAGCAGCGCGCCGCTCCAGCTCCCTCGCTCGGCCGATGGCACGGTCCCGCCACGGAGCTCGCTCGTCCCGCCGTCCAACATGACTCCAGGTGCTTCCTCGTGTGCACCGCTGGCCTATGCCTCCTAACTCGAGATGCCCTGCCGCTGCGACGCGGAACGTGGAGAAGAGGCCGAGGCCCATATTTTTGTCGTTCATCTTGTCGCGGAAGAAGCGGCGCTCGGCGTCGTACTCGAGCAGCGTCTCGTGCAACCAGACAGGGGACGCCATCGCTGGCGGCCGGGGTCCCTCTATGGAAAGGCCAGACGGACGGTGGCCAAGCTGGAGGATTGGGGAGCGGGAAGCAGAGCCCGAGTGTACCCTGCCGGGTGGGGAAATAGGAGATCTACGGAAATTACATGGGGGAGAGGAGAACGCGGGTGCAGCGGGCGGGTACGGACGCGCGGGTGAGAAAAACAGTACACTTTTGGCAGAAACCTTCTCTGACATGCGATTTTTGGGGGGTTTGACCACCTTCCCACCTCCGTTGACCCTTACAGGTGGGTCCGGCGTGGGGTACCGCGGGCCCGATTCTTTTATAGATAGATTCAGAGAAAAAGTGGAATCCCATGAAAATTGATAATTAATTGTATTCTATATATGGTGCCAACAGTTTCTTTTTGAATAATGACAAAATTATCTGAGAAGTGGTCTTTGCGTCAATTTCATTCGTAAAGTAATTCCTAATAAATATAAATTGAACATGGTAAAACTGGAACCTGATCTGAGTCCGTGTGCTCACAATGCATGTGGTGGAAACTAACCAAATAAGTAGCACATCTAGAAAACCAAAATTTTCCTGTGTGTTGGGCTATTGTTCTGTCGTTTTTTTATAAACTCACAGGGAAATTACAAATCTAATTTATGTCGGTACGTGTGGAACTCAAAACTTCACCCAAAGGGCAAAAGGGCTCAGCTAAAAAAACAAAACTGGCATACAGGGAAGTCAAAATCACGCTCTCATGGTTTAGTGATGGGAATCACTGCGTTAAGTTCATTTTATTTGTAATGTCAGCTCACCAAAGATGAACTCATAAACACTTCATCTTTCTCTTTTTATCTTGAATCAATATTTGTAATTGGTAATTCTCTCTCATAAGAACTCCAAAACTTGATAGTTTTCTGGTCTAGATTTTTCTAAAATCATTATATTTCATTTAATAATGTTATTTTGTAGGTTAATTTCTATTTTTGGATTTTTTATGACTTGTTTTCTTCCACCTAAGTAGAGAACATAAAATAATGCTTTGCGTAACAATCGGTAATGTAACATCATAATTTCTATTATTATGGAAACATAAGACTATGTCCAAAATCGAGACGCATATGAGTTAAAAAGTCTTATGACCTACTAAAAAGATCTCAAAATTTGATTTGATCGTGTGTGCCTTTGCAGTGCCTCTATCAAGTTTCAGATCAATGTATACTTTAATTTCCGTAAAATCTTATGGGACTTAATGTCACGTTTAGACATCCACGAAATGATTCTATGCCACTAGCCAAAATTTTGTGAGCAATTTTATGTATTATTATAATTTTTTTGTAATAAGGTTGTAAATAGAAGTTTGAATTGTCCCTACCAAACATTTTAACTATTCAGATTTTTTTCCGGACATGAATAGCAATGGAACAAACATCATTAAGATCTAAATATTAGTTGAGATATATGTAGCACAAATTGAAATTATTTTTAATAAACCCACATAACTTCTAAAGGACAACTTATGCGTTGTGTATTATATATTAAAATAAATTCTGACAGTAAATAGATAGGCAATCTTAATTTCTCTATGGATCTATCTCTGATAGTTTTGCCATGTTTTGCTCTCGGTATTTTCCTGTAGGTAAATTGGTAGAAAATATCCCTGACGGTTTTGCACACTGTAACAGTTGTTTCCAGTAATGTAGCTTGATCAACCTTTTGTTTCCAGTCGTCTAAGCTTATACTCCTTGTGTTACAATTGTTATTCTTTTAGGATATCTAAATACATAATTATAAATATGTACTTAGATATATATACCAATAACTACATATCTGAATATGCCAAAGCCATTTACAATTTGGAATTGATGGAACATTTGGTATAGCTTCCATCACGCATATCTTTCATTTTGTTGAGGATATATTTCTTCCGGAATATCGAACTGATGCACAGATTAAATTTACATACACACTGCTAGAGCTGATGATTGACCTCTATTCATCATCATCACCTCTCTCTCTCTCTCACACACACAGTCATTATTATCCTTTAGATCATTGTAACAAAGATGCCAACTTATATGCTACCCTAGCTATATATAGCAACTCAGCAGCAGTTTTCCAACAAGCCCTCGTGCCTCATTCTGCTGGCTAGCTAGCACTGGCCGTCAACCTCCAAGCTCCTGGGAGTCATCTGGAAGAAGTGGTCCCAGGCGTAACGGAAGGTCACTTCAGCCATGGCCGCTATCGGCTCGCCGCCGTTGACGAGGTAGGCGCCGTCATCGGTCGGAACAAGGCTGGGTCCACGTACATCGACGTCGCAAAGCCCCCGCCGTCGAGGCGCACGTTCCTGACGCTGCATGAGCACAGGTTCTTTACCTCGACCTCGAACACCGTGTCACGCCGGACGCCCGCCGCGCCCGTGGTTGATTGTCTGCACCTGGATGCTCGACGTGCCGCACCGCTCGCCATTTGAACCTGGTCGTTGAACGATTCATTTTGAACTATTGAAAACTGGAACTATATATATCATCCCAACTAATTAATACATGTCAAGAAAAGCTAGCCCGTGGATTAATTTGGAATTCCTTGCCTAGAAGAGAAATGAAGAGGAAGGCAACCAAGATTAGGAGCTTGAAGGCATGAGCCATGTTTCTTGTTGTTCCTATCCGAGACAAGATTTCAGGTGGCAGCTAGCTTAGTACTTGTGTTCTGTGATGGAGTTGTGGCACAGTTGTGTTCTTTATAGAGACAGGGACCGAGGCTTGTCTCTCTGATCCCTGAGGTGATGACTACGAATCTGTACCGCTGCATGTGGTGGTTGCTTTGTTGGAGACTTTGAGTCTCCGTTTGACGCAAACTTCGTCGCCCTCTGTTCTTGCATATAATATGACCTGACCTCCCTCCTTTTACTTCACAGCTAAGCACGATGATGTTGGTAATTGGAAGTAGCGAAGGCCTACGTATGAAACATATCTGATGAAAGAAAGTGAGTTATATTACTTAGTTCCTTCTTCGATGATTACATTTTTTTTTCTAAAACAAAGCATAGCAGAACATCGATTCAAATAATAATAATAATAATAATAATAATAATAATAATAAAAGAGATTATATATTATCAGTGTGAAAACTATATACAGTGGTTGCAAACTAAATTGATTGCATTACACAATATTACTTACGGCAACTAACCAGCTTTTGATGAGTATATAGAACATCTTGTTTAAACGAGGACAAATTCGAGGAAAACCACTGGGTGCGCTCTTAGCTCTAATAATAAATACTAGGACTGGAATCTAGCCCCACCGACTAGAGCGAAAAGCATTAGTTTCCGGTTTCCCTTTAGCTAGTAACAATAAACTAGTATAACTTCTTTAAGCCTTGAAGAAAACAGGAATGTGTTGTGAAGTGAGTATACTCTTCAACAGAAGAATACATCAGCATTTTCCAACTTTCATTTGAATACATGGACAAATC
>JACEFO010000917.1:0-39091 GCA_015342445.1 Digitaria exilis
TTTATATAACAGGATTGCCCCGCACACAGAAAGGTTCATGACCTACATATGGGTGATAGTGGATAGATTGACGAAGGTGGTCACTTTACTCTCGTAGAAAGACTTACATATTCCGGTGCCAAACTAGCAGAGTTGTATATAGCGATTGTTATTTTTGCACTGTGTACCGTACCGAAGAGAAGTGTCAGACCAGGCAGTCAGTTTACGTCACACTTTTGGGCGCAAGTTCATGAGTCCATGGTACTAAGCGTCACTTCGTCCGCTTACCATCCGCAGACAACGGTCAGAGCCGAGAGGACGAATCAGATACTGAAGAGATATGTTTGAGGGCATGTGCATTTCACCAGAGGGGAGTAAGTGGGAAGAAGGTGTGATATGCGGAGTTTCTCGTTACAACAACAGCTACCCAGCAGAGAGCTCGAAGATGTCCCGTTTTGAGGCATTGTATGGAAGGAAGTGCTGTGACATCTCTGATGTCAAAGAATTAAAAAGTGCAATTAAATCAATACAACAGGGAATTGGGTTGAAATTCAAAATTCGTCAAAAATTCAATTATAATTCAAAAACAAGGGTTGTTTGGCACCCAACTAAAACTTAAACATCTCGGACAGCCCTTCGCGACAACCTCGCCACGGCGTTCGCGCCGATCGGTGACCCTCGAGCGGGAATGTCCGTCACGATCGAGGTTAGCCGTAAAAATCCGTCCGATCGAGCTATGTCCGTGACGATCGAGCCTAGTCAGTATGTCCGTGACGATCGAGCTATGACCGTGACGATCGAGCCTAGCCGGTAGTTTCCGTCACGATTCGAGGCTGCACGACAGGACCCTCGAGGCCCGCCGTCCGTCGCGCTCGAGGCTCCGCAGCCAAGCTCGAGGGCTCACCCTCGAGCGACGTTCCGTCACCCTCGAGGCTCCGCAGCCAAGCTCGAGGACTCACCCTCGAGCGACGTTCCGTCACGCTCGAGGCTTCGCAGCCAAGCTCGAGGGGGGCACTCACCCTCGAGTGGCGTTTCCGACCATTCGAGGCTCGGCAAGCTCGAGCTTGCGGTTCAAGCTCGAAGCGCCGTAGCGCCTGGTCGAAGTGCCCGGTCCAAGCTCCGGAAGTTGTGGTCCCCGACCTCAACACTCCCAACTTTTTAATTTTACACGTTTCGAAGTTCAGCTCAAAATTTTTGGAGAAAGTTCAAAAGGGGCAAAGAGCTCCCACGGGGGCTGCCAGCTCGCCCCTGGCGCGCTCTGCTCCGGCCGGAGTCCGGCCGCCACGTGCCGGCGTGTGGCGGAGACCGCGTCGGGTCGGGCCGAGCTGTGGCGGCAGCTAGCTTTTGTCCTCACGCGTTGTCCAAGCCTTCCGTACCGTCACTTCGCGGGCGACGGCGCACTGCTGCCCCGCGCCGCGGAGCGCCCATCATGGCAAGCTCGCTCGGCACTGGTCGCAGCCGCGCAGCGCCGCCGCAGTCCGCGATGCTCGCTCGCTACGCGCCAAGGAGCACTGTGGAGGATCCCCAGCGATTCACGCCACAATCTTCCTCGCCCAATCGTGCTCGCGCGCGCTCTGTTCGAGCTCGCCGCGCCATCCAATGGCGACCGCGACAGCCACCCACGCGCTCGCACGCTCCCGAGGCCGCACAGTGCCTCCCTTGCGCTGCCCAAGCACTCCACCGCGCACTCCCACCCCTCCTCTCACTCGCCACTTGGTCATTTCCACTTCCCCCGCGCTCGCTCGGTCTTCTTCCTCCTCGCGACGCGCAAGCCCGAACCCCAAGCCCTTCGGAAAATTCCCTCGTCCACGCTCCCACCATTCCCCAATCCATCCCGCACGGAGCTAGTCCACTCCACCAGCTCCAAAACCCCCAACTTTCCCCAAGCTATTGTCCCTTCTCCGGCGAGAATTTGCGATTTCCCCAAATCGCGAATTCCGGCCGTCGAAGCACCCGCACGTCGAGACCCTACTCCGAGCCGTCCCCCGAGCTTCCTCGAGCACGCCATTAGCTTCCCCAAGCTCTGCTGGTGCTCAAGGACCTCTCCCCTCCGCGAACGACCCCGAGCTCGCCGGCGTAGAAGCCGCGGCGGCCGCGCCGCCACCTACCTCGTCGCCGGCGAAACTCCGACCATCCCCGGCCTCCCAACCGTCCCCAAACGACTCGTGGTGAGCCCAGGAATCTTTTCCCCCTCTTCCCCGAGCCCAGTTCGCCGTGGTTTGCCCGGCGTAACTCCGGCGAGCTCCCGAGGGCCATTGTTCATCGTCCTACCTCTTTCCAGGGTCTTTCGTGCAAAAGTGCAGGACCTGTTCGCGAAAGTTTGAAAGTCTCTAGGTTCTCGGTGAAAATAGATTTTACCCTAGATTTGAATTTTTCCCGAATCTTGTAAATCGATTAAAAATCGTAGAAAATCGGAAAAATGTGCAAAAAATACTCTCTGGAATCGTTAGAGTCTAAACTAACAATCTCTATTAGACATGTTATTGCTTTTAGTGAACTGTTATTGAATTAAAAATCAAACTAGGAAAACCTAAAGTTGTGGCACCCATTTCAAATCCATAGCTCCGCTGGGGTTGAGCTTTGGGTATGTTGTGCATATAGGCTTTGGACAGCTTGTGTCCAAAGGAGACTCAAAAATATGATGTGTAGCTCTAGTTATAGATTTAATGTGTTTTCTGACTTTCTGCAGTAAAGAAATTGTTAAAAATAAATTGTGCAGCGAAAAATCATCATTTTGCTCCTGAGAACTTAAAACTTGTTAACACACATGTTAAAAATGAAAAACTTAATTTTTGCTCTGTTTAGAATGGCAAATAATTAAATATGTGTTTTTGGGATAGAAAAATAATGAGGACTACCCAAGGGTTATTTTGAGCCACCACTTGGCCAGAGCCCTCCTCATGATATTGCTTAGCCTTGGTAGGAAGATCTCCTGAAATAGATGAAATTTCCAATTTATTATGCCTTTAATTCACTTCCTGCAGCTAGCTGTTTATAGATTTTTTAATAAATTATGTGTAACTCGAAATTAGCTAAATTTTGGAGTGAGCTTAGCTCTTATACTCCAGTAGCTGTCATAAAGTTATAGCTAAAATTAATGAACAGAAAGGGAGAAATAAAAATGGAAAGGAATCTAGATGGAAATCGGATTATATAAAGAGAATAACCTTTTCGGATTAAATTAGTTAGAGTAAAATGAATAACTTAAAATCCCAAAACAGCCACCCTGTTTTGTGAAGAACAACTAGAATTCTTTTATATATGTACACAATCACCATCGAATTCAAACTAAACCTTTTTTCACCACCAACACTTGCTTTTGTGAAGAGAATACAAGTATCTAAGTATGTCTAGGTGAATATGGCCTTCAAGGCCCTAGTCTTAGCATCAAAAGGGCAGCCGCCTTAAAACTTATGCATATCATGTAGAAGGCGTTCTTCCGGACGGCGACTACACCCTCGTCCCCGCAGAAGAGGAGCAAGTTCCGGAGCCCGACGCCGGTGGCAGACGTGACCAACGCAGGAGCTAACTCTCAGCCCGAGCAGGAAGGCAAGCCCCGGAGCATGACCTAACTCTCACTAAATTATGCACTTGAATTCTCTATGTTTGTGCATTACGTTTCTAGGAGTTGATTGAATACCATAGCTGCAATATTTTCCTAGTGCCTATGACTTGCAATACTAGTATGAAAGGATCGGTAGAGCATTGCTATAGGTTCGTTACAAGTCGAGTGATTTCCTGTCACTCGCGAGATATAGGAATTGCTTGTCTTTACTTATGTTGGAATCATAAGGATTGACGGGCGGGATGATAGATGTAGATCTCCCGTCCGTGTTTGATAATTGGTTAAGGTCGGAAGGTGTGGATACTAAGTCAAGTTTTTGAACGTACCACATGCATGCCGGTATATGGGAGCCGGTAAGCCGGTACCAGATTGAAGCAGCTAGGGCCGATAGCCATCTCTCCTTGGAAACTTTGTTTTCCCTTGCCGTACACTCGTGGATGTATGCGTGATGCTGTGAGTGAAGCAGTAAACCTTCATCCTAAGGAAGTGGACCCGGTTCCGAATTGTGGATCGATGGGAAAGGTTGGGAAATGCTTGTACCTTTTATCGCAAGCAGAGTATCCGTGTGTGTTGGGTTTCCCCTGGCCAGGTAGCACAAATTCGGTTCGAACTGTCCGCTTCTCGCGGTTAATGAGACTGCTTGACCGTCAGGCCACATCGAGTAATAAGTGGAATTTGAGATTATGAAATTGTTCTATGAATTAAATTGTATTGCTACACTTGTATGCTTAGAGAGGATGCTAATCTAGAATGGTTAAATTTATTAGAATATGGTGCTAAAACTTGAAAGCAAGGATCTACTTTTAGTTGCTTTTTGGCAAACAAACCCACCAGCCAAAAGCCTTTCATTGTCTAGATGTCGGTGATGTAGTTTTCACCCGACGGGTAAGCCTTGCTGAGTATTAGTATACTCAGCCTTGCTTGTGGCACTATTTTACAGGTATAATTCTGGATGTGGATGCTATGACTTGGCCTACCCAGGTTCCACCTGGCTGGCACATCGAATGGGTCCCGTCCTCCGGCGAGGATCGGGAGGAGTAGCTTCGTGGCAGGCTTCATCACGGAGTTACCTGTTTCGTCGTTAGATTATTTACTTCCGCTGCAATGAACTCTAATTTCAGTTATGTTGAACTTTAGATTCCGCTGCAAGACTTGTGTACTCTGATTTTAAAATTTGCACTCGGTTTGTAATAACTACTTCTCTATGTGTGTAAGTTAATTTGTGGAATGTTGTAATCTCTGGAACTCACCTTCGTGTGGGCCTGCTGCTGTTACGATCTAGTTAAGTACGTGGTTTAATCGGGTTTAATCCGACGGCGCTCCAGCTTATTCCGGATTAAGTGCCTGACTACGTGATTAGTGGTCTGAGGGTACTTAACTTGGAATAATTTCGGAGTGGTCCGCCACAGCTGGCATCAGAGCCGAAACAGCAGCCCGGAGAGAGCAACAAACCTTTAATAAACGATTTTTGAATAAAACTTGCCAACTCGTGCTTCCGATGCGTTTTGCAAAGGAAAGTTAAGTTAGGACCGTTAAGGATGTTACCTAGAGCGTGAAGCCTATGTGGGTTAAGGGATCACGTTATGGTAGGTGGCAGATAGTATATTATGCTAACTTCCAGCACATTTCATTCTGTCATTTACTTTCCGCAATGGTGGGCGCAAGGTACGGCGATTGCTGTAACGTACCACGGCACTATATGAAAATATAGTGGCGGCACATAGTCAATACGCTGTGATGGCGTATGAAAATAGAATAGGATGGTGGGCGCAAGGTACGGCGATTGCTGTAGCGTACCACGGCATCATATGCAAATATGATGGCGGCACAAAGTCAATACGCTATGTCAATAGCGTATGAAACTGTCAATATGTTGCCTCGGTGACATATGAACATTGCCCGTTCAATGTTAAACGTTCGGGTGCCACCTCTATAGTGGGTGGTAATGTATGGAGACGCTTTCGTGAGTGCTGGCACGAAAGGTTGATTATATATGCTCTGGAATGGAATTTTCTGCAGGTACACTAACCGCGATTTCGTACGTTGAAACGGATAGAGAATTCCGACTAGTTACTATAAGGAGAGACGAATATTGCCTAGCCACCGGCACTAACTTCGTAAGCCAAAAGTCTATTGGCGTGTGTGTTGTGAGATCGAATAGGCCGCTCATGCATTACATCTCACTGAAATAATATCGATTTGTAACACGTGAACCAAAACGAACCGTCGTCAAAGAAATTGAAATCACAACCCAAAACTCCTGCTGGGAACAATCTGTTTGCACCCTTATTTCGAAACTGAAAACGTTGTCAAATGAAAAAGTGTTCAACATGAAAGTTGTCATAGGTGTTATCTAGTTTGTACTGTAGAAATTTCAACCAATTTGGTTCAGTAGAATAAGAGTTATGCTTAAAATGGTAACCCCCTTGTCTGCTGGAATTTCTGGGAACAACAGATTAGAAAATGGACTTTGGCAAAGTTTCTGCTAGAGGCTTAAAAGCGAAAGTTGTCACAAATTTTGTCTAGTTTATGCTGTCCAAATTTCCACAAATTTGGTTCAGCCAATTAAAAGTTATGCTCAAAATACCACTTCCTGTCTGCTGGAATTTCAGCAGAGAGTTAATTAAAAGATTGGGATTTTTGCGCCACCTAGGTCACTCGTTCTGTTTTTGGGTTGAACTAAAAAGTTATTGGAAGTTATCTGAACTGTATTATGGTCAAGTTGGGTAATGGTTGGGTTTGTAGGTTTTGAGCTATGAAATTTTCCTACTCTGTCCATAATCTGATTACTCTCTTTAAATATATGTCGGTTCTCCCTTTAATTTTGATGTCTATATTGCTGCCGCCTCACTTGTAGCTAGCTCTGTTGTGGCATGTCTAATTTTCAACACTTAAGTAAGCTGCAATTAAGTTAAGAAAGACAAGACTTTTGGACAAGTAGAACTCGATATATGAACCTAATACCGACTTCCTGTCTTGCTGAAAATTCTGGGGGCAGCCAGTGCAAAAATGTATTTTTGCACCATGAACCTCAAATTTGACGAAATGATGAACAGTAACCTTATACACAAACATGTCAAAAACGCTCTGGTGAATTTTGAGAATTTTTGGTTTACTCAAGATGGAGTTATGAAGCCTTAAGGTTGCGGCCGGAAATATTGGATTCCTAATATCTAATGCATATCCTTCAACATGATTTTGTCAAAATTTTTACCACCTGAAGATGGTCTTCTAGGATGTAAGCTGGTTGCCAAAGTTAATTTGAAATTTATAATGGAGACACCCACAAAAGTTCAGCCCCAAGGGAATAAGGAAACTAGAGTTATAGGCAGAATTATAAAGTTCGGTGTGCTGAAAATCCATCTAAACCGAGAAGCCTAGATTGAAAGTTTTGACCACACTTAATCACTAGGTCAGCGTCTGAGAGGCAAACCAATGCGTAGATTACCAAATTCCTACTAACTGGCCAAGGACGAGAAATTTTGGATGCTGGAGCTAGGAGCTATGAATTCTCTCCTACGGAAACACAATCTGTCCAGAGTAATTCTTCTATAATTTTAATCTCTAATATCCTCCACATCTACGCTACCATAAGACACCTGTCCCAAAGCAAGGCAATATGGACTACTTCAATCCATTCTCTTTGTCCTAACCCTTCTAGACACTTGATCCACGTATGAAATAGGAGAATGTAATGACTTTGGATCAGCACGTGCTTCTTCCTTGGGCGTAATCATTAAATTAATACGTTAGTTAAGGGTGGATCAAGAACTTTGAACTTAGAAGGAGTATATGGATATGCAATGACTTGAACCAATCATGTAAATGTAGAGGTGTCAAGTATAAACAATGTCCTATTACATGATGTGTAGGATCCGAACCCTCGACCTCCCTTAATGCTCGATTGAATACACCTCAATTCTCACACCTTGAGCGAATTGTTATCACTAACTCTCACATGCCGCGTGATTTTGATCACCCGCCACTCTCGACTTTTGGTCCCCTATACTCAACTACCTTGATTTCTTGATCCTTGAATCCTTGTTTTATTCTTGCTCAAGGAAATAAAAATAAATGAGAACAAGACATAAGTTCGGTCAAGGTCACATCTGTATGCATAAAGGTTATCCGTACCTTCTTCATGCAATGGAATCATTCCGAGTAATTCATGTGCATGGGCATTGCATACCATTACCATGTCAATTGCACCATGAAAATCTTTTGGTACCTAACCACATGTGCATCTAACCCATGAGTGCTTCTTCCTCCTGGTGTCAATTGGATTGTCCCCTCTGAATTTATTGTGGTATTGTATTCCCTAACCTATGGTGCCGTGATGGAACCTAGGACCTCGTGTGTGCGCTGCAGCCACACGCTTGAGTCACTTGGGGCACACTGGTATCTTGGTATGTGGGAATATGACCCGCAAAAGACCTTTATTGACAACCCAAATCGATACTTCCTTACTCTCCCTAATTGTTCCGCAATGATGAATTTTAATTATGTGGTGTGAGGTCTACTAACTTGCATCACGGCATGTACGTCATACTCTCATAAGCATACGCACCATACGCTCATGTGCACGTGCATCATATCATGTGCACCTCATCATGAACATGCCATGTATACCATGGTAAAGTGCATAAGTTTGGCAATTTAGCAATTAAGATAAAAATTTGAGCAAGAATTTTCCAAAATTTCCATACCACACCACCTTTTCTAGGTGTGTTCCCTCATTGCCATAAGTAGATCTTTTATTGCCCCATCCGTGTTGTTCCTCTTAGCTCATCTTAGAAATTGGGCGGCAACCCCGTGTAACGTCATGCCATGATCGTTTAGTATGATATGGGCTAGTTTTAAAAATCTTTTGAGCACTCTTGTCATCTCATAACCTCGTTGTTCATTAACCCTCCCCAGAGTTTATTCCTAGTTCTTGTTGATATAAAAGTGGGTAAATCATTGATTAATTAAGACCTACAGTTGGTTAAGCGTCTTGCCTACGACTAGCTATAGTCTCAAAAGATCACCTTTGCCTACTGTTTCTCCCACCATCACCGCAGGGTCTCAAGGGCCAGTTTGACCCCCTCCGTATCCGTGCGTCGTGTGCTCTGCCCCGTTTACCAGTCCACTATCACCTTCGTCGTTTTTCCCTACCGCGGCTGGTCAACACTACCCCAGTTGCCGTCGTACCATCGTCCCGTCACCCAGGGAATCTCATTGCCGGCCCTACCTCCTGCTCTCGACACACCACTATCGCTGTTCCGCCCCGGCTGTCGATAAATGCAGCCTCTCCTATGGCTGCCATCACTCCATGGTGCTCCACTTGAGTCACACCACTCCATCGCTCTCGCCTCTCTTCGGCGACCTCCACGGTACCCAAGCTGCCCATTCCCAACCGTGTCCTCCATTCTTGGACAAGCAAACTCTGCCTCCACCTCTTCGTAAAGCCATGAGGAAGTTCCCCTCTCGGCAACCCACCTTGACGTTTAACCAAGATCCACGGCACCAACTTCATCGAAGGAGGAGTTCGCGCAGAAGTCACCGGAGGATTCCGCAAGAATTAAGTCGACGAACAAGGAAGGATTCGACTTTTGACACCATCCATGGCTTGCCCCTTCTTTCCCCCGATTGGCCCTGGTGTTCACTGGACAATAGTGGTGTATTATTTTTGTTTTGTATGCCAAATCTTGATGCTCTTACTTTTCCATATCTACATTCATCGCCCGCACCCACATGAACGACGTTGATGTTATATCGGAGGTCTGGAATCAGTTATCATCTCTGAGCAGCAAACCTGTAAGAACTTGGGTGCGTTGTATCTGCGTTTCTTTGGCCAACACACCTTCCTTCTAATGAAATGTCCACCTTTCCTCCCTGTGCGAATCTCGGGACGAGATTCCTTTTAAGGGGGGTAGGCTGTGACATCTCTGATGTCAAAAGAATTAAAAAGTGCAATTAAAATCAATACAACAGGGAATTGGGTTGAAATTCAAAAATTCGTCAAAAATTCAATTATAATTCAAAAACAAGGGTTGTTTGGCACCCAACTAAAACTTAAACATCTCGGACAGCCCTTCGCGACAACCTCGCCACGGCGTTCGCGCCGATCGGTGACCCTCGAGCGGGAATGTCCGTCACGATCGAGGTTAGCCGTAAAAATCCGTCCCGATCGAGCTATGTCCGTGACGATCGAGCCTAGTCAGTATGTCCGTGACGATCGAGCTATGACCGTGACGATCGAGCCTAGCCGGTAGTTTCCGTCACGATTCGAGGCTGCACGACAGGACCCTCGAGGCCCCGCCGTCCGTCGCGCTCGAGGCTCCGCAGCCAAGCTCGAGGGCTCACCCTCGAGCGACGTTCCGTCACCCTCGAGGCTCCGCAGCCAAGCTCGAGGACTCACCCTCGAGCGACGTTCCGTCACGCTCGAGGCTTCGCAGCCAAGCTCGAGGGGGGCACTCACCCTCGAGTGGCGTTTCCGACCATTCGAGGCTCGGCAAGCTCGAGCTTGCGGTTCAAGCTCGAAGCGCCGTAGCGCCTGGTCGAAGTGCCCGGTCCAAGCTCGGAAGTTGTGTCCCGCACCTCAAACTCCAACTTTTAATTTTACACGTTTCGAAGTTCAGCTCAAATTTTTGGAGAAAGTTCAAAAGGGGCAAAGAGCTCCACGGGGCTGCCAGCTCGCCCCTGGCGCGCTCTGCTCCGGCCGGAGTCCGGCCGCCACGTGGCCGGCGTGTGGCGGAGACCGCGTCGGGTCGGCCGAGCTGTGGCGGCAGCTAGCTTTTGTCCTCACGCGTTTGTCCAAGCCTTCCGTACCGTCACTTCGCGGGCGACGGCGCACTGCTGCCTCGCGCCGCGGAGCGCCATCATGGCAAGCTCGCTCGGCACTGGTCGCAGCCGCGCAGCGCCGCCCGCAGTCGCGATGCTCGCTCGCTACGCGCCAAGGAGCACTGTGGAGGATCCCCAGCGATCACGCCACAATCTTCCTCGCCCAATCGTGTCGCGCGCGCTCTGTTCGAGCTCGCCGCGCCATCAATGGCGACCGCGACAGCCACCCACGCGCTCGCACGCTCCCGAGGCCGCACAGTGCCTCCCTTGCGTGCCCAAGCACTCCACCGCGCACTCCCACCCCTCCTCTCACTCGCTCACTTGGTCATTTCCACTTCCCCGCGCTCGCTCGGTCTTCTTCCTCCTCGCGACGCGCAAGCCGAACCCAAGCTCTTCGCGAAATTCCTCGTCCACGCTCCACCATTCCCCAATCCATCCCGCACGGAGCTAGTCCACTCCACCAGCTCCAAAACCCCCAACTTTCCCCAAGCTATTGTCCCTTCTCCGGCGAGAATTTGCGATTTCCCCAAATCGCGAATTCCGGCCGTCGAAGCACCCGCACGTCGAGACCCTACTCCGAGCCGTCCCCGAGCTTCCTCGAGCACGCCATTAGCTTCCCCAAGCTCTGCTGGTGCTCAAGGACCTCTCCCCCCTCCGCGAACGACCCCGAGCTCGCCGGCGTAGAAGCCGCGGCGGCCGCGCCGCCACCACCTCGTCGCCGGCGAAACTCCGACCATCCCCGGCCTCCCAACCGTCCCCAAACGACTCGTGGTGAGCCCAGGAATCTTTTCCCCCTCTTCCCCGAGCCCAGTTCGCCGTGGTTTGCCCGGCGTAACTCCGGCGAGCTCCCGAGGGCCATTGTTCATCGTCTACCTCTTTCCAGGGTCTTTCGTGCAAAAGTGCAGGACCTGTTCGCGAAAGTTTGAAAGTTCTAGGGTTCTCGGTGAAAATAGATTCTTACCCTAGATTTGATTTTTCCCGAATCTTGTAAAATCGATTAAAAATCGTAGAAAAATCGGAAAAATGTGCAAAAAATACTCTCTGGAATCGTTAGAGTCTAAACTACAATCTCTATTAGACATGTTATTGCTTTTAGTGAACTGTTATTGAATTAAAAATCAAACTAGGAAAACCTAAAGTTGTGCACCATTTCAAATCCATAGCTCCGCTGGGGTTGAGCTTTGGGTATGTTGTGCATATAGGCTTTGGACAGCTTGTGTCCAAAGGAGACTCAAAAATATGATGTGTAGCTCTAGTTATAGATTTAAATGTGTTTTCTGACTTTCTGCAGTAAAGAAATTGTTAAAAATAAATTGTGCAGCGAAAAATCATCATTTTGCTCCTGAGAACTTAAAACTTGTTAACACACATGTTAAAAATGAAAAACTTAATTTTTGCTCTGTTTAGAATGGCAAATAATTAAATATGTGTTTTTGGATAGAAAAATAATGAGGACTACCCAAGGGTTATTTTGAGCCACCACTTGGCCAGAGCCCTCCTCATGATATTGCTTAGCCTTGGTAGGAAGATCTCCTGAAATAGATGAAATTTCAATTTATTATGCCTTTAATTCACTTCCTGCAGCTAGCTGTTTATAGATTTTTAATAAATTATGTGTAACTCGAAATTAGCTAAATTTTGGAGTGAGCTTAGCTCTTATACTCCAGTAGCTGTCATAAAGTTTATAGCTAAAATTAATGAACAGAAAGGGAGAAATAAAAATGGAAAGGAATCTAGATGGAAATCGGATTATATAAAGAGAATAACCTTTTCGGATTAAATTAGTTAGAGTAAAATGAATAACTTAAAATCCCAAAACAGCCACCCTGTTTTGTGAAGAAACAACTAGAATTCTTTTATATATGTACACAATCACCATCGAATTCAACTAAAACCTTTTTCACCACCAACACTTGCTTTTGTGAAGAGAATACAAGTATCTAAGTATGTCTAGGTGAATATGGCCTTCAAGGCCCTAGTCTTAGCATCAAAAGGGCAGCCGCCTTAAAACTTATGCATATCATGTAGAAGGCGTTCTTCCGGACGGCGACTACACCCTCGTCCCCGCAGAAGAGGAGCAAGTTCCGGAGCCCGACGCCGGTGCAGACGTGACCAACGCAGGAGCTAACTCTCAGCCCGAGCAGGAAGGCAAGCCCCGGAGCATGACCTAACTCTCACTAAATTATGCACTTGAATTCTCTATGTTTGTGCATTACGTTTCTAGGAGTTGATTGAATACCATAGCTGCAATATTTTCCTAGTGCCTATGACTTGCAATACTAGTATGAAAGGATCGGTAGAGCATTGCTATAGGTTCGTTACAAGTCGAGTGATTTCCTGTCACTCGCGAGATATAGGAATTGCTTGTCTTTACTTATGTTGGAATCATAAGGATTGACGGGCGGGATGATAGATGTAGATCTCCCGTCCGTGTTTGATAATTGGTTAAGGTCGGAAGGTGTGGATACTAAGTCAAGTTTTTGAACGTACCACATGCATGCCGGTATATGGGAGCCGGTAAGCCCGGTACCAGATTGAAGCAGCTAGGGCCGATAGCCATCTCTCCTTGGAAACTTTGTTTTCCCTTGCCGTACACTCGTGGATGTATGCGTGATGCTGTGAGTGAAGCAGTAAACCTTCATCCTAAGGAAGTGGACCCGGTTCCGAATTGTGGATCGATGGGAAAGGTTGGGAAATGCTTGTACCTTTTATCGCAAGCAGAGTATCCGTGTGTGTTGGGTTTCCCCTGGCCAGGTAGCACAAATTCGGTTCGAACTGTCCGCTTCTCGCGGTTAATGAGACTGCTTGACCGTCAGGCCACATCGAGTAATAAGTGGAATTTGAGATTATGAAATTGTTCTATGAATTAAATTGTATTGCTACACTTGTATGCTTAGAGAGGATGCTAATCTAGAATGGTTAAATTTATTAGAATATGGTGCTAAAACTTGAAAGCAAGGATCTACTTTTAGTTGCTTTTTGGCAAACAAACCCACCAGCCAAAAGCCTTTCATTGTCTAGATGTCGGTGATGTAGTTTTCACCCGACGGGTAAGCCTTGCTGAGTATTAGTATACTCAGCCTTGCTTGTGGCACTATTTTACAGGTATAATTCTGGATGTGGATGCTATGACTTGGCCTACCCAGGTTCCACCTGGCTGGCACATCGAATGGGTCCCGTCCTCCGGCGAGGATCGGGAGGAGTAGCTTCGTGGCAGGCTTCATCACGGAGTTACCTGTTTCGTCGTTAGATTATTTACTTCCGCTGCAATGAACTCTAATTTCAGTTATGTTGAACTTTAGATTCCGCTGCAAGACTTGTGTACTCTGATTTTAAAATTTGCACTCGGTTTGTAATAACTACTTCTCTATGTGTGTAAGTTAATTTGTGGAATGTTGTAATCTCTGGAACTCACCTTCGTGTGGGCCTGCTGCTGTTACGATCTAGTTAAGTACGTGGTTTAATCGGGTTTAATCCGACGGCGCTCCAGCTTATTCCGGATTAAGTGCCTGACTACGTGATTAGTGGTCTGAGGGTACTTAACTTGGAATAATTTCGGAGTGGTCCGCCACATGCAGGACACCGTTGTTTTGGAATCAGACCGGAGAAGGTAAAGTATTTGGACCTGAGGTCTTGAAGCAGGCAGAAGAACAAGTGCAGGTTATCAGGCAGAATTTGAGAACAGCTCAATCACGGCAGAAAAGTTATGCAGATGTAAGGCGACGAGACCTCAGCTTCGAGATTGGTGACTTTGTGTACCTCAAGGTGTCACCAATGAGAGGTGTGAAGAGATTCAATGTTAAAGGCAAGCTAGCACCTCGCTACATTGGACCATTCAAGATATTGGAACGGAGAGGTGAAGTGGCTTATCAGTTAGAGTTACCAGAGAAACTGGCGGGAGTGCATGATGTGTTCCATGTGTCCCAGCTGAAGAAGTGTTTACGGGTGCCAGAGGAACAGATTCCGTTGGAGGAGTTAAATGTGCTGGAAGACCTTACTTATGAGGAGTATCCGGTTAAGATTTTAGAGGAGTCTGAGAGGGTCACCAGGAACAAGGTGATACGCATGTGCAAGGTTCAGTGGAATCGTCATACAGAGGATGAGGCGACCTGGGAACGGGAGGATGATCTCAAGGCAGGATATCCACATCTTTTCCAATCTACGTCCGAATCTCGGGGACGAGATTCATCTTAAGGGGGGTAGGTTTGTAACACCCTAAAAATGCCCTATTTAAAAAGTTAGTAATCAATTAACTCTTTATATTCAAGTGCTCATAAATAATGTACGAAAAATAAAATTTTGAATAGTTAAAAGCAAATATAGGGTATAGAAACATTATTGTTGCATTCATGCTGGTGCATTTATTTTTGACTGTTGAATTCAAATTTGAATTTGAATTTGAATTCAAATGGGTGTTTGAATAAAAGAAAAACCTTTTCTTTTTCTCTTTTTTTCCTTCTCCTTTTCAGCCCAGCAACCCAACTCTTTTCCTCTTTCCCGCGCGGCCCAGCTCTCTCCCTTTTTCTTTCTTTTTCTTCCCGCAGCCCAGCCAACCTTCCTGCACGGCCCATCTCCCCTTTCCTCCTTCGCGCGGCCCATCGCAGCAGCCCATCACCGCGCCAGCCCAGCTCCGCGCGCCTTTCTCCTCCGCCTGAGTCGCTGACCGCCCGGGCCCGCTCGTCAGCGCCGTCTTCTTCTTCCAGTCGGACCCGAGCGGGACTCTTCCGCGCCGCAGTGCCGCGCCCGGACTCCCCGGCTTGGAGCGCACGCCGAGGCCGCCTAGCCCCTATATAAGCTGCCACCAAGCCCCGTGATTCCTTTGCCCCAAACCCTAGCCGCCAATCGAGCTGCGTAGCGCCGCCGTCGCTCAAACCCTAGAGCTTGAGCCGCCGTCGCTAACCCGCCGCCTCGCCACCCCATTGTCGCCGAGAGCCTGTTCAGGAGCTTCGCCGTGAGGTAAGCAACACGCCAGGCCCAAAAGCCCTCCTTTTCCCCGCTCTGCAGTACGCGCACGCGCTCGCCGGAGTGCCCGCTCCGCCGCCGTGCGTCGCCAGCCTCCACCTTTGGCCAACCTTCGAGTAGAACCCCCAAAATCGACTCCCCGTCGTCTCCTCTATCTCTAGGACCTACCGCGGCGAGAAAAGGAGCTTCCTAGCCCCCAGCCGAGCCAACTCCGGCGAGGTCACGGCCTAGCGCCGCCATGCTCCGGTGACCCCCGCGCTAGATTTAATCTGAGCCGTTAGATTCAAAACCGACGGATAGATTTAAAAGCCGATCTAAACCGAGCCGGTTCACCATGAACCTGTGAACCGCGGTTCAGGGCCGGTCCACGGTCCGGTCTACCGTGACGTCATGCTAACGTTAGCTATCAGCCGCCGCCGTGCTTGTTTTACAAAAGAGCCCCTCTGTTTTTTGAAAATCAACCCACGGTCCAGCGCAGTTCAAAAGTATTTACAACCAAGTCCTTTTTCTTTCGGTTTAGCCCCTGCTCTTTTGAAAAATAGTGCCCGCCGTCCCAGATGGCAGTTTTACCCCGCAGCCCTCGTGTTTTTATACGAAATTATGTTTTAGGTCCCTGGTTTCTTTCAAAAACACCCCTGAAAGCCTAAAACCTTTACCAGCAAGCCCCTAGAGCCCGTTTTAAGCGTAGTTTCTCCGTTTTAACTCCGATTTGAGTGACTTTCGCGCTCATGTGTTCGTAGTGAAGCGTACAGTAACTCTAAAGCCTTCTTTTCATCTTTTGTTTATGTTTGGTGTATTGTTCTAATTAAATATCTTGTTTGCATGTATGTGTGGATGCTTGTGTGGTGATCGATGTGAGTAGTGGACGAGCCGTTCGAGTTCGCCGACGATCCCGTTCTCGAAGAGCAGTTGCAGCAGCAGTTCACTAAGGAAGGCAAGTATAACACGGACCATCCTTGTTACCTATACACCGATTAATCACATAAATCATATGCATGTGTCTAATACTGTTAACCACTAAGGATGTTCCTAGTCTTTACCTTATTCCTTGTTACCCAGGGTTTTATGCATTATGGTTAGTTTATGCTACGCGCTGCAACCAACATATATTTTTAATGTCAATATCGAATTAATGGTTCACTTCAATGATGGTTAAAAGATGCTTTTTAGCAACATGGTTCGGGGAACTAGAGCATGTGCTGTGTGCTTTGTTCTAGTGTCTCTATAAGATTTGGTCTAGGGAATTAGAACATGTGCTTTGTGCTTTGTTCTAATGTCTCTCCATAAGGTCCGGTTCTTAAAGCGACAACCCAGGAACCTGTTCGCCGTCGTTGGAACTATAATGGCTCTGGTCTTGGATAATTAGCTTGTACGTCTCTAGCTCGCCGGTGGTTACCGAAAGGCGTATGTGGGGAACATTCGTGAGAGTATAGTTTGATCCATCGAGGACGGTTTTATCCGTTGGCTATGCCCCGTTAGGCAAATTCCAGTGATGTAAGCGCCCGATGTACGGCAGCTTCACACGTTGCGATGATTGCGCTCTCGCTCTGGATGCCATTGACCCCCTCACGTTGCGCCCTGAGCGTACGTCAATCTCGATGCCTCGGGTTATGCTACCTATGTTGAACCAAAATGGCTACTGTGCCTGTTAGGGTGTTTTGTGAAAGTCCTCGTAACATAAGTTCTTTTGGATTTATGTGACCGGCGGGTAAAGGGCGAAACCTCTGCAGAGTGTTGATCTATCATGATAGCCGTGCTCACGGACACGAGCGGCCTGGATCCATTTTTATTAGAAGATGATATTAGTGGTTGATGTTGGTTTGTTCTATAATCACTTATACCTTATTAATGGGTTTATACTTGGGTTCTACTCATTTGTAGTAAAATAGATGATAATAAAATGAAACAACTAAAAGTGCTACTGCAGTTCAACCGTGTCCAGCCTTTCGATCTTGCATAACCCGTGTTATACTTGTTAAGTAAGATGGTTTACTTACACTTGCAACTATTCAACAAAATCCCGGATGGGTAATAGATGGAGCAGTGAATGATCAGTCGCTTGCTGAGTTTCCGGAGGATCTGCCGTACTTCTAGCTGTGTTCAACCAGTCGGTGTCCCTATGGACTTGAGGCTCTACTAGTTATGAACGTTTAATAATATTAAAACTTCCGCTGTGTTATTTATTTAAGACTATGTCTTGTGTTAAACTCTGATATAAACTATTTTATTCGAGCATTGTGTTCTCTGTGATTCAATATTTGTAATCTATATGTGTTCTGTGGACATCCTGGGCACACATACGGAAGCATTCGGATTTCTTGGAAATCTGGGTGTTACATAGGAAAACCCTCCCACCCAAGACAGTCCGAGAAGGAGACATCATTGGGGTAGCTAGCAAGGTCAGCGTGGCCGTCCATCTGAACAAAAAAGGTCAATCGTGAGAACCGGTTAGCGCCAAAGAAAATAAAAACAGTTTCTGGACAGTGTAGTAAAAATTATAAAACTCAACATCTACAAAATCAAAAATTCCCAAATTTGGCCAGAACATTGTTTAAGTAATTCTAAACAAGTTTAATGTTGAAGTTGTTAGCAGAAACCATCGTTAAGAAGATGTAAAAATTAAATTTCCAACACACTGTTCCCAGAAATTCCCAGCAGACAGGGGGTTACCATTTTAAGCATAACTCTTATTCTACTGAACCAAATGTGGCGGACCACTCCGAAATTATTCCAAGTTAAGTACCTCGGGACCACTAATCAAGTAGTCAGGCACTTAATCCGGAATAAGCTGGAGCGCCGTCGGATTAAACCCGATTAACCACGTTCTTTTTCCCGATCGAAACAACAGCACGCCCACACGAAGGTGAGTTCCAGAGATTACAACATTCCACAGATTAACATACACAAATAGAATCTCAAAGTTATTACAAACCAAGTTGAAATTTAAATCAGAGTATAAAAGTCTTGCAGCGGAATTTAAAGTTTCATAGCAGCGGAAGAATCTAACGACGATACAAATAACACCGTGCTGAAGCCTGCCACGATGCTACTCCTCCCGATCCTCGGTAGAGGACGGAACCCATTCGATGTGCCAGCCAGGGGGAACCTGGGCAGGCCAAGTCAAAGCATCGACGGCCACATCCAACATGGTACCTGTAAATCAATGCCACAAGCAAGGCTGAGTATACTAATACTCAGCAAGGCTTACCCGTCGGGTGAAATCTACATCACCGACATCTAGACAATGAGAGGCTTTTGGCTGGTGGGTTTGTTTGCCAAAAAGCAACTAAGAGTAGGTCCTTGCTTTCAAGTTTTAGCATCATATTCTAGTAAATTTAACCATTCTAGATTAGCATCCTCTCTAAGCATACAAGTGGAGCAATACAATTTAAGTCATAGAACAAGTTTATCAATCTCAAGTTCCACTTGTTACTCAATGTAGCATGGCGGTCAAGCAGTCTCATTAACCGCGAGAAGCGGACAGTTCGAACCGAATTTCTGCTACCTGGCCAGGGGAAACCCAACACACACGGATACTCTACTTGCTATAAAAGGCACAAGCATTTCCCAACCTTTCCCATCGATCCACAATTCGGAACCGGGTCCATTTCCTTAGGATAAAGGTTTACTGCTTCACTCACAGTCTCACGCATATATCCACAAGTGTACGGCAGGGGAAAACAAAGTTTCCAAGGAGAGATGGCTATCGGCCCTAGCTGCTTCAATCTGGTACCGGGCTTACCGGCTCCCATATACCGGCATGCATGTGGTACGTTCAAAAACTTGACACACTCATCCACACATTTCGACCTTAGATCAATTATCATACACGGACGGGAGATCTACATCTATCATCCCGCCCGTCAATCCTTATGATTTCAACATAAGTAAAGACAAGCAATTCCTATGTCTCGCGAGTGACAGGAAATCACTCGACTTGTAACGGACCTAAAGCAATGCCCTATCGATCCTTTCATACTAGTGTTGCAAGTCAAAGGTACTAGGAAATGTGCAGCTAAGGTATTCAATCAACTCCTTGAACGTAAATGCACAAGTATAGAGAAGTCATAATGCATAATTGGTAAAGGTTAGGTTATGCTCCGGGGCTTGCCTTCTTGCTCAAGCTGGGGGTTAGCCTCCGGGTTGGTTGATCCTGCACCGGCACCTTCCTCCGGGACTCCTTCCTCGTCAGCGGGGATGAGGTGGTAGTTGCCGTCCGGGATAGCGCCTTCTACATGAGATGCATAGTTTAAGGTGGCTGCCTATTGACCCTAAGTATTAAGGCCTTGAAGGCCATATTCACCTAGACATACTTAGGTACTATTATTTTCTTCACAAATAAAGTAGTGGTGTGGAATATTTTATTTGACTTCGATGGTGATTGTGTACATATATAAAAGAATTCTTATTTATTTCTCACAATTTAGGGTGCTGTTCTGGAATTTCAGATTCCATCTATTTTATTTTAACTAACTAACAAAAGGTTTATTCTTTTATATAAATCAATTTCCACCTAGGTTACTTTTCATTTTTGTTTCTCCATTTCTGCTCATCATTTTTATCTATAAACTTTACGACAGCTACTGGAGTATAAGAGTTAAGCTCACTCCAAAATTTAGCTAAATATGAGCTACACATAATTTATTAAAAATATAACAAGCTGCTGCCAGCAGAAATGAATTAAATGCATATAAAATAAAAAATTCATCCAATTCAGGAGATTTTCCTACCAAAGCTAGTCATAAGCATGAGGAGGGCTCTGGCCAAGTGGTGGCTCAAAATAACCCTTGGACAGTCCTCAATAATTTTCTATCCAAAAACACATATTTATTTATTTGCTAGTCTAAACAGAGCAAAAATTAAGTTTTTCATTTTTAACAGGTGTGCTATCAAGTTTTTAGTTCTCTGGGGCAAAGGGGTGATTTTTCACTGCATAGATTATTTTTAATAATTTCTATACTGCAAAAAGACAGGAAACACATTTTAATTCATAACTGGAGCTACACTGCATCTTTTTAGGTCCCCTTTGGACACAAGCTGTCCAAAGTTACTACAAACAACATATCCAAAGATCAAACCTAGCGGAGCTCTGGATTTGAAATGGTGCACAAGTTTCAATTTCCACAGTTTGAATTTTAATTCAAAAACGGTTCATCAAAAGTATATACATGCTTAAAGGAGATTGGAGATTACAATCTCACGAATCCAGGGAGTATTTTTGTGCATTTTTCTGATTTTTGTACGATTTTTAACGGATTTTACAAGATTCGGGAAAATTAGATCTAGTTTTAAGAATCTTTTTACGCCGGGAACCCTAGAACTTTCAAAACCTTACGAACAAGTCCCTGGTTTTTGCACAGAAGCCCCTAGAAAAACGAAGACGATGAAGAAAGGCCCTCGGGTCGTCGGCGTTGTTACGCCGGCCAAACGACGGCGAGCTAGGGTCGGGAAAGTGGGGGAAACGCACTAGGGGCTCACCACGACTTGATTGGTGACGGTTGGGAGGCCGGGGAAGCTCGGAGTTTCGCCGGCGATGATGCAGTGGCGGCGCGGCCGCCGCGGCTTCTACGCCGGTGAGGTCGGGGGCGTTCGTCGAGGTTTGAAGGGTCCTAGAGCACCAGTGGAGCTCGAGGAAGCTAATGGCGTGCTCGGTTGACCTCGGGGACGACTCGGAGTAGGGTCTCGACGTGGGGGTGCTCCGGCGGCCGAAAATCGCGATTTGGGGGAAATCGTGATTTCTCGCCGGAGAAGCGACAATAGCTTGGGGGAAGTGGGGGGATTTGGAGCTAGGGTAGAGGTCTAGCTTCGTGCGCGATGAATTTAGGAATGGTGGAGTGTGGAAGGAGAATTTCTCGGTGAAGCTCGGTTCGGTTCGTGTGGCGCGAGGAAGAAGATGACTGGGAAGCGCGCGAGGGGTCGAACTGGTGGGGTGAGCGAGTGAGTGGAGTGCGAGAGGGGTTCGGTGGGAGGCTTGGGCACGCGAGAGTGGCACAGTGCTGCCTTGGGAGCGTGCGAGCGCGTGCCTGGCTGTCGCGGTCGCCATTGATGGCGCGGCGAGCTCGAACAGAGCGCACGCGCGCGGTTGGGCGTCAAAGATCGTCGCGTGATGGAGTGGAGATCTTCAGTAGGGTCTTTGGCGCGACGCGGACGGACTCTACCGCCTGCAGGGCGCGCAGCGCGGCGCGAGCGCGCGTGCGGCCACGGCGGCGCGCGACCGGCATGATGACGCTCCGCGGCGCGAGGCGAGGCGACTCGACGGCGGCGAAGTGATGGCTCGGGAGGGGCTGGACAAGTGCTAGGCGACAAGCGCCAGCGTCCCCGCGGCTCGGCCAGCCCGGCGCCGCCTGCGCCGCCCGCCGGCCACGTGGCGGCCGAGCTCCGGCCAGCACAGGGCGCGCCAGGGGCACTGTAGGCGCCCCGTGGAGCTCCGTTTTCAAATTCGAATTTTCTCCAAAAATTTGAACTGAACATGAAAAAGTGTGAAAATGAAAGTTGCAGTTTGGGAGATGGGACACAACTTTCTTTTTTGGATGAACCTGAAATTCCAAGTTTTTCGAGCTCAAACAACCCAAAAACAAAAAGGTGCCCAGATCGGTAATTCGAGTTTTTGAGGGACTAAACTGCAAAATTTTTAAAAGTGCCAAACAGTGACTAGGGTTTATTTGTGATGAAAAACAACTTTTATTTTTGGATATTTTCAAGTTTAGTACAAAAATCTTGAGTTTTCAGTTGGTGCCAAACAACCCTTGTTTTTGGAATTTAAATTTGAATTTTTGATGGATTTTTGAATTTCAATCCATAATTCCCTTTTGCATTGATTTTAAATGTACTTTTATCCTTTTTGACATCTGAGATGTCACAGCCTACCCCCCTTAAAAGGAATCTCGTCCCGAGATTCGATTAAGCTTAGAAATAAAGAGGGGAAAGGAATACCTCGGCTTACGAAAGAAGGTCAGGGAAGTTCTTCCTAAGATAGTCCTCGGTTTCCCATGTGGCTTCATCTTCGGAATGATGACTCCACTGAACTTTGTACATTTTCACTCCTTTCCTTCGTGTTTGTCTCTCTTTCTCGTCGAGGATCTTAACAGGATGCTCATCATAAGAGAGATCCGGTTCAACCGAGAGTTCCTCTTGTTCAACAACTTCGGTCGGAACACGAAGACACCTCTTGAGTTGAGAAACATGGAATACATCGTGTACGGCTGAAAGCTTCTCGGGAAGCTTCACTTGATATGCTACCGGCCCACATTGTTGAGTAATTTCATACGGGCCGATATAACGAGGTGCAAGCTTTCCTTTTACTCCAAATCTCTGCACACCCTTGGTCGGGGAGACCTTAAGATACACGTGATCACCAACTTCAAACTGAAGTGGCTTCCACCGTTGATCGTAGTAACTCTTCTGCCGTGACTGAGCGGTCTTCAAATTTTCCCGAATGATCCTAACCTTTTCTTCTGCTTCCTTTACAAGGTCAGGGCCATAAGCATATCTCTCGCCTGCCTGGGACCAACACAACGGGGTCCGACATCTTCTACCATATAAGGCTTCGAAAGGTGCCATTTTAAGACTTGCCTGGTAGCTGTTGTTATAGGAGAATTCAGCCAGAGATAAACACTTCTCCCAATTCTTCCCATAATGAATAACACAAGCTCGAAGCATATCCTCAAGTATTTGATTTACCCTTTTCGTCTGCCCATCGGTTTGAGGGTGATATGCTGAACTACGGATCAGCTTCGTGCCTAGGGATAATTGCAACCGTTCCCAAAAGCGTGCTACGAACGGAGCACCACGATCTGAAATTTTCATCTTGGGTACCCCATGTAGACAAACGATCCGCTCCAAATAAATCTCCGCGTACTTCTTAGCAGCATAAATGGTATTGACTGGAATAAAATGGCCGGTCTTGGTAAGACGATCCACAATTACCCAAATAGAATCATGCCCCTGAGGGGTTCTGGGAAGTCCAATAATGAAATCCATGCTTATATCTTCCCATTTCCATGAGGGAATAGGTAGAGGCTGCAGTGTGCCTGCTACCTTCAAGTGGCTAGCGTTAACCCGCTGGCATGTGTCACATTCCGACACATACGTGGCAATTTCTCGCTTCATTCGAGTCCACCAAAGTTTTGTTTCAGATCTTGGTACATTTTGGTGCTGCCGGGATGGATAGAAAATTTGGAGAGATGGGCCTCATCCATAATCTTCCTCCGGAGTTCTGTGTTTTTGGGCACCACGAGGCGATGTCCAAACCACATTACTCCCTACCCATCTAGCCGGAAACACTTGTACTTCTCTTTCACCTTCTCCTTTGACAATTTCCTTTTAAGGATTTTAATGCTCGCGTCATTCAATTGGGCTACAACGATCTGATCGTGCAAGGTTGGTTCCACTACAATATGGCTGAAGTACCCATGTGGAACAATCTCTAAATTGAGCTTTGCCATTTCATGACACAGGGTGTCAGCGTAGGACTCCACGGAAAGACAATGACAATGAGCCTTGCGGCTCAGTGCATCCGCAACGACATTAGCCTTCCCGGGGTGATAATGCACACTAAGGTCATAGTCCTTTGCTAACTCCAACCATCTTCGTTGTCTCATGTTCAGATGTGCCTGAGTGAAGACATATTTGAGGCTCTTGTGGTCTGTGTATATGTTGCAGGGAACACCCATCAAATAGTGTCTCCACATCTCGGGAGCATGAATAACCGCTGCTAACTCAAGATCATGTGTGGGATAGTTTTGCTCATGAGGCCGGAGTGCTCGAGAAGCATAAGCAATGACTCGGTTCTCTTGCATGAGGACACAGCCAAGTCCGGTGCCTGATGCATCGCAATAGACATCATAGGGCTTGGTGCAATCGGGCTGAGCTAAAACTGGGGCTGAAGTTAAATGTCTTCTCAAAGTGTGGAAAACTTCATCACATTTGTCATTCCACTCAAATTTGACTCCTTTCTTTAAGAGTTCGGTCATGGGCTTTGCAATCTGAGAGAAGTCCGGAATAAAACAGCGATAATAACCGGCTAAACCCAGAAAACTCCAAATCTCGTGGACAGAGGTAGGTGGTTGCCAATCTAGCACCTCTTGCACTTTAGTTGGATCCACGGATATACCATCCTTGGAAACCGTGTGACCTAAAAACTTCACGCTCTCTAACCAGAATTCACACTTGGAGAACTTGGCGTAGAGCTGGTGATCTCTCAACCTTTGAAGAACAATGCGAAGGTGCTCGGCATGCTCTTCCTCATTCTTAGAATATATAAGAATGTCGTCAATGAAAACCACCACACACTTGTCTAGCTCTGACATGAATACCGAATTCATGAGGTACATGAAGTAGGCTGGGGCATTGGTGAGTCCAAAAGACATAACCAAGAATTCATAGAGTCCGTAACGTGTGGAAAAGGCAGTCTTTGGAATGTCACAAGGCCTGATTTTGATTTGGTGATAGCCAGAGCGAAGGTCAATCTTGGAGAACACTCTGGCGCCAGCTAGTTGGTCAAACAGAATGTCAATACGGGGGAGTGGGTACTTGTTCTTAATAGTCACCGCATTGAGTGGCCGGTAATCAATACACAACCTCAAGGAATAGTCCTTCTTCTTCACAAAGATAGCGGGACATCCCCAAGGCGATACACTGGGGCGAATGAAACCCTTGTCTAGCAGTTCTTGGAGTTGGATTTATAATTCAGCCAATTCATTGGGCGGCATTCTATACGGTCTCTTTGATATAGATGCTGTGTCAGGTTGAAGTTCAATCACAAATTCAATGTCCCTATCCGGCGGCATCCCAGGTAAGTCATCCAGAAATATATCGGCATACTCACATACCACCGGAATGTCCTTTAGTTGGGTTTCTACCATTGTATAAGCATACGCATTGGCGCAAGTCCGTTGTGGCAGATATAGTACACTAGGGCCATGCGTAGGCGAGTTTATTTCAACAACTCGTTCCGCAACATCTAGCACAACCTTATGTTGAGTCATCCAATTGGCTCCTAGCACAATGTCAATTCCTTCCATACCAAGCAGAATTAAATCAGTAGGAAATGTTTTACTTCCCAGCCTGATTGGAACTTTTCGGGTGACTTGGTTGGATGCAATTTTACCTCCCGCAGTTGATATCACATAAGATGATTTGGTATGGTACGATTTTAGTCCGCATTTCACATGAAATCTTGTGCTTATAAAACTATGTGTTGCCCCGGAATCAAACAATATCACAGCAGGTTGAGTGCAGATAGGGAAGGTACCAGTCATGTCTGGGGCTCCCTCGGGTAGGTCGGCCAAAGTGGTGTAGTTGAGCCGTCCTTGCCGAACCTGCACGCGCTGCTGCTGCTTGCCCTTGCCTTGCTGATTTCCCGGACGCTGGTTCTGCTGCTTGTTCTGCGGGCAATCCTTGATAAAGTGATCTTTACTTCCACACTTGAAGCACTGATAGCCGGCTCCAAGGCGAGCTGACTGCTGTGCATTCTGCCTTGGTGCCTGCTGCTGCTGCGGCGGTGGAGGGAAACGGGGCGCGTTAGGCTGTGGCGGCCTAGCAACCCATCCACCTCCCTGAGGCGCCCTAGACTGTCCCTGCGGTGCAGCCGGGGAAACCAAGCGGAACCTCTGTGGCTGCGCGCTCGACGGTCCAGCGGGAGTCTTCCTTTTCTTCTCCGCCTTGTGCACCATATTGGCGTCTTCCTGGGCAATGGCAAGGTTCACAAGATCGCCGTACGTGGCAGCACGGGTGGTGGCCAACTGTGCCTTCAACTTGGTGTTCAGGCCACGTCGGAACCTCTCTAGCTTCTTTTCATCGGAGTCGGCGTGATGACCCGCGTATGGGCACAGACCATTGAAGGCCTAGGCGTACTGGAGCACTGTGCGGGTACCCTGGGTCAGCGCCAGAAACTCATTCAACTTCCGCTCTACCAGCCCGGCCGGAATGTGATGAGCCTTGAACGCAGCCTTAAACTCATCCCACTCAACCACATGACCCTCTTGCTGCAGGGCCAGGTAGTTCTCCCACCATAGGAGAGCTGGGCCGCGGAGCTGCTGCGCCGCGAACATGACCTTGCGGTTGGGGGTGCAAGGCGTTGCCAGGATGGTGAACTTAGACTCGAGGGCTCGAATCCAGGTGTCGGCCTCCAAGGGCTCATCAGCTCGTGAGAATATTGGCGGGTGCGTTGCCAGAAAATCCTCGTATCTGGCCACCTGAGGCTGAGGGGCCTGTTGACCTCCCTGCTGAAGCATCTGCTGCTGCATCATTTGCTGCTGATGCTGCAGGTTCCGGAGAATCTCCGTTTGCGTGGCATACAGCTGCTGCCACGTCGGAGGTTGCTGCGGAGGAGGAGGTGGCGGTGGCTGTTGCTGCCCCTCTGGCCCCTGCTGGTTAGCGTTGGAGCCACTAGCGTCGTGACCGCTGCGGGTGATTGCCATCTGCAGTAGGTACTTGTATTAGCCACATTTCATAAGCTTGCACAATGAATGACAAGATAGAACGTGACAATATTTTGAAGTGTACTGTGCAGAATGACAAGTCAGCACGCAGTTCGGAAGAAAAACCATATCTCCCAACAGGAAACAAGTCAAATGCTCCAATTCGGTCAGTAGCTCGAAAATTTCATGCTCTACAACTTTCATGTTGGGCTCGGATTCAAATTCGGACTGGAACTAAGCCGAAAAATTCAATCTTTAGCTCTCTGCGTTTGCTGTTTTTCAGCAGGCCGAGCTGTAGTGTTTTGGTTGCCATTTTTATTTCGCTTAACCAATGGGGTTGCAATTTGGTGATCATTTTGTTTGACAAATTCCAAACAACTTTGTAGTTCACATCACAGCCCAGAAATGAATGGAAAACCCATCAATAATTAAAACAAGGTTAGCTGCAGAACGTTTTCAACACAGCCCTTACATCTTCCTCAAGTTTTGATCACACATCCACATCATTAAATTACATTGCCACCAATAGATAAAAGGGGAGCTCAACTCCATCTATCCTATTATAACATGAAGCCAAAATTTAGGCCTAGCGGAGGAGTAAACTTGCTACTACCACTCTAAAAATCATCTAGGTTGTTAGCGGTAGCCTCGCTGCCCATAGGCGATGGTGGAGCTGGAAGGGGCGGCATGTCATCCTCGGTGTCCATGTCGGAATCAGGGGCCTCTCCTTCTCCATCCCCTCCTTCTTGGTCAAGAAGGTGCTGAGCGTCATGGGCGGCAAGCATAGCATTTGCATGCTCCAAGGTACCGTGTACCTCCTCAAGCTCATCCCTTGTCTGTGCTAACTCATTTTGGGTGTTGTTGTGTGCAATGTGGAGGTCATTCAATTGCCTCTCCAAGTCGGCAATCATGGCATCCCTTGTGGTCACCTCAATGGACAAGGAGGTCCTCTCAACCCCTATGTCACGGGCACGGGCGGACATGTCCATGGCAAGATTGAGCATCTCGGTCTGCGACCGTCCAAGAAGTGCCTGCAAACGGTGATAGGCTCGTATCCACCTCATCATTAAAGCGGCTGCTGCGACGGGGTTCTCCGCCATCCTCAAAGGAGAGCTAAGATAGCGTCTCATCCAGTGGGGATCGTCCGGCTGGGTTGGTGGGAACAACCCCAGTAACTGGTGCTCTACCAACTCCTGGTTCTGAGCAACAAAAGAGCTAATGCCATTCAAGGCGGCTAGCTCACACGTCGTCTCCATGTGGTGTCCGTGAACTTCCACCGTCCAGGTGGGGGAGCTAGGACACGGCGGGTGGCGATATACCACCAAACGCACACGGGAACGGACCACACCATGGTCCCGGATGATAGTCCTCTCATACTGTGGCGGTGTAGGGTAGTCAAGTGCCTATAAAACCGACCACAAGATGCTAGGGAAGCCTTCCTATCCCAAGCAATCAGAGAAGGACACATCGTTGGGGTAGCTAGCTAGGTCAGCGAGGGCGTCCATTCTGAACCAAAAGAAAAAGGGGCAAGGGTGAGAACCGGTTAGCGCCAAAGGAAACAAAAGCAGATTCTGGACAGTGTAGTAAAAATTATACAACTCAAAATCTACAAGCTCAAAAATTCCCAGCTTTGGCCAGGAGGTTGTTTAAGTAATTCCTAACAAGTTTCATGATGGAGGTTTGAGCAGAAACTGTCGTCAAGATGGTGTAAAAATTCAATTTTTATCTTACTGTCCCCAGAAATTTCCAGCAGACAGGGGGTTACAATTTTTAACCTAACTCCAGTTTTACTGAACCATTTTCGTTGAAATTTCTCCAGCATATACTTCATAATATTTTTGACAACTTTCGTGTTGAACACTTTTTCATTTGACAGAGTTTTCAGTTTCGAATTAAAGGTGCAAACAGACTGGTCTCAGCAGGATTTTTGGGTTGCGATTTGAATTTTGACGGCGGTTCGATTTGGCCATGTGTTTAAAATTCGATATTATTTCAGTGAGATGCAATGCATGAGCGGCCTATTCGTTCTCACCATCACACGTGCCAATAAACTTTTGGCCTACGAAGTTAGTGCCGGTGGCTAGGCAATATCCGTCTCTCCCTATATTATCTAGTCGAACTTTTCTAACCGTTTCAACATACGGATTCGCGGTTAGTGTACCTGCAGAAAGTTCCATTCCAGAGCATGTATAATCAACCTTTCATGCCAGCACTCACGAAAGCGTCTCCATTCATTACCACCCGCTATAGAGGTGGCACCCGAACGTTTAACATTGAACGGGCAATGTTCATATGTCACCGAGGCAACATATTGACAGTTTCATACGCTATTTCATGAGCGTATTGACTTTGTGCCGCCATCATATTTGCATATGATACCGTGGTACGCTACAGCAATCGCCGTACCTTGCGCCCACCATGCTATTCTAGTTTCATACGCCGTCACAGCGTATTGACTATGTGCCGCCACTATATTTTCATATAGTGCCGTGGTACGTTACAGCAATCGCCGTACCTTGCGCCCACCATTGCGTAAAGTAAATGACAGAATGAAATGTGCTGGAAGTCAGTATAATATACTATTTGCCACCTATCATATCGTGATCCCTTAACCCACATAGGCTTCACGCTCTAGGTAACATCCTTAACGGTCCTACTAATAACCTTCCTTCGCGAGGCGCGGCGGAAGTACGAGTTGGCAAATTTTATTCAAAAATGTTTATTAAAGGTTTGTTGCTCTCTCCGGTGCGCTGTTTCGGCTCTGATGCCAGCTGTGGCGGACCACTCCGAAATTATTCCAAGTTAAGTACCTCAGGACCACTAATCAAGTAGTCAGGCACTTAATCCGGAATAAGCTGGAGCACCGTCGGATTAAACCCGATTAACCACGTTCTTTTTCCCGATCGAAACAACAACACGCCCACACGAAGGTGAGTTCCAGAGATTACAACATTCCACAGATTAACATACACAAATAGAATCTCAAAGTTATTACAAACCGAGTTCAAATTTAAATCAGAGTATAAAAGTCTTGCAGCGGAATTTAAAGTTTCATAGCAGCGGAAGAATCTAACGACGATACAAATAACACCGTGCTGAAGCCTGCCACGATGCTACTCCTCCCGATCCTCGGCAGAGGACGGAACCCATTCGATGTGCCAGCCAGGGGGAACCTGGGCAGGCCAAGTCAAAGCATCGACGGCCACATCCAACATGGTACCTGTAAATCAATGCCACAAGCAAGGCTGAGTATACTAATACTCAGCAAGGCTTACCCGTCGGGTGAAATCTACATCACCGACATCTAGACAATGAGAGGCTTTTGGCTGGTGGGTTTGTTTGCCAAAAAGCAACTAAGAGTAGGTCCTTGCTTTCAAGTTTTAGCATCATATTCTAGTAAATTTAACCATTCTAGATTAGCATCCTCTCTAAGCATACAAGTGGAGCAATACAATTTAAGTCATAGAACAAGTTTATCAATCTCAAGTTCTACTTGTTACTCAATGTAGCATGGCGGTCAAGCAGTCTCATTAACCGCGAAAAGCGGACAGTTCGAACCGAATTTCTGCTACCTGGCCAGGGGAAACCCAACACACACGGATACTCTGCTTGCAATAAAAGGCACAAGCATATCCCAACCTTTCCCATCGATCCACAATTCGGAACCGGGTCCATTTCCTTAGGATAAAGGTTTACTGCTTCACTCACAGTCTCACGCATATATCCACAAGTGTACGGCAGGGGAAAACAAAGTTTCCAAGGAGAGATGGCTATCGCCCCTAGCTGCTTCAATCTGGTACCGGGCTTACCGGCTCCCATATACCGGCATGCATGTGGTACGTTCAAAAACTTGACACACTCAACCACACGTTTCGACATTAAATCAATTATCATACACGGATGGGAGATCTACATCTATCACCCCGCCCGTCAATCCTTATGATTCCAACATAAGTAAAGACAAGCAACTCCTATGTCTCGCGAGTGACAGGAAATCACTCGACTTGTAACGGACCTAAAGCAATGCCCTATCGATCCTTTCATACTAGTGTTGCAAGTCATAGGTACTAGAAATGTGCAGCTAAGGTATTCAATCAACTCCTTGAAACGTAAATGCACAAGCATAGGGAATTCATAAATGCATAATTTGTAAAGGTTAGGTTATGCTTCGGGGCTTGCCTTCTTGCTCTAGCTGGGGGTTAGCCTCCGGGTTGGTCGATCCTTCGCCGGCACCTCCCTCCGGGATTCCTTCCTTGTCGGCGGGGATGAGATGGTAGTTGCCGTCCGAAATAGCGCCTTCTACATGAGATGCATAACTTATTGGCTGCCTATTGATTCCAAGATTAAGGCCTTGAAGGCCATATTCACCTAGACATGCTTAAGTACTAATCTTTTCTTCACAAAAATAGAGTAGAGGGTGTGGAAAATTTTTATTCATCTTTGATGGTGATTGTGTACATATATAAAAGAATTCTATTTATTATTTGCAAATTAGGGTGCTGTTCTGAAATTTTAGATTCTCCTTATTTTATTCTAACTAATTAACAAAAAGGTTTAGTCTTTTATATAAATCAATTTCCACATAGATTCCTTCTCATTTTGGTTTCTCACTTTCTGTTCATCCTTTTTATCTACAAACTTTATGACAGCTACTGGAGTATAAGAGCTAAGCTCACTCCAAAATTTAGCTAAATCTGAGCTACACAAAATTTATTAAAAATATATCAAACTGCTGCCTGCAGAAATGAAATAAATTCATATAAAATTGAAAATTCATCCAAATCAGGAGATTTTCCTACCAATGCTAGTCATGTGTGCAAGGAGGGCTCTGGCCAAGTGGTGGCTCAAAATAACCCTTGGACAGTCCTCAATAAATTTCTATCCTAAAACACATAACTATTTATTTGCTAGTCTAAACAGAGCAAAAATTAAGTTTTGCATTTTTAACAGATGTGCTAACAAGTTTTTAGGCTTCTGGAGAAAAATGGTGATTTTTCACTGCATGGATTAGTTTTAATAATTTCTGGACTGCAAAAAGACAGGAAACACATTTTAATTCATAACTGAAGCTACACTCCATATTTTTAGGTCCCCTTTGGACACAAGGTGCCCAAAGTCACTACAAACAACATATCCAAAGATCAACCCTAGCGGAGCTCTGGATATGAAATGGTGCACAAGTTTCAAATTTTACAGTTTGAATTTTAATTCAAAAATGGTTCACCAAAAGTATATACATGCTTAGAGGAGATTGGAGTTTACAATCTCACGAATCCAGGGAGTATTTTCGCGCATTTTTCTGATTTTTGTATGATTTTTAACGGATTTTACAAGATTCAGGAAAAATTAGATCTAGGTTTAAGAATCTTTTTACGCTGGGGACCCTAGAACTTTCAAAACCTTACGAACATGTCCCTGACTTTTGCGCAGAGGACCCTAGAACTAAAAGGGGAACGCAGACGAGTCCTTGGGCTCGTCGGCGTTGTTACGCCGGCACAACAACGGCGAACTGGCTCGGGGGATGTTGGGGGAAATGGAGAGGAGCTCACCGCGAGTCGGTTGAGGTAGGACTCACGGTCGGAGGTGAAGCGGCGCGGCTCGTCGACGTTGAGCGGCGGCGCGGTCTGCTCCGGCGACGTCGCTGGCGGTCTGCGGTGGTCGAGGCGGTGCGCGGAAAGGCTCGTGAGCTTCACGGGACGATGGTGGAGCTCGTCGTGGGGTTCGTCTGCGACGGGGATGGCCGGGGTATAGGGCTCGACGTGGAGGTGGTGTTCGCGGTGTCTATGGCCGAGCGGTGGGGAAAAGTTTCGATTCGCGGCGAGTGAGGCTCGATTCGAGCTGGGGATTGCTCGAGCAGCTAGCGGGGTGAGTGAGCGAGCTGCACGCGCGGGGGATTGGAAAGGGGTGGAGGGATTCGCGGTCGATTCGAGGTTGCGGCGGGGAAGCTCGAGCTCGGCTCAGGGCGTCCCGAGGTGGAAGACGATGGGAGCGAGCGCGGTGAGAGGGAATGGCTAAGTGTGGACTGAGGGGGAAGAGTGTGCGATGCTCGGGGAAGCGTTTGGGTGCGCTAGCGGGCACTGGGGTGCCTCGGAGGCGTGTGTGCGCGTGCACGGGCCATCGCGGTCGCCATTGATGGCGCGGCGAGCTCGGGCAGAGCGCGCGCACGGGACTGGGCGTCGAAGATCGTCGTGTGGAGCAGTGGAGATATTCTACAGGGCTTCTTGGCGCGGAGCGGAGAGGAATCTTCCACGGGAAGGCACTGCGCGTCGCGCGCGAGCGCGCGGCCACGGCGGCGCCTGACCGCCATTATGGCGCTCCGCGGCGCGAGGCAAAGCGAGCGAACGACGGCGAGGTGACAGCTCGGGAGGGGTTGGACAAGCACAAGGCGACAAGCGCCACCCGACGCCGCGGCTCGACCAGCTCGGCGCAGCCTCCGCCGCTCGCCGGCCACGTGGCGGCCGAGCAACGGCCAGGCGCAGAACGCGCCAGGGCCGAGCTGGCAGCCCCGGGGAGCTCCACTGCTACAATTGAATTTTCTCCAAAAATTTGAACTGAACAAGAAAAAGTGTGAAAATAAAAGTTGGAGTTTGAGATGTGGGACACCTCTTCCTTTTTGGGATGAACCTGAAATTTCAAGTTTTTCGAGCTCAAACAACCCAATTTCAAAAAGGTGTTCAGAACTGTATTTTGGGTTTTTGAGGGTCTAAACCGCAAAATTTTCAAAAGTCCCAAACAGTGACTAGGCCTTATTTGTGATGACAAACAACTTTTATTTTTGGATATTTTCAAGTTTAGTACAAAATTCTTGAGTTTTCAGTTGGGTGTCAAACCACCTTTGTTTTTGAATTCAAGTTTGAATTTTTGATGGATTTTTAAATTTTCAACCCATAATTCCCTTTTCAACCTGTTTCATATGTGCTTTATTCATTATTACATCAGAGATGTCACAGCCTACCCCCCTTAAAAGGAATCTCGTCCCGAGATTTGATTAAACTTAGGGATAAGGCGGGAAAAGTACCTTGGCTTACGACAGGATGTCGGGGAAGTTCTTCTTAAGATAGTCCTCGGTTTCCCACGTGGCTTCCTCCTCGGAGTGTTGGCTCCACTGAATTTTGTACATTTTAACTCCTTTCCTTCGTGTTTGTCTCTCTTTCTCGTCGAGGATCTTAACGGGATGCTCATCATAAGAGAGATCCGGTTCAACCGAGAGTTCCTTTTGTTCAACAACTTCGGTCGGAACACGAAGACACCTCTTGAGTTGGGAAACATGGAATACATCGTGTACGGCTGAGAGCTTCTCGGGAAGCTTCACTCGATAGGCTACCGGTCCACATTGTTGAGTAATTTCATATGGGCCGATATAACGAGGTGCAAGCTTTCCTTTTAACCCAAATCTTTGCACACCCTTGGTCGGGGAGACCTTGAGATACACGTGGTCGCCGACTTCAAATTGAAGTGGCTTCCGCCGTTGATCAAAGTAACTCTTTTGCCGTGACTGGGCGGTTCTCAAATTTTCACGAACGATCCTAACCTTTTCTTCTGCTTCCTTTACAAGGTCAGGGCCATAGGTATACCTCTCGCCTGCCTGGGACCAACACAACGGGGTCCGACATCTTCTACCATATAAGGCTTCGAAAGGTGCCATTTTAAGACTCGCCTGGTAGCTGTTGTTATAGGAGAATTCGGCCAGAGATAAACACTTCTCCCAATTCTTTCCATAATGGATAACACAAGCTCGAAGCATATCCTCAAGTATTTGATTTACCCTTTCCGTCTACCCATCGGTCTGAGGGTGATATGCTGAACTACGGATCAGCTTGGTGCCTAGGGACAGTTGCAATTGTTCCCAAAAGCGTGCTACGAACTGAGCACCACGATCTGAAATTATCGTCTTGGGTACCCCATGTAGACAAACGATCCGCTCCAAATAAATCTCCGCGTACCTCTTAGCGGTATAAATGGTATTGACCGGAATAAAATGTGCGGTCTTGGTAAGGCGATCCACAATTACCCAAATGGAGTCATGCCCCTGAGGGGTTCTAGGAAGACCGACAATGAAATCCATGCTTATATCTTCCCACTTCCATGAGGGAATAGGTAGAGGTTGAAGCGTGCCTGCTACCTTCAAGTGGCTAGCCTTAACCCGCTGGCACGTGTCACATTCCGACACATACGTGGCAATTTCTCACTTCATCCTAGTCCACCAAAAATTTTGTTTCAAATCTTGGTACATTTTGGTGCTACCGGGATGGATAGAAAATTTGGAGAGATGGGCTTCATCCATAATCTTCCTCCGGAGGTCCGTGTTCTTGGGCACTATGAGGCGATGTCCAAACCACATTACTCCCTGCCCATCTAACCGGAAACACTTGTACTTCTCTTTCACCTTCTCCTTCGACAATTTCCTTTTAAGGATTTTAATGCTCGCGTCATTTAATTGGGCTACAACAATCTGATCGTGCAAGGTTGGTTCAACTGCAATATAGTTGAAGTACCCGTGTGGAACAATCTCTAAGTTGAGCTTGGCCATTTCATGGCACAAGGTGTCAGCGTAGGACTCCACGGAAAGACAATGACAATGAGCCTTGCGGCTTAGTGCATCCGCAACCACATTAGCCTTCCCGGGGTGATAATGCACACTAAGGTCATAGTCCTTTGCTAACTCCAACCATCTTCGCTGCCTCATATTCAAATGTGCCTGAGTGAAGACATATTTGAGGCTCTTGTGGTCTGTGTATATGTTGCATGGAACACCCATCAAATAGTGTCTCCACATCTTGAGAGCATGAATAACCGCTGCTAACTCAAGATCATGCTTGGGGTAGTTTTGCTCATGAGGCCGAAGTGCTCGAGAAGCATAAGCAATGACTCGGTTCTCTTGCATGAGGACACAGCCAAGTCCGGTGCCTGATGCATCGCTATAGACATCATAGGGCTTGGTGCAATCGGGCTGAGCTAAAACTGGGGCTGAAGTTAAATGTTTCCTCAAAGTGTGGAAAGCTTCATCACATTTGTCATTCCACTCAAACTTAACTCCCTTCTTTAAGAGTTCGGTCATGGGTTTCGCAATCCGAGAGAAGTCCGGAATAAAACGGCGGTAATAACCGGCTAAACCCAGAAAACTCCGAATCTCATGAACGGAAGTAGGTGGTTGCCAATCTAGCACTTCTTGCACCTTGGTTGGATCCACGGATATACCATCCTTGGAAACCATGTGACCTAGGAATTTCACACTCTCCAGCCAGAATTCGCACTTGGAGAACTTGGCATAGAGCTGGTGATCTCTCAATCTTTGAAGAACAATGCGAAGGTGCTCGGCATGCTCTTCCTCATTCTTAGAATATATAAGAATGTCGTCAATGAAAACCACCACAAACTTGTCTAGTTCTGACATGAAAACCGAATTCATGAGGTACATGAAATAGGCTGGGGCATTGGTGAGTCCAAAAGACATGACCAAGAACTCATAAAGCCCGTAACGAGTAGAAAAGGCAGTCTTTGGAATGTCACAAGGTCTGATTTTTATTTGGTGATAGCCAGAGCGAAGTTCAATCTTGGAGAACACTCTGGCGCCAGCTAGTTGGTCAAACAGGATGTCAATACGGGGGAGTGGGTATTTGTTCTTAATAGTCACCGCATTGAGAGGCCGGTAATCAATACACAACCTCAAGGAATGGTCCTTCTTCTTCACAAAGATAGCGGGACATCCCCAAGGTGATACACTTGGATGAATGAAACCCTTGTCTAGCAGTTCTTGGAGTTGAATTTTCAATTCGGCCAATTCATTGGGTGGCATTCTATATGGTCTCTTTGATATAGGTGCTGTGCCAGGTTGAAGTTCAATCACAAATTCAATGTCCCTATCCGGCGGCATCCCAGGTAAGTCATCCGGAAAAACATCGGCATACTCACATACCACCGGAATGTCCTTTAGTTGGGTTTCTACCATCGTATAAGCACACGCATTGACGCAAGTCCGTTGTCGCAGATATAGCACACTAGGGCCATGCGTAGGCGAGTTTATTTCAACAACTCGTTCCGCAACATCTAGCACAACCTTATGTTGAGTCATCCAATTGGCTCCTAACACAATGTCAATCCCTTCCATACCAAGCAGAATTAAATCGGTAGGAAATGTTTTACTTCCCAGCCTGATTAGAACTTTTCGGGTGACTTGGTTGGATGCAATTTTACCTCCCGCGGTTGATATCACATATGATGATTTGGTATGGTAAGATTTTAATCCGCATTTCACATGAAATCTTGTGCTTATAAAACTATGTGTTGCCCCGGAATCAAACAATATCACAGCAGGTTGAGTGCAGATAGGGAAGGTACCAGTCATGTCTGGGGCTCCCTCGGGTAGGTCGGCCAAAGTGGTGTAGTTGAGCCGTCCTTGCCGAACCTGCACACGCTGCTGCTGTTTGCCCTTGCTTTGCTGATTTCCCGGGCGCTGGTTCTGCTGCTTGTTCTGCGGGCAATCCTTGATGAAGTGGCTGTTACTGCCGCACTTGAAGCACTGATAGCCGGCTCCAGGGCGAGCTGGCTGTGGTGCGTTCTGTCTTGGCGCCGGTTGCTGCTGCGGCGGTGGAGGGAAATGGGGCGCATTCGGCTGTGGCGGCCTAGCAACCCATCCACCTCCCTGAGGTGCCCTGGACTGTCCTTGCGGTGCAGCCGGGGGAACCAAGCGGAATCTCTGCGGCTGCGCGCTCGAAGGTCCAGCGGGAGTCTTACTCTTCTTTTCCGCCTTGTGCACCGTGTTGGCGTCTTCTTGGGCGATGGCGAGGTTCACAAGATCGCCATATGTGGCAGCACGGGTGGTGGCCAACTGAGCTTTCAACTTGGTGTTGAGGCCACGTCGGAACCTCTCCAACTTCTTCTCGTCCGAGTCGGCGTGATGACCCGCATATGGGCACAGACCATTGAAGGCCTGGGCGTACTGGAGCACCGTGCGGGTACCCTGGGTCAGAGCCAGAAATTCATTCAACTTCCACTCTACCAAGCCGGCCGGAATGTGATGAGCCTTGAATGCAGCCTTGAACTCATCCCATTCAACCACATGACCCTCCTGCTGTAGGGCCAGGTAGTTCTCCCACCATAGGAGAGCTGGGCCGCGGAGCTGCTGCGCCGCGAACACTACCTTGCGGTTGGAAGTGCAAGGCGTTGCCAGGATGGTGAACTTGGACTCGATGGCTCGAATCCACGTATCGGCCTCCAAGGGCTCATCGGCTCTCGAGAATATCGGCGGGTGTGTAGCCAGAAAATCCTCGTATCTGGCCACTTGAGGCTGAGGGGCTCGTTGACCTCCCTGCTGCAGCATCTGCTGTTGCATCATTTGTTGCTGATGCTGCAGGTTCCGTAGAATCTCCGTTTGCGTGGCATACAACTGCTGCCACGTCGGAGGTTGCTGTGGTGGCGGAGGTGGCGGCGGCTGTTGCTGCCCCTCAGGCCCCTGCTGGTTAGCGTTGGAGCCACTAGCGTCATGACCGCTGTGGGTGATTGCCATCTGCAGTAGGTACTTATATTAGCCACATTTCATAAGCTTGCATAATGATGACAAGATAGAACGTGATCATATATTGAAGTTTACTGCGCAGAAATGACATGTCAACACACAGTTTGGAAGAAAAATCATATCTCCCAACAGGAAGCAAGTCAAATGCTCCAATTCGGTCAGTAGCTCGAAAATTTCATGCTCTACAACTTTCATGTTGGGCTCAAAATCAAATTCGGACTGGAACTAAGCCGAAAAATTCAATCTCTAGCTCTCTACGTTTGCTGTTTTTCAGCAGGCCGAGCTGTAGTGTTTCGGTCGCCATTTTTATTTCGTGTAACCAATAGGGCTGAAATTTGGTGATCATTTTGTTTGACAAATTCCAAACAACTTTGTATATCACATCACAGCCCAGAAATGAATGTAAAACCCCTCAATTAATAAAAACAAAGTTAGCTGCAGAATATTTCCCACACAGCTATTACAACCTCATCAAGTTTTGGATCACAACCACACCATTAAATTACATTGTCTCCAAAAGATTAAAGGGGAAGCTCAACTCCATCTAGCCTATTACAACATGAAGCCAAAATTTAGGCCTAGCGGAGGAGTAACTTGCTACTACCACTCTAGAAGTCATCTAAGTTGTTAGCGGTAGCCTCGCTGCCCATAGGTGATGGTGGAGCTGGAAGGGGCGGCATGTCATCCTCGGTGTCCATGTCGGAATCGGGGGCCTCTCCTTCACCTTGCTCTCCCTCTTGCTCAAGAAGGTGCTGAGCATCATGGGCGGCTAGCATAGCATTAGCGTGCTCCAAGGTACCATGTACCTCCTCAAGTTCTTCTCTAGTT
>JACEFO010000918.1:0-37223 GCA_015342445.1 Digitaria exilis
GATCGCAACACACAAGCGCATGACGTACATCAAAGATCAAACGTAACACAAATTTGGCAAAGAAAAAGATTTACCAGACAAACCTCCTCGACATACGATCTCAGCTGCCGTCGTGTCTTACCAAGGTTGTCTAAAATGCCTGTATTAAAAAGAATATTACGAATGGGCATCTACCCCTTTATTTGGAAAAAAATAAAGAAATTTAAGCAACTATGGCGAACAAAATTCAAAAGGACACATTAAAAGAAAACAATCTTAGGCCTTCATCATCCCTCATATACATCCCTGAACCAAACGTTAAGATAGGATCCGACAACAAAGCAGAGAATTGGGGTTTCGTCTAATCACAGTGAAAAAGGTGATGACATATCAGACAACCAAAGCAGAGAATTGGGATTTCAAGTATAAACCAAGACATTATTAGGGTAGCTCACATCTTATTTTTCAAGCCTCACAGCAAAACATTATTAGGGTAGCTGACATCTTATTTTCAAGTATACAGCCGCCTCACCACTACAAATATTTTTTGCTCAGATACCTCGTATAGACACGAAAAATTCCTACAGAAACCTGTGTTCACTGCCGCACGAGTCTGTCCATGTTCGACGCTGACAAGCAAGGTGGCATATGAAGCAGCTCACAGAATCATGTCAATGCCCCTATGTTCACTGAATCACTGCTGCACGAATTTGTTCAGTGACGTCACATCCAGTGCTGAGAATTCACTCACAGCAGCAAGCACGGCAAGCCCGAGCTTAATGGCGTCATCTTTACTCTGTGCCTGTGTAGATGGACATATCTCATTTGTCATGACAATCAAATGGTAGATTTGCTACGTTTTTTTGCGGGTAAGATTTGCTACTTTTAATGATCAAAGATTGAAATGGAAGAGAGGCTACCTCAATGTTTAGGGGAAGGACAGGGTCATGGAGGAGAGCCTCAACAGGAACCACCCACTATGTCCTGAAACTCTTACCTGCATAGTAGAAGGGTACAAACAGAGCATCAAGTAGAAACCAAAGCTGACTTTCAGAAGATAAGATGCATCAAGATCTACACAAGAAAGTTTCAAAAGAAACAAGGTGTATTGACATACGCCTTCATAATTCTTGGGAGCTTTGTGAAGATTTGGATCTTTGTCAATTGCATTCTCTAAATGTCTCAAAACTGCTTCTCCGTAATCACGGAAGGACCTGTAGAGAAATTAAATATAGTTTCTTCAGAAAAAACTTCAAAGACATCTATCTATAGTCGTAGGTGCATCCTGTACCACTGAAAGGCCCATTGTCCAAATGGAGCAAAGCATTCCAATAGAGTTACTGTGGTCCATGTGCTTGCATTTTACTTTACATACCCATTTCTACCCAATCCTCATTTTACATTTTGTTTAGACTTATGCAGCTAAATACTGTCGTAAAATAACCACCTCCAACATCCAAAAAGGAATTTAGATTGTCACGAAATAAATTGATGCCACCAGTCCTATTTTCACACCACAGGCAATTTCTGTAACCAAATATGAATATTGCCATTAGCCAGAAATAATGTGTTCACATGCGGCCTTTGCATTTAGATAAAATCACAAGAGTACACTTGTGACCAACGAGGACATGGAATTTAGTTTTCATTAAGGATTACCTGTTTGCCAATGGGAAGTTTAAATGATAACAATCATTTCTCATTTTTTCCATTTTTTCACAAATAAAATTATTGACTGCAATTAACAAGACCATCTCATGGCATCCAAGCAAACTAATCACTCATTCACATCACACCAAGTTTCTGTCTAAGGGCATCATACTAGAAAACTACTAGTAGCACAAATAATGTCTCCTTCAGAAAGAACCAGAAGGCATGTGAGAGTTAACATACCCTCCTTTCAGATCTGCGTGATTCTGATCAATCTTCAACCTTATCTCCGCTGTCACAGCAGCTTCCTCAAGGCCCTCAACCAAATCAGTCAAAACTTTACTACCAACACTTGAACCCAGTGTTCTAGCAGCAGCAAGTTTATTCAAAAGTTTGACCTGAGGGGAAGAAGAGAAATTTTTTAGTCTCATATCCCCAAAGATGTCCTAGTTTCCATAAAGACATGGCAATAGCACGCCTGAAATTTCAAAACCTACTCGTCACACATCTACAGATTAGAGCAATGCCCTTGAGAGGACAAATGTGCCGGCACATAAGAACCTAATGGGTTTAAACTTCTTGACCAGGTAAGACAAAATACCACTTTCCTCATGCACGATATGTCGATGTGATTATACATTTTTTTCATATTATTCCACCTCTGGGTGCTTTGCAAAGTTCAATGAGTGTGGTAGAACCAAAGTCTGTTAGTATATTAGGTGACCTTGATATGGTTAGTTTAGGATTGATGAAATCCCGGGACAGCCTTCCTTATCTTTAGGAGAGGCTACTTGCTCTCCAAGCCATGTACTCCTATATATTCGTCCTAGAGGCTCAATGCAATACATCCCACACATTATACACAATCTTACAAAGTCCTTACTCCTTACCATAAGGTATGCTCCATCATCGAGCCAGTGGTTCTCTTTCAGTGCTCCATGTCCACTTGTTTCCATGGCCAAATGCGGACTCCTCACCAATAGAATTCTGAAAAATCTCATGTTCTAACTTTCGTTGTACTGCTAATTAAATTAGAAAAAAGATCCAGGGACTAACAACATAGAAAGTGTAAACTAACCAGACGAATAGCCTCATCAATTACATTCTTGTACCCTCGCTTGAAACGGTGATGTTTCCCTCCTTAAGAACAGAATAGATAAGCAAATGACTAGGTACCCGAAATGAAAGACCAAACTACAAACATTACATACCAAGTTTATTTTCAATAAATACAGTCAAGCCATCTGAAGTCACACTGTCTGTCACAACTGTAGTTCCTGGATGCTAGTACCAGAGCAATAAAGTAGTCAGTGGCAAGCAATAAAGCAGAGCAAAATAGAACTGCAGCTCAGGAGGGGGGAAAACTTACTTCCTCAAGAACTATGGCAGCCATCAAAGCAATCAATCGGTTACGGTTCAACTCACGACCACTGAATCAACAGCAGCAGACCTGCAAAAGGCAAAGTTGAAGCTTTGACCTATTAGACGTCAATAGAACCTCAATGATTAGATGGTTAGCTATATTTTACCTGTCGACATCAGTATCAAATATGATGCCTAAGTCTGCCTTGTTATCAAGAACTGCTTGTGTAATGGCCTTCATTGCAGTTTCGTCCTCAGGGTTTGGAATGTGATTAGGAAACAAGCCTGAATATGTGGTGTACATAAATGGGAGAAAGGCCAAAAGTATTATAATTACATGAAGAAAACTGAAAACAATCAACTCTTACCATCAGGCTCCAGGAATTGACTTCCAGTAGTAACTGCTCCTAATGGTTTGAGTACCTTATCCTGATTCAAAAACAACAAATAAACTCAAAACCTCATTTTTTTTTAATAGGTAGGTGTTTCAGGAGTTTTATTCCAAGTACTCAGTGAACAGTGTAGTGCTGTAAAGGGTAAATCAATGAAGAAAATAATGGAACTTTTTGGAGATTAATCTAGGGTAGAGTTTTAAAAATGGATCAGTGCTGACTTGCTTTTAATAGAACAACATGGAATTATAGATTGAACATTTGAAAGAAAATTGAATGCCAATATTATCTGCTACCCCATATGGTTCAAAATTCAAACCCAAACAATTAGATTTCTCTAGCTATTACACTAAACGTCTGTTTGCGACTCCTGTGATGTGCCATGGTTATTGTTTGAGCTGCTGTAGGAAACAAATCATATAAGAATTATAGTTTGTTGGAGGAATTCAATTAGGTCTACATAAAATGTGCTGCACAGCTGTTAAATTGTTGATTTTCTCACACTTGTCATGTAAGTTGAAACACATTAAAATCCTCCCTTGCAAGATTACAGAAACACAGTTAGCCAAATGGAGCCTAATCAACCCATTAAACTGCAGAGGCGAGTGTGAATCATAGAATAGACTTATCAATCATTTGACAGGAGTTAATGACAGAAGATAACATAACAAATGAACCTGAAAAAATGTACATTGCTACAGAACAACGTTGGAAGTAGAAACACATTACCACAAAAAAGCCACCCGCACCATTCCCCGCATCAACAACTATGCGCAGTCCATCCAAAGGTTTTTCTAAAGCCAGGAAAAAAAGCATGATCATCAGAAGTTGCTTCATTTTTTCTAATGCCTGCAAGTTGCTTCATATTAAGTGTGATTACTTAAAATATGAATAGATAATTTTGCTATGAATAGAGAAATGTGCAACATAAACAACCAATTAAACGGTGAAAATTGGCATGGTAATACATGCAAAATGAGATGGCTTCCACAAAATATAAGAAGAATAACAAGTGACAGCAAATGATTTTCTACTGAACAAATCATAGTTAAATAAGATAAGAAATGAACTCAAACAATGAATTGGCACTGCCACAAGGGTGCGAAGGGAATCCCCTCACCTTCTACTGAAGCAGCGCCCAAGGGGCTAAAAAGCGCATAAGTATTAAATTAGATTTGCAGAAATTATCAGTGAATACCAAAAGTTAATGCAATTGTTAGACAAGGAATCGAACTGTGGACTAATCTAGTAAGCAAAAAAAAAAGTTGTAAAAATAGCACATAAAAAGCACCTTTGTCTCCAGCAGATTTACGAACAGCTTGTACAAGATCAGAAGCATAAATTGACATGTAGTCCACATTAGTCAAAGCTCCCCTAAAAGCACCCTCCTGTTCTTGCTGGTTACCATTTGCAGATTCCTCATATATTTTAGAAGCACGCTCCAGGATATCTTTGATGTTGGCCTTATTTAGCCCACCATCATTTGTAAAAAACTTGAGACCATTCCGATTGTAGGGAAGATGGCTCGCTGTAAAGAACAATCACAAATACTTAAATTCCCTGTATAATTGCCATAAACTTTGTGGGAGTGAAAATGATACAAACATTGTGGCTTCAACAGAAACCATGCCTATGAAAAATTTCGTAAGGATGCAATAATATGGACGTCCATATAATCATAATATTATATAGATTCAGAGATTAGACTCTCCTGCGTGTTTGTATACTTTTGAAAACGCCTTGCAATTTCATATATCTAAATTAGTTTGAAATGGTCAATTTAAAATTACCAACCGTACCTGTTATCATTATGGCTCCATCAACGGGTAAATGATTTCTCTCATCTTCCGTAAGTGTACTGTTGAACATTGCAGGTGTTGAAGCAATCTACATGTATGCATAATCCATCATCAAAATTGAAATACATCCCCCCTTTTTTGAGCCGGTTATGAAGAAAATGTCTACTAAAATCAGTTTGCATGGCTAAAATTTAGCATTGTAGAATCCAAAGAATTGATGTGTGAAATTTGTTGGGAAATAGAATACACAAAACAAGGGAATTGAAGAAAAATACACTTCTGGGAGGCTAAATTTGGATGGCTCTATGCAATAACAAAGATCTTGCATAAACGTATGTAAACAAAAGTTTCAACTCACCCAAATTGTAGGACATCATGTCCAGCAGCAGTGATTCCATGAGTAACTGCATTCTGACAGGAATAATCTTTTAGTAGGAAATAGCACAAAAGAATAACAAGTTGGGGGCAAGTGTGTTGCTCAAACATCATAAACTTGCCCTATCGGAATATTTTATTGTTCTGTTTACCATCAGAATTTGGATATTTAAATATTTATTAACCATTTAGGTAAAAAATGAGGTAGAACAGACTAACAAGATGAACAAAAGTCCTGCAAACTACAGAGAAGACAACCCCTTTCATGAGTCATAATAAAATATCAAACCATGAATTCAATTCAAGCATGCATATGCATTCATGTACGAAGGTAGTTCACTAATTTTACCAAATTTTTATATTTATAAAAACTTGCTGCCAAGTAGCAAATACTAGTCTGGTCAATCTTGTCCCTTGACGAATAATTGCAGGAGGACCAAGGCAGAAACTCTATACAACAGAGATTAATTAAATGAAGAAAAAAGGACCCACCTGCAATTTATGTGCAGAGATTCGTGAATCATGTCCAACAGATATTCTTAAACGTCTCAACCCATCCGCTTTCTTCTTGTTCAACAACCATGCAGCAAAAGCTGCAGCTATAGCTTCAGTGACAGGTTCCGTGAGGTTGACAGGTTCACCTTCAACCCCAGCAACAGCAACACCACGAATATCACTGCCAACAAAACAGCCTTAACAAAAGCATTTCATATATAAAACCTTACAAATGTACTTAACACAAACTAAGAACATCTTTGAAGCATTTCATTGTCTCTTTAAAATTTTAAGAAATGTGGTAGTCAGTTCAACATAGCTGACTCCAGAAGCCATTTTTGTTCTACCATATTTCTCACTATAACGGAGTCAATTATAATGGAATTAAAAGAGTACTGCTTTTGATGTTAGGCTTTACAAAATTGCATGGTGCAGAAGTACAGCCAGTTAACAGTGAAGCAATGTGCACAAAATGCAAAAAACATGGGGCCTCTGTCAAAACACCTGAGCAACTACGTATACTTGCATGGCGTCAGGTCAGTGCAGCATTCAAACCTTTTTTACATGAAGTATAACTTCTAGCCTCAGAACGAACTAAGGATGCATATAGAACTATTAAACTCACTAACATCCAAATAGGTGCACATCAGGATTTGAACATTGGCGGATGGAGTCATCCAACCTAATTAATGACAATATATGTTTATAAAGTAAAATGAGACTATATCATCACTATAAGCAAATTAGGCTAACACAGAAAATATATACCTGCCATTTTGAAGCTTGAGAAAATCAACTTTCTCAGAGGAAGAGATAGCACTGCCACCTTGAACAGCTGCAATGAAGTAACTGTAAGCAACTTCTCACACTTGGACATGCATGCATATTACACGATATTAATACCTACATAAGCACCCAGGCTGTGATCTAACGAGGATAATTAGACTTTCTGAAATAAAATCTTCAAAATGAGCAAGTGAAAAATTCTAACGTAACACTAGCAATCAGTCTGACCAATGAGCCTAGAACACACCATTGCAGCTAACTGCTTGTTTGTCGAAGCTATTCCATGGTGTTGATGTGGAATTTAACCATTTAGCTGAAGATTCAGCCACTGTCAATCTACAATCCTGGAAGGACTGCATGTTGCAAGTTCTGAGGGAACAAAAGTCACTGGGATATCTTGTACCATGCCTAGTCCGTGGGTGATGTTGTGCCAAGAATGCATTCTGTATGGTCTTCGCTGATAATGCTGCACAAATTTCCAAATCTATCAGATCGCTCTCTAATAGCCTAATGTTGATTAAGACTTCGTACAAGACAATGAGTTTGTTTCATTTGTATCCAAATACAAATCAGTAAATGTAAATCAAGAATTGGGTATAAATCAGGACATGATGGATGGTATAAATTTTGTTCAGCAAAATGCAAATCAGTAAAAAAATTGTTCCCTTTCTTTTTCAAATATCTTTTTTGTGAACTTAGGCATCAGGACTTGGGTAGTTATGTACAAAAGAGCTAATGTGCTTTTGGTTTATGGGACATGGTTTAACCTGGATCGAATGGTTCACTTGAATATGTATCATGATTATAAACGTCTTCTTTTGGCAGAGACGAATATCTTTTTGAAAATGTTGATTCCAAATTGACTAAATAATCAATACAGAAAAGTTGCCTCATGTGGGACCAAGACCAATTTTGTACCTCACTTGCGCTAGTATGGATATTGTTTGCTTTCATCTATACATCCACCTCTTAGAGGCCGAAGGTTGCTACTATCCACAGTTCCACACAATGAACGGCAGCTTATGTTGATCCCTTGCCGCCACAGTCCTCTGACAGTTACTAACATGACCCTATAAATAATATTGCTTCTAACCATCCCACATGATTTGAAAGGGTAATGCAAGTGCATAGTTACAAGTAAGGCCTCATCCTGAGATGTTTACTTTACTTTAAATGAAATTACAACGCACGATGTTCAACGTGTGCCATGTGTGCTTGGTGCAATATTTCTATCTTCCTAGTTTCAACCATAAAACCAATAACCTTAGGTCTTAGGTCAAAGAGACCATAAAAACTAATTGGCAGATAAACAGATCACCTACCTGGTCCACAAAAAGTAAACAACTAACAGGAAGCAGCATATCAAATTTCAGTATGTCAAATATCTGTCACATTAGGTACACAACTACACATATCAAATACTCATGGACCCAAGGTATCTTAACGACTGCTAGCTTAATCTTTTGTTTGGCATGTTGCTGTGCTCAGCCAGAAATGTTTTCTTGACATAATGCATTTGCACCAGTGTTTATGCTCCCTGTTCAGTTGTTCTCAATGACAGACAAAAAAAACGGGGGTTCCAACGTCATTCTTCTCTTTCCCCTCACAAAGGTCACCCGGCATTATCTGATCCCTTAGTGTATATTAACCAAAACACAATCATTAACGGGTTTTTTCAATGATATAATTGAAATTTTCCGTAGCCAGGATATTTTTGTTTTGTTGTTTTTATGAAATCCGTAGCCAGAATTTGGACTTCTCCTTTCAAGCAATCATGGATGGAACAGGCATGATTGATGTTCAAATCGGATACGAAATCCTAGAGGAACATTTTGATTTCTCTTCCAAACGGTTCCCTAATTCCCCCCTTGTTTTTTTTTTGACCAACAATTCCCCCCTTATTCAGCTGCGATATCTGAAATCTGAAGCCCACACGCCCGTACCCTTGCCGAACCATCTGGAGCTAAAGGACAAACCATCCGTCCATGGGACTCGGATTCGCCTACCAAACGATTCAATCGAAAGAGCTGTACAGCGCCGCAGCTCGGATCAGAGAAGGGCGGGCGGAGGCGATGGACTGACCTTGACCTGCCATGGCTCCGCGCGCCTGCGGGCGCGGAGGCGGCTACGGCTGGCTTGAAGCTCAGTGGGGCGGGCGGTGAGCTCGAGGAAAGCGGAGCGGTGGAGGTATCGTTGGTTGGTGCCGATCGAATCAATAACACGGCCGCCGGTTGAGATGCAGAAAAATATTCGGTGAAAATGAAATCACGTGCCTCCTCACGAGCTCGATCATACATATGGGCCCGGAGAGGAGAAATATCGGCCCACCCAGCCCATCCGATCGTCGTCCACGTCTCTCTTTATGTGCTCAAAGCAAATAAAAAGAAAAATTGTTTCTAAAAAAAGCTAAAAAACAATAGATAAATAAAATAAAAAATTCCAAATTACTCCTCAAGTATATCAAAAGTTTGGATACCCCTAAACTATATGATTTGGTTCATTTTACCCCCTAATGCAATTTGTCTTTTTTATATCTCCATATATATAAGTTGGACATCACAATGCATGTCAAGAAAATATATTATGTTTTTTTATTATGAGTTTTGTATAATTTTGTATACTAAGTATTAATTTATTATTAAATATTCTACACTGTCAAAACGAGACAAAAAAATTATGATGTATTTTCCTAGCATGTTATATGATGTCTAAGTATCATGAATCAAAATTTTAATTTAAAATAAAATATATTAAGGAGTAGATTAAACCAAATAAAATAGTTTAGAGGTTAAACTAAATCACGGCATAGTTTAGGGGTTATTCAAACTTTACTATATTAGAGGGGAGTAATTTAAACTTTTTCAAATAAAAACGACTCTCTCTGTGTGGAGCTTGCGCTCATACGTACAACAACAGGTAGCTAGAACAACCAACCTATGTTCAACCTACGTCCGCCGCTTGCGCTCAGACACACAGTAGTAGATAGAACAACCAACCTACGGCGCTTATAGAGTTATAGATAGATCTTTACGATTGGACTTGTCAACGTCTTTGTTTATTCTTTGACTACGAAAAACAGGATTAAGGGAAAAAGGTGACGCCGTTCCCTTGAAAAAAAAGGTGACGCAGAGACTGCAGAGCAAGTTGTCAGACAGAGATGAGAGCAAGGGAGACAAAATCAACAATCACTTAACCTTATTGGCAGTTGGCACTACGTTGGGCAGTTGGGCTGGACAAAGCGAGTGGACGTGAATTTGCCAACTGCATCGCCGCACTAAAAGGAAGATTGCAGCCTTGTAGGTCTATGGCGGTGAGATTTTGTCATGGGGGTGCCCAAATATGTGCGTTATGGTGGATTTCCGGGCCCTGGCAGATCGACGCGCGCGTTCGGAAATCCGAACTCCGCTCCGCAACTCGCCAAGCGACGGATTCGCGCGGTAACCGGAGTCCGAGCTACGGCATTCGCTTTGATTCTACGCGGTCGGACTCTCCCACCACCGCGTCGGAGTCGAACTCGACAGATGCTCACACGGCAGTCCTAGTATATATATATATATCTATGAACCATCCATCCTCGCAACACAACGCAACCTCCCCTTCCGATCCCATTACCTGCAGTCGCCATGGGCTCCGCCTTCTCCTCGTCAAACGGCAAGGGCTGCTTGTCCATGCGCAAGATCGGGTCGGCGGCGGCCTTCATCTGCGTCGCGCTGCTCCTCGTCGTCGCCGCCGGAGCCGCCACGCTTCACCATCATCCCACGCCCATTCACACCAACAACAGCACGTCTCTACGTGTCGTTCCTCCGCGCAAGATACTTCGCTCCCCCGAGGCGGCTACCGTCGAGCCAACGAACGTGCCCAAACCAAGAAACCGCTGCGCCAGCAACCGCCGGTCGTCGTCCACCAGCGGCTGTGATGATCCATTGCCGAGAGGCATCATCCACGCCACGGCCAACCTGGAGATGGAGCCCTCGCTGGCCGGAGACCCCGAGCACCGTACCAAGCACCAGCAGGAAGCATCAGCCACGACGCCGCCAAAGCCCAAGAAGAGCCTCCTGGCCGTGCCCGTGGGGATCAAGAACAAGGCGGTGGTCGACAAGCTCGTCTCCAAGTTCCCCGCCGACGACTTCGCCGTCATGCTGTTCCACTACGACGGCGCCGTGGAGCAGTGGGCCGACGTGGCGTGGTCCGAGCGCGCGGTCCACGTGTCGGCCAAGGGGCAGACCAAGTGGTGGTTCGCCAAGCGGTTCCTGCACCCGGACGTGGTGGCCGAGTACGACTACGTCTTCGTGTGGGACGAGGACGTCGAGGTGGACGCCTTCGACCCCGTCAGGTACCTCCACGCCGTCAGGCGGGAGGGCCTCCACGTGTCGCAGCCGGCGCTCGACCGCCGCTCCGAGATCCACCACGCCATCACGGCGCGCGCTGCGTCGCCGACGGCGTCCGGCGTGCACCGCCGCGTGACGACGAGCACGCGCTGCGGCGGGGACGGCGGCGCGGGTGGCCCGCCGTGCGCGGGGTGGGTGGAGGTGATGGTGCCGGTGTTCTCGCGCGCGGCGTGGCGGTGCGCGTGGGGGATGCTGCAGAGCGACCTCATCCACGGGTGGGGGCTCGACTACAAGCTCGGCTACTGCGCGCAGGGCGACCGCGGCGTCCACGTCGGCGTCGTGGACAGCGAGTACGTGCTCCACCGTGGCGTCCCCATGCTCGGCGACGGCGGCGGGAAGGACACGAAGTCGTCGGCGGGGAGGGCCGCGGTGAGGCTGAGGTCTTTCAAGGAGATGCAGATCTTCAACAGGCGCTGGGAGAAGGCTGCCGCGGAGGACGACTCGTGGACTGATCCTTACGCCGCACGGCCAGCGACGGCGAGCTCCAGATGACTGACCGGCCGGCCGGCCGACGCGCATGTCACCAACAGTCGTCGTAGCTGCAACTGCAAGCATAGATGATGGACTGAATGACTGATAGATGCATATAGTTTTACAGGTGTAGGCTAAGAGCTTAGAGGTAGAAGCATGATTTGTAAATATGTGGCGCGTGACAAAGGGATGACAGACCCTAGTGCAGTAACATATCCAGTCGTTTGATTTGTTTCCGAACAGGAAAAATTCATACCGTTCACTCAGTTTTTTAGAGACCTTTGACCACCAAGTTCTCTTACAAAGATTGCTTGAAACTCGATGCCATGTTAAAAGATAGTATTTCAAATGGTCAAATAATTCCCATGCACTAAGCATACGTATGATTGAAAGCTATTATTTGCAATAATTTTTAAAATTCTAATATATAACACGGGGGGGGGGGGGGGGGGGGGGGGCTGATTTCAGGGTTCCATTCTATACAAGACAGCAAACAACATTTGGTACACTTTCTTATCCACATGCTGGTGTTCATTGCAGACTTGCAGTAACAGACCACATTTCCAGCGAACCAAAGAAGAAGCTGCAACAACACACAGCAGTCTGCAGCCAAACTTTGTATGCTAGAGTAACATTTACAGTTCTTTCTACTGCTATACAGATATTACAGGCGGCATCTCAGTCACCTTAGCGAAACATGCACTAGTTTCGCGCCGCTCTTGCACAGCTTGGGGCAACCTAACATAGTAACGTCCACATACTTCCTGAAGCAGCCCTCAGATGTCTGCATTGATCCCAAATATGCGGACCTTGTGCATGTTAGGAAGCTTTGCCACAACCAGCACGAAAACTGCCACTGTGTTGAGGAAAAACATCGGCTGCTTATAGTCAGTCAAGTGGGATGCAATCAGGTACCTGAAATGGCAGCATGTTTTAGGACATGTCCAACAATATATGACTATCATCTTGGTTCAAGTTTCAACAAAACGATGCTATTGATGATATGCGATATGCTACCAACGTTGACTTCAACCAAGAATCATATATTTGTTGAAAGTGTAGCTAATGTGTCAATAATATGCAAGGAGCAAAAGGATCCAAAAGTTATTTAAAAAAAACAACACAGGACCAGAACACGATTAACACAACAAAAGAGAAGCTCACTTCCCTTCTTCTCATGAGATGCTCGATCATGGCAACTAGTAGTTTAAGAAAACATGTAACTAATAGAGTAACTATACAAAATGTCCAGATTCTAACAACCTGCTGCAATGGTAGGTACTAACTCTAAGGAAAAAGTCTATATCACCCCCAACCTATGAAGTGTGGACTACATAACCCCCCAACCTATGAAAAAGTTTATATCACCCCCTGAACTTCTCAAAACCGATCAAATTACCCCCCTAAAGCAAATCTGAAAAATCATAGTAAATCACAAAAAAATCATAAAATAAAAATTCTAATTGTGTTGGGACTCCAAATGAGTAGATATACACACTGAACATATAATATGATATATTTTAATGTATTTTTTTACTACTATAGAGAAAAGCGTAGATCTAAAGCTATAGTGAAAAGAATGTTATTAAAACATACCATATTATATATTCAGTGTGTATACCTACTCATTTGGAGTCCAACACAACTGGATTTTCCATTTTATGATTTACTATGATTTTTCAAAACTGCTTTAGGGGGTAATTTGATCGGTTTTGAGAAGTTCAGGGGATGATGTAGACCATTTCATAGGTTGGGGGTTATGTAGTCCAACCTCTATAGGTTTGGGGGTCATATAAACTTTTCCTTAACTCTAACCGGACATCAACCAAACTCTGCAATTCTTGTGAAATTATAGTTCTTTCTTGTTTCAAACTTTGGGCTACAATGATCAAGTTAGTTCTTGAAGACATGAGTAATGGGATAATCACTAGAAGATAATTTTTTCTAACATTTATGTTAGGCTCATTGGAAAAGTTAGCTGAAGTAACTGCTTTTACATGTTTCAACTTTTCTTCCTGTATGCAAACTCCTACTCTGCAGTTTACAAATATGTAATACATACACCAAAACCATTTTGCATAATGTCCTAAAGCTAACCCGCAAAAAAAAAAAATGTCCTAAAGCTTCTGCCCGTTCTCTGATGTATGAACCTTTCCATCTGGGTAACAAACACAGACTTATGCACCTATTTTGTTTCAAAAGGTAGTCTGTTTGACATGTAAACATATAGGTTTGCAGATAAATACACCCAGAAAAGATTAGATAAGCACAAAACGCAGCATTATTATTTGAGCAACGTTCATCAATGCAGAACCATTTAGTGAAAGCCCTGTTTCCATATTGTGAAGTAATTTTTGCAGTGTAGTAGAATTCAGTATGATGATGACTTACAGAACCACAGGTACCACTGTTAAAAACTTTCTGTTCCGAGTAAGCTGCTGGCCATTGTCAATTTGCTCCCACCATGTCAATCGGCTGTAGATGCCCTGGTCATCAGCAGCAAATGGGGTTCCTTTCTTCCAATGAAAGAAGTGGTAAGTGATCTGAAAATATAACAGTTTCAGTGGGCTAACAGAATATCAATAGACAAGGTAAACATAAACTAAATGACTTGAACTCTTTTATTCAAGTCTGTCGACAGATTAGAGCATAAGATATTGGAATTGGAACATTATGAAGGTGTGCCATCAACTTGAGTTAATAACAGTACAAAGTAGCTGGTGGCATGAAAGCCCTCTTCTTAGGTGGAAACAAAAAATTGTTCAAACACGTCCCTGGCCCAATAAGACACATGATATGTTCACCCCGAGATGGCAATAACCCATGCATAATATACAAACTTCGTCTCTAGGTTGTCATAACATCTGCAAGTCCAAATATTAGTTAAGGCGCATTATATAACTCAGCTCTTGGCCTCTTGTCATATTAATCTTGTCCTGGAGCAGCCAAATGAAACTTTCTTGTTCTAAAAACCAAATCAAAGTCAAACAACTAGTTGGTCTTTTCATAGTACACAAACATATGTATCTTTCAATAGTCAATATTTTATTACAATATGTTCTGCATAAACTAAAACTTCTCTGCCTAGGATGGCATGCCCGCTTTGACTTTTGTGCGGAACCTCAGCCCCCACTTCACACGCAATAAGTGGGGAATAAAATCTTTGATAACAAATAGAAAACCCAGCTTCATTAAAAACAGTTTATACTACTAATATTTCATCTCGTAAAATCTAGGGAAGGGCATCTTCTATGAATTCCCTTTATTAACAAGAATCCTCAGGAATGGCATGAGCGACCAATTTAATTCTAGATGCCTCCCTCACTCAATTCATCCAGTCACCCACTAATTCCACCTTTGCACCATGCCATATCCGAGTCCCGAAGAAGATTCTCCCATTTACCCCTTTTTCGCTAAGGAAGAATATTCTCACATAACGTACTTGACAAGCCGGTCCCAGTCAAGCCTGAATGGCTAGGAGCACTTGGGAAGCAGAACGAGCCCCCCAAATTGATCGGATCAACGAAGGGCTAATTAACCGGTGCAAGAGCGAACCAGAGTCCAGAAGGACCAATTCCGCAGATACGGGCATACGGCAGATGGAAGCAATCCAATTTGAGGAAGAAAGGAACCGAGGTGCACGCCCTGTCGAGATCCGCGGATTCGGTGGTGGGGAGAACCGGGGACTTACGGCGAAGTGCGCGAGGTTGACGACGGTCCAGGCGGCCCCCGGGGAGCAGCCGGAGACGGAGAGGACGAGGAGCCAGGCGAAGAAGAGCAGCAGGATGTAGGTGGTCCAGACGCCCGGGTACATGAACCACTCGGTGTTCTTGTTCACGTCCACCGGCGGCGCCGCCTCCACGTAGTAGGGCTGCTTCCCTCGCCGGCCCATCGTCGTGTCCCTCCCCGGCACGGTCGTCGGCGGGGCGGCGCAGATCGCCGGATCTCGGGGCTTTCGCGGTGGGTCGTCGGGGCGCGCACGGGGCGGGAGGGTCAGGCAGGTGGCGTGCTGTGCCGGAGGCGTGCGATGCGGTGCGTGTGTGTGGCTTGTGGCGGCGGGCGAGCCGTGCGCGGGCGATGCGGTGCCGCGGAAAATGGTTGCCGGCTGTGGCGGCTGCTTTGGCTTGGGTGCGGTGCGGAGCGGGTGATCTCGCTCGTGATACCGTCGCGGTCTGATCCAGTGCAGAAATATCTCAAATCTTCTGGATTATTCCAGAGCCGACAGGCGTACTGACAAGGGATGACGAATCAGTTGGTGGGAGCTAAAATACAACATGCCCACAGAAAAACAATACCGTACCGTACGCGTAGTGGTCGTCAAAATGGGACAATCTTACAACAATCTCTAGTTTTTTTCAGAGGACAACAATCCGTAGATTGTAGCTACAAATCGTAGATTCTGTATTGTACATAAACAAACGCCTAGTTGGATATTCAGTTTCAGACGTTGACGTTGGATTACATGAGATGTTAGAGCAACTCCAACCTACCTTCTATTCCCTCCTACTCTATATTTAGGAGAGAGAATAGTAAAAAATATCACCAACCAAACTTTGAGAGTCTCTCATATGTTATTCCCTCCTACTACTTCTACGAATGGTACGAGAGACACTCGTCCTTTTGATAGAGCCATTAGAGACTATTGTCAAATAAGAGAGAGAAATGAAATAAGAGACTCTCACATTGATGGAATGTGAGGCCGAAAATACAAGGTGTGTTGGGGTTGCTCTTAGAGATGCAAGTTCTTTTGGCAACCCTAGAGATTAGGAATGCTCGGTACGGCTTGATGTGTAGCTCATAAATATTATATTTGATAAACCGTGCATGTTAGCTTTTAGTCATGAGATCGACTCTTAACCCAAATCTTCTCACGGGCACATTTTCCTGAGAACTTATTGGCACTCTGCTTAGGTCTTAGGGCTTCAGTGGCAATCTGATGCATTAAGGCAAATCGGTGACACGTGTACTTGGACTCTACATGAGTAAGTAAACTCTAGCGGTGAAGTTTTGCCTCGAATTTCCTTGTCGGTATGGCGGCACAACTTTATTTGTCATCGGCGTTGCACCACCGACTACGTCAATATTGCATCGTCCAACCATATTGTGTCCATGCTACTTGTTCTACCCGATAAATGTTTTAAAAAGGTATAATTTGTTGGAGCGCAAGTGCTAAAGGCTTTCAATGCTGAACTCAGCTTTGGTTCTAGAAATTTAAAATAAGTTTTTTTCTAACGTTTTGTGCTGGACATTAATATCAGTGAAGCTTTAATACTAAGTGTTACGTATTTTCTCCTAGGTTATCCACGTCGTCATAAAATTTTCAGCCATTGGATCGAGCGCTGACGTTACAGACCGGCCACTGGAGGCCCAACAAATTTTCAAAAATAACTCCACATTTCTTGAAAATCCAACCCACCATCTGAAGCCCTCTCTTAGGATTTTTCTTGTAAAACCCACTAGATTTCATCGAGATATGACCCCCATAGTCTACGGGCCTCTCCACAGGACATTGCTTATAAAAGACCGCAAACTTCATTAAAATATAACCTGTCCTTCAAGCCTCTCTTAAGCAACTTTTCAGGAAGCCCAAATATTGTTTAGAAAATTGCGAATCAACCATACAACTTTGTAAAACAGAAATAAGATATAAAAAATAGAGAGAAACTGAATAAGTTCGTATTTGCTTTGTCATGATAAAAAGGTATATGAGAAGTGATAACAAAATTAAATCTATGCAATATCTATTCTCCCTTACTAAAATTAAAATGCACACAAAATCATGTCAACTTTAAAGTGACTCTCATTGCGTAGCTATTCTTTGACTTCTCTTCATGTCTACTCTACGATAATATGTTGTATTTAAATACCATTTATGACTACAATAAAATATTCCTTTCTAAACATTGTAACGACCTGCATTTCAAGATCTAACAAACAATGATTCAATCAACACGCATTAGTAACCGGTTAGATTGCTTCTCTCACATTCACAAAATGCATGTACCCACGGTCTATTCACTTGAATGATTATGCACAATGTATAAATCATTATGTCAAAGCATCATCAAAGTTTTTTAATTTCACCATACAAATTAACATGTGTGCCAATGGCACCATGCCAGAACCTAAACATATTCACTGGCAAAATATTTTTGTATTCATTTTGTGTGAAATACCATCTTCCATTTCATAATACTGGCCGCCAAAGGTCACGGACACGCCAAATGGCACTCAAACATAGTTTGATGACAATCGAATACCCAAAAGACATACCAAGTGCAACAGCAGGCTACACACCATAACAACTTTGCAGAAATAATGAAACAATGGGTTTCTCTTAACTACGTTGCTTTAAAAAAATTTAAACATTTGTCTATACACAACAACTACTACACCAACTGAAGCCCGCGCCAATCAACTACTCCCTTCATGTGTATTGATGACGGATTAAATCGCCTCACATTTTTAATCACTGAGTATATCATATCATTGATAGTTTGACATCTACGATGACTTGCAACATACAAGAAAGATTTCTCACTACGAATACATGGCGACCAATAGACATATTTCAACAGTTCACAACTCATACACATACATTTGACAATTCAAATCATATTTGACCAAACCCATAATAAAACTTTATAAGCACAAGCGTGTCGGGGGTGACAATGGCGTGACATTTTTACACCAAACGTCGCTAGAACGTTTTGTACGTCGATATCTGCGTGAATAAACGCAAAACTGCTAGACTGTGTCGATGACAAGCGGACCTAGACAAAAGTGAACGCCGTTGCCTGTGGGGCTCATACGTCAGTGGGTTCCTTCTGCAAATACTGCACAAGAGTACCACGAGTGCGGACAGCCTCAGGCTGTCTGCAGTGGTACCCCGCTACCCTTCCTTTCCGTAGACGCTACAGTGAAAAAGGTCTGCAGCGGTGTCCCGCTACCCTTCCTCTACGGAAGCGGAAGGCGTCTGACAGCGCTATTCCAAGCGGGGTAGAGGAGCCCCACTACGTCGCCACCGTGGCGTGGGACCCAGCGACCCAACCGCCGGAGGCAGGGCAGGCCGCACGCCGCGAGGCGGCGAGGCTTCCTTCTCCGCGTGCCACACGCAGCAGACACCCTCGTCCGCCGCCAGTCGAGAGGGAAAAATCAAGAGAGATCGAACTCCAACACAATCAAATCGAAATCGCAGAAGCCGAATCGAAGGAAAGAAACACAAAATCGAGCAGCAGACACCGCGAGCAGCTCGATACGTACGCCGCCGTCCTCGCGCCTAGGCCGCTGCGAGCACCTCGAGCAGCCGCAGGCAGAAGTAGCCGCCGGAGGGAGAGGGGGGGAGGGAGGCCACCAGCGGAGCTCGATCCGTGGATCAGCCGCCGCGGAGGCGTGGGAGCATGCCGAAGGAGCCAAGGAGGCGTTGGGGGAGAGAGAGAGGAGAAGCCGGAGGAGATAGAGCTCCGATGGCCTCGATGCTGCGAGGAGGTGGCCGGCGTGCGCGAGGAGACGGTGGCATGGCCGGTGTGCGTGAGGAGATGGTGGCACGAGGAGGTGGCCGGCCACGGAGGAAGGGAGAAGCGCGACGGGGTCAGCGAGAGAGAGAGGAGGGGATCAGCGGTGGAGTCTCGAGAGAGATCTACAGGGAGAGAGAGAGCACATGGGGTGGGGTCCGTGGGGATCAGATGCAGATAGGGGAAAAACTAAAGAAAAAAAAGACGAAAAGAAAAAAAGGAAGGTAAAAGAAAATAAAAAGGAAGAAAGAAAAAGAATAGAGAAGATAGAAAATAGAAAAGGAAAAAAGAAAAGGAGAGGAGAAGTGTGGGGGTCATGGATTAGGGGGCCCACTGTCAGGACGTCTGCTAAGGGCGCGCGGACGGAGAATGACCCTGGCGACGGTAGGGAGCGGCACTAGTCTCGACTGGTCGGAGAACTCCGTCTCTCTCGACCTACAGAGGACTCGGAGGGTGCAAGGATAGAGGCATCCATCCCGTCCGACCCCCGACCCCCCTGGACGACCAGGAGGAAGGGGTCGGACACGTCCGTCTCGCCCGATCTCTGACCCCTCGGGTCAGGGGGGGCAGACCCCAGCGAGGGGTCCCGTCCATCAATAGGCGTGCACAGTAAAGAAAGGGGTGGAGTCCCGAAGACCCTCCTGGAGTCAGAGCTGGCTTGCGAAGGAGAAGGAGTGCAACCTATGCCTTCTCCCGACCGACACCCGACATCACCTGCCCGCCTGCCAACTGAGAAAGCTGATTTGCAGCCCTGCGCTTGGGAAAAGGTAGCTGCATGCACGTTGTTGCGCTAGCGGCCAAGAAAGAAGCTACCTCGAAGCTACCGGTGGGATGGTGAAGGACACGCGGCAACCAAGGAAGGGGTCACCAAGACGCACTAGGCCGACAGCAAGCAACCGTCGGGGGCGTCAGGCCTTCGAGGGTAGATAGGTAAAACGACATTGTAAAGATGCCCTCATCTTGAGCTATAAAAGAGGAGGGCATCCCCCTGTGTGGGGATTCCGATTTTCTGGACTCTCGATCTCTAGAGCACTTAGTCCCCTACACACACATTCCACACACAAGGCTTGAACCGACCTTCGTTGTAATCCGCCGCTAAGAGAGCAATACAATCAGGAGCCCGTTGCACTGGACGTAGGAATCACTCCCGAACCAGTATAAACCCTCTGTCGTGCGTCTCTTGAACCATTCTCCACCGAGACGTGCGTGCTTTGTGATCGACACTAGCCAGCGTGAGGTACCCCGTGTGCCACCAGCCGACAGTTGGCGCGCCAGGTAGGGGCCTGCGCACGTCTACGTCTTCATCGACACCCGGTGCGAGATGGCTGGTTCTGGTGACCATCAGTTTAGGTTGGGCGCGACCATCCAGTTCGGTAGCCTTGAGTTCCTCGTGAACGAGATGCCGGATGCTCGCGGTGGCACGCTATGCCTCGTCCTCGTCGACCACCCCGACTTCCCGGCTACCCGCGCGGGGCAAGTCCCCTGTGGTGGCCTGGCGGTGTCCTCGGTCGCCTCGGAGGAGGCCGCGACGGCTGCGCAGGCCGTGAGCGTCGTCTCTTGGAACTCCATCGCAGTGTCCAGGGTGGGGCGGGAGCGGATCGTGCACCGTCTTGGCGGGAGCAACAACGAAACCCAAGTGCTCCATGTGAAGCGTTCGGGTTCGCCTTCGTCATGCGGTTCCAAAAGACAAATGACCAGGAAGGTCTACGCGTGCTCACGAAAGGGCGAGGCGTCAGCTTTTCCTTTTGGTTTGAGGAACGCGTCACAAACTTTCTCCGACTTGGCGCGACGCCAGGCTTGGAAAGGTCTCGAAAGGGCGCACGCCAGGGTGCGCCTGCTAAGGTACGAAGGCATCTTGGGGCGCTACTCGGCCTCGAGCGCCATGACCGTCCTGAGCGAACCTGGACAGGAGAAGGATCGGGAAGTGCACATCCCCCCGAGGATGGGTACGCACTGCCCCACGCGGGAGTGCTTCACCGTGATTCCCCCGGACGACGTGACGAACGGGGCAAACGGGGCCGAGATCCGACTCACGCCAGAGTAGATCGTGGCGAAGCAATGAGAGCTGGAGGACATGCGGCTCGCCATCGAGAAAGAGCAAGCTCAGCTCGATACAAACATGGAGCTGTCGGCTCGGGCACGGGCCCGTGAGGTGTGCCAGAGGATCGAGACTAACGCCGATGGCTACCCTCTTTTCGACCGGGCGAGCCAGTGCATCGCAGCGGCTACGCTGCTTAGTCGGCAGCTGCCACGACCGTCTACCCCGGAGGAACGCCGAGTCCAGAACGGGCTGAGGACGCTCCTCGAACGCGCCGCGGTGCGGCAGGCGGCGAGCTCCGCGGGAAGAAGGCGGCAATCCACTGGAAACTCGCGGTCTCCTAGCCCCGTCGACAGGAAAAGGCTGACCGATGGCTCACGACGAAACGCCCCGAATACGGACGCCATGAAGGTTCAGGACAGGCTGGGTCCTGATCGCGACGTACGACACACCATTGAGGCTCGGCGCTGGGACAAGTCGGAAGAGAAGAAAGATCGTGTCCTACGCATCAGGCACCGTCGGCGTGAGGCGCATGTTGAGATAGAAGAAGATTGGGACTCGAACTCCAACTCCGATTGCCCCAGCCCGGCCGCCTTCTCCCACGAGATTCGTACCATCGCGATTCCCCCGTGGTTCCGTCTCCCCACCAACTTCAGCAAGTACGATGGGGAGACAGAGCGGGTGGAGCTTTCGACGACAAAGTCATCATACGCAACCTCCCTCTATACTTGGCAGAGCCAGCCCGCGCGTGGCTCGAGCACTTGCCAAACGGGAAGATCCGAAGCTGGGCAGATCTGAGGAGTATTTTCGTCAGGAACTTCCAGGGCACCTGTGCACGCCCGGGCAAGGTCTGGGACCTCAAAAAGTGCAGGCAGAAGCATGGGGAGACCCTGCGCGATTACCTGCGCCGGTTCTCTCGATAGTACAACAACCTCTCTGACGCCACTGATGTCGACGCCATCGCTGCACTGATGGGAGGCACCAAGAGCCGACCCTTGGTCAGCCGGATCGGCAGGGAGTGCCCGAAGACGATCAAGGAGGTCCTCGACATGGCCGCTGAAGAAGCGCAGGGAGAGGAAGTCGTGCTGGCGCATTTTCCAGAAGACGGAGGGAAAAAGAAGCGCGAGGAGACTGCCGATGAGGCAGGGCCGTCGGACCATCGCGAGAAGAAGAAGAAGAAGAAGAAGAAGAAGAAGAAGAAGAAGAAGAAGAAGAAGAAGAAGAAGAAGAAGAAGAAGAAGAAGAAGAAGAAGAAGAAGAAGAAGAAGAAGGAAAGAAGGGTCGAGTTCATCGCCGTCGCAGACCCAAAACCCTCCCGACCCCAAGGACGGGTGCCACAAGGTCAGAGACGAGACGACCGACCCTAGGGGCGACGACCCAACGAGGGCCAGACCCCCGACTACTTCGAGCAGCTACTCGAGGGTCCGTGCCCAAACCACGCGACCCCCGTCAGACACAAGTACCGCGAGTGCGGACTCATGAAGAAATTCCTCATGGGTAGGCTGGATGGGGTCAGCCCGACCTCTCAACCGCAAGGGAAGGGGACGGTGACCGACTCGTTTTCTGAACCCGACGAGTGCCTCATGATTTTCGGAGACCCAGAGGCACAGGCGTCAAAGAGACGCACCAAGCTGATGGAGCGGGATGTGTTCACGGTTCATCCTACCAACCATGAGTTCCTCCGGTGGTCTGAGGCCGCGATCACCTTCGACCGGTCCGACCACCCGAAGTATGTCCCGTATCCGGGGAAGCTTCCACTGGTTGTGGCTCCGATAATCGGGAGGAAGCGCGTCTCCAAGGTGTTTGATGGACGGAGGGAGCGGCCTCAACATCCTATATGCAAGCACACTGGATGCCTTGGGTGTCCCGAGATCCCATGTGCGGCTGGAACGAGCTCCCTTCTACGGAGTAGTCCTGGGGAAGGAGGCTGTCCCGTTGGGACAGATCACCCTCCCAGTCACCTTCAGAGATCAGGAGAATTTCCGCACCGAGACGCTCTGCTTCGAAGTGGTGGACTTCGACGGCTCCTACCATGCTATCCTGGGAAGGCCGTGCTACGCTAAGTTCATGGCCGTCCCAAACTACGTCTACCTCAAGCTCAAGATGCCGGGTCCCAACGGCGTCATTGTGGTAGGAACATCCCCTCAGGTGGCGTACGAATGCAAGAAGGAGAGCTGCGCACTGGCGGCAGCTCTTGTCGCGTCTCGCCCGCTCGCCAAGGCCAAGGCGGCCGTGGAGGCTTCCAAAGAGCTTGCCATCTCTCAAGCGGCGGTCGACGCCATGGCGGTACTAGTTTCCCCTCCTAAGGGTCGGGAAGTACGCGACGCCAGGGGTGATGACGGCCCCGCAAGCAAGAGGGCAATGCTCGAGCTGGAGGCCGAGAGGCAGTTCCAGCCATCGAGCGACACGAAGAAGGTGCTCCTTGACCCCAAGAGCTCCGGGAGCAAGACGGCCATCATCTCCTCCACCCTCACGGAGAAATAGGAAAGCGCGCTCGTCGACTGCCTCCGGGCGAACATCGGCATGTTCGCATGGGTTTCCGCAGACATGCCAGGAATCCCTCGGGAAGTCGCCGAGTATTCCTTGGATATTCGCAAAGGCGCGAAGCCCGTTAGGCAGCCCACAAGGCCCTGCAACGAGTTCAAGCGAAAGATCATCATCGAGGAAGTAGCCAAGCTGTTAGATGCATGGTTCATTAGGGAGGTACGCTACCCAGAGTGGTTGGCAAATCCTGTACTTGTCGAGAAAAAGAATGGGAAATGGAGAATGTGTGTCGACTACTAGTCTCAATAAAGCTTGCGAAAAGTTTCCCTATCCCCTCCCTCGCATCGATCAAGTCGTAGATTCTACAGCAGGGTGCGAAGCCCTATGTTTCCTCGATGCCTACTCTGGGTACCACCAGATCGCGCTCAAAGAATCCGACCAATTGGCCACTTCCTTCGTGACCCCTTGCGGTGTATTCTGTTACACCATGATGGCCTTCGGGCTAAAGAATACTGGTGCAACGTTTCAGCGTTGCATGAACCAGTGCTTAGGGGACCTCGTCGGGCGAACCGTCGAAGTCTACGTGGACGACATCGTAGTCAAATCCAAGCGAGCTGACGATCTAGTCCAAGACTTGGAAGCCACGTTCGATTGCCTGCGGGCGAACCGCGTAAAAGTCAATCCAGAGAAATGCGTGTTTGGGGTCTCAAAGGGCCTCCTCCTGGGATTCGTCATCTCCACTAGGGCCATCGAGGCAAACCTCGAGAAGATTGCAGCCATCACCAACATGGAACCGCTCAGCTCCGTCAAGGACATCCAGAAGCTGACAGGTTGCCTTGCTGCGTTAGGACGGTTCGTAGCACGCCTGGGTGAGCGGGGGCTTGCTCTCTACAAGCTCTTGAAGAGGGACCGCTGCTTCGAGTGGAACACGGAGGCCCAGTAGGCGCTCGACCAGCTTAAGCACATGCTCACCAAACCACCTGTCCTGATGCCCCCACGCGAGGGGGAGGACTTGCTCTTGTACGCGGCGGCGACCACTCAGGTGGTGAGCGCTGTTCTTGTGGTGGAACGCAAGAAGGAAGGGCACGCCCTGAAGATACAACACCCGGTCTATTACATCAGCAAGATGTTGACCGAGTCGAAGACGCACTATCTCCACATCCAGAAGATGATCTACGCCATCCTCATCGCCAAGCGCAAGCTCAGACACTACTTCCACACCCATCGTGTCACCATCGTCACCGAGCACGCGTCAGGGGAGGTGATCAACAACAGGGAAGCGACAGGGAGAATCGCCAAGTGGTCCCTCGAGCTTATGGGCTACGACATCTCTTACGCGCCAAGCTCTGCTCGCTGGGCTGCGGATAGCCAAGGAGCTAGGCATCCATAGGCTGGAGGCTCGGGGTGACTCTCAGCTCGTGGTTGATCATGTCAACGGCGATGCCAAGTGCCACAATCCGAAGCTGGCGGTTTACTGTGAAGAGGCGCGCAGAGCGCAAGAAAAGTTCAAAGGCTTGGGCTTCGTCCACCTTCGGCGAGAGTATAACAAGGCGGCCGATGAGCTAGCCAAGCTTGCATCCTGGCGACAGCCAGTCCCGTCTGGTGTGTTCGCACACGACCAGCATCAGCCGTCAGTGAATTTCAACGATGAAGCACCTTCCTTGGGGCTGAACCCCAAGTAGTTGCTCGGCCCCGAGGGAAGTCTCGACCGAACGAGCGTAGTAGCGGCCATCGTGTCCGACCCTGATGAGGGGCCAGACCTCGAGGAGGAGCAACCCTTGGAAGACCCACCTGAGCCAGAGAGGGATTGGCGCACATCCTTCTTAAGCTGGCTCATCGATGGGGCCCTCCCAGCTAGACGAACAGAAGCTCAACGCCTCGTCCGAAGGGCCAAGTCCTATAGGATAATTGAGGGCAACCTGTACCACCGGGGCCACAATGGTGTCCTTCAATGCTGTATCCTCAACGAAGAAGGGAGATCGCTGCTAAGGGACATCCACGGTGGAGTGTGTGGCCATCACGCGGCGCCTCGATCATTGGTAGGGTCGGCCTTCAGGCAGGGATTCTACTGGCCCACAGCCGTCGCAGATGCCGAGCGAATAGTGCGAACATGCGAAGGCTGCCAGTTCTACGCCAAGAAGACACATTTACCAGCCCAAGCGCTTCAGACCATACCCATCACCTGGCCATTCGCGGTCTGGGGGTTGGACATGGTCGGGCCACTGCCAAGAGCGCCCAGGGGTTTCACCCACATGTTTGTCACCATCGACAAATTCACAAAGTGGATTGAAGCGCGCCCTTTAACGGAGATCACGTCAGAGCAAGTCGTCCGCTTCTTCCGTGACATCCTGTGCCAGTTCGGTGTTCCAAACACCATTATCACCGACAACGGAACTCAGTTCACGGGGAAGAAGTTCACCCGCTTCTGCGACAACTACGGGATCGAGGTGGCATGGGCGGCAGTTGCTCACCCGCGCATAAATGGGCAGGTCGAGCGCGCCAACGGCATGATCCTGCAAGGGTTGAAGCCACAGATATTCAACCGATTGGTCAAGCGCATTCACAAGCTCGGCGCCAAGTGGGTGGAGGAGCTGCCCTCTGTCCTGTGGAGTCTGCGGACGACTCCGACCCGCGGCACGAGTTTCTCCCCGTTCTACATGGTCTATGGTTCTGAGGTGATCCTCCCGACGGACGTAGACTATGGCTCTCCAAGGGTTCAGGCCTTCGACGAGGAAACGAATGCGACCAACCTCGAGGACGCCGTGGACCAGTTGGAGGAAGCTCGGAAGTAGCAGTGGCGCACTCGGCCAGGTACCAGCAAGGCTTGAGGCATTATCACGTGCAGCGAGTGTGTGGCCACGCGTTTCAAGTGGGCGACCTGGTCTTGAGGCTAGCCCAAGATCGCCGTGGCTTCACCAAGCTTTCACCCCCTTGGGAAGGCCCCTACATCATAGTACGGGTCCTCCGCCTGGGTTCTTGTAAGATGGCAATGCCGGATGGAACCCACATATCCAACGCCTAGAACATTGAGCAGCTGCGGCGCTTCTACCCGTGACCACCCGCGAAGGGGGGAGCGGGTATGATCCCAACCCGCCCGACCCCACGGAGGGGTCGGCCGCAGATCTGTACCCTGTCAGCACGAGAGGTTCAGCGAGGACCCTCGTGGGAGAAGGCCCAAAAGGCCGAAACCAAAGTTGGGCTGGGACTGAGCGCAGTCTAGTCCTTTCCTTTTGTGGGAAGACTCCGATGGCGGATGGTATCCATTTTTTAGTACCACATCGCCGGCGGAGGGAGGAGCTGCACAACTTAAAAGCAGTTCGTCCATGGGTGAACCATTCGGCGGTAATGCCCCGGAGGCAGAGGCCGCCGCCCAACCGATGGAGCCCCGTCTCCGGGGGCACTATCGCCGACGCAAAACCTTCGAAGCTACAATAACCGCGAGGCCCTGGTCGTGACGCGTCCTCATATCAGCCACAAGCTCACGGTGCTACGTCAACTCCTCGTCGCTCGACAGAAGACCCAACAGGGGGGTCCACGGAAGCCCTCCCCCTAGCCTCCAGCCGGCCAGATAAGTGAACTCTCTACACTCCCATTTTTTCCGATTAAATTCATTGTCATTTCTTTTGAGCTTTCTATTCGTTATCCGGCCCTATGATTCTGAGGAGACCCCGGCACTATTGGAAGGGTAGGCAGGGATGTCTGGCGTAGCTGCGTTGCGACGGCCTACGCCCCCGCGGCTACGGATCGCATGGTTGCCGAGCCGGACGACCGACCCTGCCAACGTACCCAGACGAACATAGCCGAGCCGGGGGACTCTTTCGAGATGAATCAGATCGGGAATGTACGAAAGTGTTGCCAACAACACAGCTCAGATGGGAGAAACTAACTATGTTTTGGACCTAGTGGGTCTATCTTTTTTCAGGGGTCAACGACCGAATGTTGGGCCGCGCCCAATCATGACGAGGGAGACTTCACGTAGAGGCTCGGGGGCTCGAAGATAATTTGGCCAAGAGACCGCTCGGTACTCAGATCCTCCAGGAGTGCGTGGCTCGGATCTGAACCCGAGGGCCTTGGAGCCTCAAAGATTCAGCCCCCCAAAGTCATCTCACAACCGAGCTCAAAGGCTCGGGGGCTCGGGGGCTCAGCAGAACCATCGGGTTTGCCTTGCCCGCCTTGCAGCCAATCTTGGGGGCTCGGGGGCTCGGCAGAACTATCGGGTTTGCCTTGCCCACCTCACAGTCAAGCTCAAAGGCTCGGGGGCTCGGGGGCTCATCAGAACCATCAGGTTTGCCTTGCCCACCTCACAACCAAAGCTTAAGGGCTCGGAGGCCCGATCGGTAACCGAGAATTACCAAGAAACAAAGCTAACCCCGTAAAGGCCGTCTCAAGTGGCGCCTCCCAACCAGTTCACGAAGAAACTGGTAGGCAGACCCCACTCATGGGCTAGCATGGGTATAGCCATAAGAAAAACAAATAAAAGCCCACGCGTACGGGGCCAAAAAAGACGACGAAAAAGAAAAGAAATAAACTAATTATTACAGATATTCAAAGTACGGGAGTCCCGTCGATGCGGAACCCCCTAGAAGTTCAAGGTTTAAACCGCTCTACGCGAGGGTACGACGGTGGTAAACAAAACACGTAGGATAAGAGACATGTTTAGATAGCCTAGTCGGGGTCGGCGCCGTTCACCGGGTTGCCCTCCGCGTCGGTCGTAGGCACCAGGTCGTTGGCGAATTGCTCCGCGGGTGCCCTGACTTCCTCGGCCATGGCGTCCAGGGCCTCCGCGGTGAAGTCGTTGGAAGCCGGCGGCCATCCTGTCGAAGCGGATCCCGTCGTAGTGGGAGCGCACCAGCGAGAAGGCCTCATGAACGCCGCGCACCAGCGACTGCTTGGCGAGGGCCCCGACGCGCGCAGGGACGTGGTCGAGCTCCGCCGGGAGACGCGCTGGATCGCCGCTCATTGGCACCTCGAGAGCGTCCAGCATCAAAACGGCCACGGCGCGCAGCTCTCCGCAGCACTCCGCCGCGCGGTGGAGATCCCCTGGGAGCCGCTCGATGTCCTCGGACAGAGGGAACCCGAGCCTCGACAGGACCGCCCCTGCCGCATCACGTAACATCCTGAAGCGCCATAGCAGCGTGTTTCGGTGGGTGATCCCGTCCGCCACACGGGACTTGAGCGCTGCCAAGGAACGAAACAACGGTTAGGCCGCAGGCAAATGTACAGTAAGGGAAGTTGACAAGGATGAAAAGCGAGAAAAGGTGAGGGGGAACATACCGTCGATCTCCGATTCCTTCTCGTCCAGGGACTTGTTCGCCGTGGATAGGGCGGCCCCCAGGATCCCGACCCGCTCGGTGGAGGTCTGTGCCTTGATGCGAAGATCAGCGACGAGTTGACCAAACTGGGCGCTCGCTTCCTCGGCATCCTCCTTCACGGCCACCGCCTGGTTGCACTCCGCCTGGGCGTCGATGCACGCCCGGACTGCCGCAGCCCTTTCCTCCCTCAGAGTGTTGATCTGAGCTTGGAACCCTGGAAGGCCGGTGCCTGAGATCATCGCCAAACCAGTACAAGCACCTGAAGAAAGAAAGAATTGTGAAGTGGGACATACCAATGCGAACATTGGCGGCGTCGGTGCGGATGCTGCCTAGTTCGGCACGTAGCACGACAAGTTCCTCCTGGTGCGCCGAGGCCTGAGTGGCCAGCTCACACTCCAGTTCCGAGATGCGGCGGGCGCTGCCTGCGGCTTCGTCACGCGCACTGGCCTCGGCGTCCCTCGATGAGGTGGCGACATCCCACGCCTGGCGGGCCTGGTTGATGGCCTCCTGCTCGATGCTCCGGGTTCGGGAGAGCGCCAACAACATTGACTGTGTCGGCCAGCAAACCAAGTCAAGGCCATGGCGAGGACAGGCCAAAAAAGCGATTGTGTAGCTAAGCGAAAATAAGAAGAAGATATAGATCACGTACCCGACTGGACGGGATCGCCACGGTGCGAAACGTCAAGGCCATTTGCAGGAGCGTAGCGGGGAAGGAGGCCATCTGCTGGAGGCTCTCCAGCCAGGTGTCGATCTGCATGCTGTGCGCAGGATCGACCACAGGCTCACCTTGGGCGGGTGGGGCGATCCCGCGGTCGTCGCCCGACCCCGAGGGCCCCGCTGGCGCGGCGGTGGATGGCGGCGCCAAGACCGACACCAGCGTAAGGGCTGATGAGGCCACGGGAGGCTCCGACTCAGAGCGCGCGCGCGCCTCCGCTTCACTGAAGAAGTCCTCCACGGACCACCGGCTCACCTCCACACCCTCTCTAGGGTTCACCGTCAGCGGCTCGGTGGCGGATGGCGTGACCGGATTCGCGATGGGCGCCTCCACGGGAGCGCCCACCACCGCGCCCTTGATGGGTGCCACAGCAGCCGGGAGGGGCTCCGTGACGATCACCATGGTGCTCGCCCCTGACCCGCCACCCATGACGGCCTCCGTAGACGCCTCGACGTCCATCGTCCGCTCCGCAGTCCCTGCGGCCACCCCGGCCACGGGCGATGAGGCCAGCACGTACGTAACCCCCGCTCCGGCGGTACGATTGACCGTGGGAGAAGGGACTGGCGGGAATGGAGCGGCGGTCATCTAGGCAGCCTCCACGCTTCCCGGAGCGGACGAGGAGCCCCCGAGGACGGGGGGTGGAACCGACCCCTAGGCTCTAGTCGGGCACGAGTCGGCGCGCCGAGGCTCATTGGGCGTCCTTGGCTTCGAAGAGTCAGGGACGATCGCGGGCGGCGCGTCTCGGCGGAGACGCTTCACCGGAGCTGAGTGGGGACCCGACTCCTGGCCGATCCGGCTGCATGCATGGCGACATTGGTATAAGCGCTAACGGCGTGAGTGATGAAAGGAAAACGAAACAACAAGAGAACTTAGACGAACCTGCTCGACGTGCCAGGGCGGCGAACCGCCAGCTGCATCGGCTTGGAGGAGGAGGACGAGCGCAAATGGGACGCCCCCACCGGCGGGGCGCCTGGAGGTGGAGAAGGTAGCTCATCCACGATAATGGGCGCCGGAGGGCGTTCACCGTGCACCACAAAGTCCTCCACGGTGCAATCCCCCAGCAAAGGGGAATGACGTCTAGAGTTCTCCTCCTCGTCACACGAAGAGGCCAGATCCGATCCGACCTCTTCTCCCTGGCGCTCCTTGCACTCCCTCTCGCATCTCCGCTCTTACCTATGGAGACGCTTCTTGGTGTCCTCCCTCTTGCGCTTCCGATCGGCCTCCCCGGCCTTACGGTTCCTCCGCCGGGCCTTGTCGAGGGAGGGTTGCTCCTCCGGCAAGATCCATCTTGAGGCGCAGAGGCCTCCGGGAGCCTCACGGGACTGCGGGTCGGAGACGTCAGTCTGGCTCTCGAAAAAGAGAAAAGAAAAAGACCAAGATAGAAACGAGATACGATGGGGATAAACGACTTACGAGGTCCACGGCCCCGGGACCGGGGAGCATCAATGGCTGACCCGGGGTGGGGATCACCATGGAAGCGGCTCGCGAAGAGTCGACGAGCTCCGCCAGCCGAGCCCGTATCTCGTCCTCCAAAGGGACGATGCGCGACACGAGGCTGATGCGGAGTTCGGCCTCGGAGGTTGTGGGAAGCATCTCAAAGAGGCGTAGCAGCCGAGCCATGAGCGGGGCGACACGGCGTCGGTGGAAGGCTTCCACGATGCCAATGCCGGTAAGGCCGCACGACCGGAGCTTGGCGAGGCAATCGAGGTGTGGCGCCAGCTTCTTGCGGTCGGCGGCCTCGGGGCCGTACCGCCAATGCGCCGGCTCCTTCGCCGGCGGCGAACTCATGGGGTCGAACGAGGGAAGGGCGGCCCTGGCGTGGTTCTTCAGGTAGAACCACCCCTTGTTCCAATCTTTGTTGGAGCCCCGCAGCTCCGAGCGTGGGAACTTGTCGACGCGGGACTGCTTCGCTTGCAGCGAGCAGTACCCCCACGGGGCCAAGATTCCGTGCGGGCGGACGAGCGCCGCCTTGAAGAAGAGGAGGAAGAGGTTGAAGTCTGGGTCGATGCCCAGGTAGCCCTCACACAGGGCCACGAAGTTGGCCATCTGCTGGACCCCGTTCGGGGTGAGGGCATGGAGCTCCACACCGAAGTGGTGGAGCACCTCGCGAACGAAGTGGTGAGCCGGCACGACGAAGCCACAGACGTGGTACGCCCTGAAACTCACCACGTACCCCGCCAGCGGCGACGGAGTCTTGTGGGAAGGATGCAGCGAGATCCACTCCTCGTGGGCGGTGCGAGGACAGAGAAGCCCTCGAGAGACGAGCGACTCGAGGGCGGCGACGGACGCGGTCGAGCGTGCCCACGGGCGAAGCTGCGCAGACGATGAGGAACCCCTCGTGGCCATTGCGACGATGGCTAGCTTGGTGGGAGGCAAGGTTGAAGATTTGATCGGCGGAGGCGCTGAGAGCGAACAAGAGCAAAGTGATGGGAACATCAACGTGAAACGAAGGGCATGCCCCGTTACGCCAGCGTTCCTTTATATAAGGACGGCGGGATGACAGGCGGCCGTACCAAGGGGGCGCACGACCAAGCACCCTCAGCCCTCGATTCGAATCCAACGGCTCTAGGCGCACCCGACGTGCGCGCGTGGCACGAGGCGGCGGATTAGGGCATTAACTGCCCTCCACGCCCGCACGCCTCGTCGGGCCCACCACGACCGTGAGGTCAAATCCGGAGCCTGACCGCCACGTCGTATCGCGCTCGATGGGCGGGTCTGTTCCTGTCAGCAGCTGGACAGGTTGCCGCGATCCGTGGGCCCGGGTGAATCCCCACGATTGGCCCGGATGAGACAAAAAGGATGTGGGTCTGGCTCCAGGCTGAAGGATACAGGCCGACCTGCAGCGGGCTCGGGTGGTAGGACCGCGCGATCGGAAAACAAAAGATATGGGAACAGTGGGGTCGGAGACGGAAGCCCCCAGGCCGACACTTCGCGAAGAGGGTCGGGGCCCCTGCAATACGGTGGGCACCGGGCATTGCCGTTGAGGCATTTCCAAGGTTGCGCCCCCAAAATTCCGGAAGTTACCCAGGAGTGAGCGAGAAAGCGAAAGAAAAGAAGAGCCCCCCCCCCCCGAAAGAAGAATCCAATTCCCCCGAAGAACGGATATGACCTCACAATCGAGTCCTCGACTCCTCTGCAAGGTCGGGGGCTACTGTGGGGGTCATGGATTAGGGGGCCCACTGTCAGGACGTCTGCTAACGGCGCGCAGACGGAGAATGACCCTGGCGACGGTAGGGAGCGGCACTAGTCTCGACTGGTCGGAGAACTCCATCTCGCCTGACCTACAGAGGACCCGGAGGGTGCAAGGATAGAGGCATCCATCCCGTCTGACCCCGACCCCCCTAGACGACCAGGAGGAAGGGGTCGGACACATCCGTCTCGCCCGACCTCTGACCCCTCGGGTCAGGGGGCAGACCCCCGCGAGGGGTCCCGTCTATAAATAGGCGCGCACAGTAAAGAAAGGGGGAGAGTCCCGAAGACCCTCCCCGAGTCAGAGCTGGCTTGCGAAGGAGAAGGCGTGCAGCCTACGTCTTCTCCCGACCGACACCCAACATCACCTGCCCGTCTGCCAACTGAGAAAGCTGATCTGCAGCCCTGCGCTTGGGAAAAGGTAGCTGCATGCGCGTTGCTGCGCTAGCGGCCAAGAAAGAAGCTACCGGTGGGAAGGCGAAGGACACGCGGCAACCAAGGAAGGGGTCGCCAAGACGCACTAGGCCGACAGCAAGCAACCGTCGGGGGCGTCAGGCCTTCGAGGGTAGATAGTTAAAACGACATTGTAAAGCTACCCTCCTCTTGAGCTATAAAAGAGAAGGGCATCCCCCTGCGAGGGGATTCCAATTTTCTGGACTCTCAATCTCTAGAGCACTTAGTCCCCTACACGCACATTCCACACACAAGGCTTGAACCGGCCTTCGTTGTAATCCGCCGCCAAGAGAGCAATACAATCAGGAGCTCGTTGCACTGGACGTAGGGATCACTCCCGAACCAGTATAAACCCTCTGTCTTGCGTCTCTTAAACCATTCTCCACCGAGACGTGCGTGTTCTGTGATCGACACTAGCCGGTGTGAGGTACCCCGTGTGCCACCCGCCGACAAGAAGGGAGATGGTAGTTGGGATGGTTGAATAAAATAGGATATAGTTAGTATAGAGGAGGAGTATAGAGGGATGATGGGTGCGGGAGAAGTTGATATAGAGGAAGGAATCTTGATGACTAGGACAGAATATTCCTTATAGAGGGGTGAAATAGAGGGATTGCAGTGCGGAGAGCCTGTACAGCCCGGCCTAGATGCTGCCCACCTGTCCACCCTCCCGATCCGACGCCCGCAGCTCGCTCGGCTTCCATGCACGTTTTAGGAAGATTGCGCTCAGCTCGCTCGGCTCAAATGCATGCGGCTCCTGTCCCCAGCTGATGCACTCGGTTCATTTTTTCCCTGTACGCCACAGACAACTGCTGCCGCCGCGTTTGTACGCTGCTGCCTCCCTCGTCCACCACCACGTGCAGGTAAGCGACGAGCATAATTATTGGCATACGCCACAGCCACGCTGCTGGCGAATTCTTTTACAGGCAGAGCTCATGATGCAAGCATGGTTCAGATAAGGAACGTGCGTGGCGCAACATATGCTTGATCAAATGCCTGACAAGTGCCGATTGGATGTAGGTTCTCTAATCTCTACTAATCCTTTCATTCACGTATGTATGACTTCATCTAGCTAAGAAACCAACAAGTGGAATTGAATAATTCTCCCCATGGTGGAAGTAGCGAGCCGATAGGGATAGAATGGCGATCAGATTGTTGTAAAGGGTAAGATGAATAGATGATAGCCAGTGGCCTGACTGACTGCATATACCGCATAGCCAATACCAATGTATGGATGTGTTAACAAAATAGTTTGTTCATTATTCAAAAATAAATATGGATACTCTGAAAGATTGAGTTTTCTCTCATTTGGAGGTTCTGAGATACAGTCTGATCATCATAAGTAGAGATATCAAATTTATGATCTGAACTTACACAGAATAAATAAAAATAAAATTCAGTGTAACACGAAAAGGTCACATGTTTTCTTCAATTGACACTCCATCAAAATCTAATTTCTTAACAGCTGGCTGTAATGTGGCAGCTCGATCAACTCCAAGTAAAAGATCTGTGTATCCTCCTTGGATATAGGTAGCACCCACTCGAGAAGAACCACTGTACATATTTAAGTGTGGCATCGTGGCATTATCACATCCTTCTTGGATCAACGGAGCAGCCATAGAAGAAGATTGCCCATTGACATTATTTGCAAAGTTTAACATTGTGATGTTACCACCAAAACTCCCAGCAGGAAGATCCTATGTCACAAAATGTAACATTGTTAATAAAAATTGCACATAAGCAAAATAAAATAAGAAAAGTGAATATAGTACGAGTAATATGGCTTACAATAAATTGATTTGCATCAACACCTTCATATATATTTTCTGCTGCATTCTTTGACTTTTCTCCTATAATAAAACCAATAAAGTTAATATAATGGGATAGAAAGAATAAACCATGCTAGTTTGGCAGTACCAATACCTTTCTTTTTAGCACTTTTCTTTTTCTTCCCTATCTTTTTTTCGAGGGAGATGGTGCCTCGTTTATTCTTTGGGCCTTTTACCACCCGAGGAATTCTAAATGATATTTTACCATTTAATGTATCTGTAGCACAATCAACTGAAACTAGAGGAACCTCAGTAGCTTTTTCTTGCATCTTACTTGGAGAAATATCTGCTTCTAAGTCCAACCTATCTATTGCTTTCTCCAAATTATTAAGGAGTTCTTTTGATGTTGAACACTTCAATGCAACGGATGTCGCCTTCCGTGAGACACGTGCAGCATGTGTTTTCAAGCTTTCATCCTCAACTTCTTTCTCAATATAAAATCCTCTCTTTGCATATTTGTCCATCTACTCAGTATGTATTGTGGTGGAAAAATAAAAAACATCATTGAAATTGAAGACTTTGAGGGCATGCTTGCACAATATACCTACAAGATGTGGAAGCCATATTTCATTAGTTGGCACTTCAAACTCTACATAAGACATGGAAAACATATGCACATACCTATGGATTTGTACTTTCTACAAGCACATGAAATAGTCATATCTGCTTTGTTGAATAGGACTACTGCTCCATACTCAGAGTACATATGTGTAACCATGTATGTCAAAATTGACCCTTCATGATGCAACAATTTACAAGAGAATGTAAATTGTTCCTTAAATTCCTCCTCAAACTCTGAGTACATCCTTCTTGTATATGATTCTGCTGCAGTCTTTAATAGAGGAAAATTCGGGATGTAAGTAACCATATTCTTACATCGTGATTTAAAATCTTCATCTACTTCATTTTCTCGAAGAATACGAGAAACATTGTCACATTCAACAAGGAGTTCCGAAAGACCAATTTTCCTACGAAATCTTTTCTTGAATACATTATTCATACCTTCGCTCCTTTGAGTTGAGTTCATATCAGCTGTAAATGAGTCACGGTAAACAACGGCCCACTTTTCTCTTATTTCATATAGGTTCTTCATCCATTCATTGTCCTCTAGGTTGTACTTCTGCAACAATTCATGCCACTTCTTGTTGAAGTAAAACTCGGACCTGTCTTCATATACACATCTCTTAAAATCTGGTAGAAACTTCTCAGGATGCTCATGAATTACATGTGCGAGATGTTTAGCAGCATTTACGTAAATGTGCCACAAGCATAAGCGATGGCTTGTATTCCGAAAAACAATAGCAATTGCTGCTGCCATGGCTGCATCTTGATCAGTGAAGATTGTGCTTGGATGCTTGCCTGACATTGCTGTTAGAAAAGTTTCAAAGAGCCAAATAAATGATTCGATAGTTTCATTAAACAATAGTGCGACTCTAAAAATTATTGTCTGCTTATGATGATTGGTTCCAAGGAGTGGTGCAAAAGGCATTTCAAAACTTATTAGTTTGAAACGTCGTGTCAAATGACACGGCATCACCAAAGCATGCATAATCCATGATAGATTGACCATCTGCCCAAAAGAAATTAGATATCCTTCCATCTTCCCTGATCTATTTGAATGGCATAAAAAATGTTGGATCCTCAATCTGCTTATTTCTCAAGTACTGTAGAAGTGTTTGTGTGTCATTTGGATTCTAAATACTTCTTGCGCTGGCGACCAATCACATATTGCAATCGATCCGTGAAAATGGCACTTTGTTAGCTCCTCCATAAAATCGCTTAAAAAACTCATAAACCTGGGCTGGTTGCATCCCTCCTTCTCTTATGTGGCCAATTAATTGTATGTCTGCTTCTTTAACACTTCGTTGGGACCTTAGCTTATGCCTTTTATCTGGACTAGCAAGGTATGATTGTGATCAAGTATGACTTTCTGCCCGTCCAACACACCATCCTGCCGACATTCTTGAACTGAACACAGCATTGCAACCTGTTCTT
>JACEFO010000919.1:0-44531 GCA_015342445.1 Digitaria exilis
AACCCCTAAGGCATGGTAAGAAAAAAGGTCTAACACGATGATCCCAAACAGTCTTTTTTACCTACACTATATAGTGCCGTGCGTTGCTACGAGAAGCAAACATCTTTAAAAAAAATAATAAATCTCACATAGAAAATAATTTAATGATATAGTTTCATTGTTGTAAAACAAACATAAGCTCTATCAAATATTTAGACAGTTGATACGATTAAGACATATTTTTTATAATGATGGAGCATGGGGTGATATATATTTCACATTGTGTGTCAAGACATCATGACAAAATTCTGTTGCATCCATATATTTAAGAAACCACCTGCATGATATTACCCACATATCTTTTATGGCATATCCTTTAAACAAAATCCGAAGTTGGTTTAGGATCAACAGCAGTGAGGCTTTTGTCTTTATGGTCTACACCACATAGAGCATAATTCTGATTGCTTGCGCAACCATGGCTAAAAGAAACTGGAAAACAATAGTAGAGGCATGTATAATGGAGATTATCTAAGTAGCAATTTGTTAGCAGCCCCGAGCAGGCAGCTCCCGTGTCGTCCATACAAGTTTGTGCACAAGATGCACACTTGAATTGATTCAGAGTGTTGACGATGACAGCTCTGTAATGCAGCATCCTACATATCCAATCGTTTACATTAAAAAGATATGTAAAGGTAATAAACCGTTAAATAATATATATATATATATCATGAAATATGGGAAAGACCTTGGTGGTTAAAATAAAGAACACGCGCAATAGTGGTGATCTTATTACCTCATTTATGGCGTTAGAACCTCTTATATAAACCATGCTATTCTTCGTGTACAGCCATTGAAACTGGGGTCTCTTTATTTCTCTTTTTCATCTTATGTCCCTCCCCTGGTTTATCGATTTTTTCACTCACATTCTTTGTTGGACAGTGTACCTCTCCTCTCCATCTCCTCTCAGCATTACGTGGTGAGAGGTGAGCATTTCTGATTTCGTTCTGCAGTGCTTTAGACATTGCAACATACAACTGGCCATCAGAGAGAATACAGGTTCCGGCAAGTAAAACACCCACGTTTGGTATAGTTTGCCTTGTGACTTGTTGATTGTCATGGCAAAGGCTATAGCCTCTAGAACTGCTTCCTCTTGTGATGATCGGATGAAAATGAAACATCTCATCATCTGATGGGCACAGCCCTGCGTAACGGTATCCGGGAGCAGGAACAACCCGTTTTCGCAGCGTTGGTTGAGCGGTGGACCTAACACAATCTGCTGCATCCATGGTATTTCTTTGAAATCCCCGTACCACCAGCCTCGTACCATTGCATAGTCCATTCGCAAGGTCTAAATTCCTTAGCAATATGACTGGACAACCGACCTTTAGCTTCAATACATGCGAGGCACCCGTTAGGCGTTAAAGTATTAAGGAACTCTGATGGATAGTATTATTGGGGTCATCAACCGAAGAGTCAAACTATGTACTCCATCTCCCCCCCTTGGAAATCTCTCTATCATTTTCATATTAATTCTGTCCACCAATCGTTACGTGTAGACAAAAATCGCCCTACGAGGTGATGTAGTCTTGCTTTTTAATGTTTTCATTGAGCCTTCGCAAAGATGCATTCAATTAGTCTATCCAAATTTTGCCATCTGCAGCATATGGCACACAAATATCATCGGGAAGACGGACATCACCATCAGATTTAAACTTCCTCTGTACCACCAATGCCGCAATAAATATTGCCGCGAACCATGGGTCACTCTTTGCCCGCATGTTCCGCACCAACTTTAGTAGCGCATGGAATCCCATAGGTATAGACCTCCGCAGCGAGGCCACATCGACTACTTGAGCCATCGATCCCCTGTCGAACCACACCGTAGGACCTAAGCCTGAATTGCGCACCGAACACAACAGTCTTTCCCACCAATGGCAGATCTGGTCGATTCATTATGTCCCGCATCCGGCTGTTTGTCCAGTGCCTCAACCGCTTGTCTCTTAAGTCATAAGTAGCTCATCCCAAATTATGAGAGACGTTGTCCGCAGCAGCTTGGCAGTACCACTTTTGTTCGTGAAGCTACAACAACCACCGTCATCGATAGTAAGCGGTATCTTGAAGCGCGAGTGTGCAGTCCTCCACCTGGCATTATAGAGGCCACAACACCAGATGTAGTTGTTTGCCACGGCAAGCTTGTTCTGGCTTCGTACTTTGCAAGTAGAGCCCTGTACAAATATGTTTTTCCGGTGCCACCAGGCCCATCCACAAAGAACAAGCCACCCCGCTCAGTGTTGATAGTAGACATTATCTCATCGTAGGCTTCCCTCTGCTCATTATTAAGGGACTCAGACAGAGCCACGTCATCAGTGTCGATCTCTATGGTTGCCCTCCTCGACTATCTCTCGAGGAATTCCGCTGGCATCATCGTACGTGTCGTCGATTTCTGGAAGAGGGAATGACTTTATGTCCTTCCCCATTGATTGCAGCATATTCCTAATATCAATCAATACCATCTGCTGCAGAGCATAGGGGACAGATTATTGTGTTGATAGTCCTCGGACATTGCTTCCTTATGTTTTTCCCAAAGCCCGAACACAATCACTCGGCTCACAAAATACCAAAATTGTTTGCAAACAGTCTTCGCAGAGACGATGACATCTGGAATAAAGAAGCTTCCGTAAGACAGTCATCTAGCGTGTATCTTGTTCTATCAGTCCCTTCTCTCTGCAGCTTCACGGGAAGGTAGGTTGTATCACACCATCAACTGTCCTCAGATGCTCACATGAGGTGGCCCGGCAACATGATTTAGGAGAACTCTGAGATAGTAACGTTCCCCTCAGCCGGATGAGCCGAGACGACTCTACCAACCTGCCCACCTGTATCATTTTCTCTTGGTTTCCAGAATTTGCCATCTTTTTGCCAAGTAAAAAACTCTGGAGAATCACGATGCAATATACTACGGCACCCTGATGCACCCTATTTGCCTGGAAGTATGCAGTTAGCATTGACTCATCGGAACCGGGCCGATTAACCACCCGTTCAATTTTGTCGCGTGATGAAACAACACCATATGCATGTCTGGAAGATGAAGTTGTAGCTGTTGCACAGGTGGATGGTTCTGACTCAAGTTAAAACCATATATCCTCCACATGCTTCTGGAGGGGTCACCCACCGAGCGTCTCTGTACTGCTTGATCTCATCGATATTCCCTTTATCGTCTGCCTTGCTGGCCTCCCTCACTGCAACGGACGCCCTGTCGTGGCCCTTATATATGTACTTGAATAGGTACTTCACAGATTTAATGCTCCCACATGCCTCTACATTAATGTGGCAGTTGAACGTGCGCAGAAGATAAGGGCTATAGGGGACAACCCATTGATTGTCAAGATCGTGACCTCGAACCTTTATTTTCCGTCCATCATCCGTCGTCTATAAATAGGATACGAATCCCTGCCCTGTGAGGCAACCTCACAGAAAGGACGTGGATAGCGATTCTTGCATGAAGTACGGCCCGCAGTGCATGGGCAATTAGGATTCAACGACCCGCAGGGGCCATGCATCATATGCTTGGTGACCATCTTATATAGTTCAGGGTACCTTTTCTTGTTTGGGAGCTCCGCTGAGATAAGGCGGTCATACTGCTCGGGACACGTGAGTTTGAAACTTTCTGTGCATTGATTAGCAAAAAAATGGGCATGCGGTAAACCCCTCTTCTGGAACTCGACAACATACACATATGCTCGACCTTTCCAAGTATGTTCCTTTTCAACAACCTCCTTTCTAGTTCCTCAAGTTTTGCCTTGAAAACACGAGTGACGAGATCTGGCCAGTCCTGAGGTATCTGGCCAGGGTAAAGTTCATTCTTGATCTCATCCCAATTAGGATTGCATGTCATTGTGAGGAAGATATCTGGTTTACCAAACTTCCGCACCAAGGCCATAGCGTCCATGTATCGTTTCCTCATATCACGTGGCCCTCCAATGAACGTTGTACCCAACTCAGTATGCTTCCCAACAGCATCAGCTCGAGGCCTCACCGGTATTCAAAGCTATCAACAAGGCCCTTGTATAAGTCGGCCCTTAGAGTGTCCTGGTTGTTCCGGAAGTAATCCAATCGTGAGCTCTCAATCTTGATGTATGTGTCTACCGCAAACTGCTGGAAGAGACGCTTGCCAAAGAGTATTGGTTGAATATCCCTGGACGCATCTGAAACTTGTAGCAGTAGTAGTCACGCACAGAGACACAATTGTGGCCAGCGGAAACCTGCATCTGTATTCATGGTTAGGGTTATGATTGGTATATAACATAGTGAACTGGAGATTTTAGTACAATTGCAAGGATAGCAAATTACCTTGGTCTTCTTCACCATTTCCTCAGCACGGTGTGGCGGTCCACTCCGAAATTATTCCAAGTTAAGTACTCCGGGACCACTAATCGAGTAGTCAAGACTTAATCCGGAATAAGCTGGAGCGCCGTCGGATTAAACCCGATTTAACCACGTACTTTCTCGATCGAAACAACAAGCACGCCCACACGAAGGTGAGTTCCAGAGATTACAACATTCCACAAATTCAACATTACATAAATAATATCACAAAGTTATTACAAACCAAGTTTGAAATTCAAATTAGAGTATCAAGTTCATTGCAGCGGAATAAAAAGTTCAAAGCAGCGGAAAAGTAAACTAGCGTCGATACATAGTAACACCATGATGAAGCCTGCCACGGTGCTACTCCTCCCGTTCCTCGGCAGAGGACGGAACCCACTCGATGTGCCATCCAGGGGAACCTGGGTAGGCCAAGTGATGGCATCGGCTGCCACATCCATCCCATTACCTGTAAATAAAAGCCACAAGCAAGGCTGAGTATACTAATACTCAGCAAGGCTTACCCGTCGGGTGAAAACTACATCACCGACATCTAGACATGAGAGGCTTTTGGCTGGTGGGTTTGTTTGCCAAAAAAGCAACTAAGAGTAGATCCTTGCTTTCATGTTTTTAGCATCATATTCTAGTAGATTTAACCTTTCTAGATTAGCATCCTCTCTAAGCATACAAGTGTGCAATACAATTTAAGTCATACAACAAATTCATCATTCTCATAGTTTCACTTGTTACTCAATGCAGCAAGGCGGTCAAGCAGTCTCATTAACCGCGAGAAGCGGACAGTTCGAACCGAATTTTGCTACCTGGCCAGGGGAAACCCAACACACACGGACAATGCTTGCTATAAAATGTACAAGCACTTCCCAACCTTTCCCATCGATCCACAATTCGGAACCGGGTCCACTTCCTTAGGATAAAGGTTTACTGCTTCACTCACAGCATCACACATATATCCACAAGTGTACGGCAGGGGAAACAAAAGTTTCTAAGAAGAGATGGCTATCGGTCCTAGCTGCTTCAATCTGGTACCGGGCTTACCGATTCCCATATATCGGCATGCATGTGGTACGTTCAAAAAACTTGACACACTCAACCACACGTTTCAACCTTAAATCAATTATCATACACGGACGGGAGATCTACATCTACCATCCCGCCCGTCCATCCTTATGATTCCAACATAAGTAAAGACAAGCAACTCCTATGTCTCGCGAGTGACAGGAAATCACTCGACTTGTAACGAACCTAAAGCAATGCCCTATCGATCCTTTCATACTAGTGTTGCAAGTCATAGGTACTAGAAATATGCAACTAAGGTATTCAATCAACTCCTTGAAACGTTAATGCACAAGCATAGGGAATTCATAGATGCATAAACTTTAAAGGTTAGGTTATGCTCCGGGGCTTGCCTTCTTGCGCTAGTTGAATGTTAGCCTCCGGGTCGATTGTTCCTTCGTTGGCACCGTTCTCCGGGATGCCTTCTCCGTCGGCGGGGATGAGATGATAGAAGCCGTCCGCAAAAACGCCTTCTACATGAGATGCATAACTTATAGTGGCTGCCTAGTGATTCCAAAACTAAGGCCTTTAATGCCATATTCACCTAGGCATGCTAATGTACTACTTTCTCCTTCACAAAATTAGAGGAGGGGTGTGGAAAAATTTTACGCATCTTTGATGGTGATTGTGTACACATATAAAAGAATTCCCATTTATTATTTTGAGGTTTGGGTGCAGTTCTGGAATTTTAGACTTTCCATGTTTCATTTCAATTAATTATCAAAAGCTCTATTCTTTTATATAACTTCATTCCACCTTAATTTCTTCTCATTTTTGTTTCTCGGTTTCTGTTCATCCTTTTTATCTATAAACTTTATGACAGCTACTGCAGTATAAGAGTTAGGCTCACTCCAAAATTTAGCTAAACTGAGCTACACATTATTTATTAAAAATAGTACAAACTGCTGCCTAAAGAAACAAGATAAATTCATATAAAATCGAAAATACATCCAAATCAGGAAATTTTCCTACCAGAGCTAGTCATGAGTGTAAGGAGGGCTCTGGCCAAGTGGTGGCTCAAAATAACCCTTGGACAGTCCTCAACAAATTTCTATCCGAAAACACATATCTATTTATTTGCTAGTCTAAACAGAGCAAAAAATTAAGTTTTGCATTTTTAGAAGATGTGATAACAAGTTCTTAGGCCTCTGGAGAAAAATGGTGAGTTTTAGCCGCATGGATTATTTTTAATAATTTCAGGACTGCAATAAGATAGGAATAACAAATTAATTCATAACTGAAGCTACATTCCATATTTTTAGGTCCCCTTTGGGCACAAGGTGTCCAAGGTCACTGCAAACAACATATCCAAAGCTCAGCCCTAGCGGAGCTCTGGATTTAAAATGGTGCACAAGTTTCTAAATTCACAGTTTGAATTTTAATTCAAAAATGGTTCACCAAAAGTACCTACATACTAACATGAGATTGGAGTTTACAATCTCACGAGTCCAGGGAGTATTTTTGTGCATTTTTCTGATTTTTGTATGATTTTTGGTGGATTTTAAAAGATCTCAGCAAAATAGATCTCGGTTTAAGAATCTTTTTACGCTGGAGACCCTAGAACTTTTAAAACCTTTCAAACCAGTCCCCGATTTTTGCGCAGAGGACCCTAGAACTAAAAAGGGGAACGTGAACAGGTCCACGGCTCGTCGGCGTTGCTACGCCGGCGAAACGACGGCGAGTTGGCTCGGGGAAAGTTGGGGGAAATGGAGAGGAGCTCACCGCGAGTCGGTTGAGGTAGGTCTCGTGGCCGGAGGTGAAGCGGCGCGGTTGGCTCTGGCGACGTCGCTAGCGGCCTGTGGTGGTCGAGACGATGCGCGGAGGGGCGTGTGAGCTTCACCGGACGATGGTGGAGCTCGTCGTGGGGCTCGACTGAGACGGGGATGGCCGGGGTATGGAGCTCGACGTGGAGGTGGTGTTCGCGGTGATAATGGCCGAGCGGTGGGGAAAAGCTTCGATTCCCGGCGTGTGCGGCTCGATTCGAGCTGGGGAGTGCTCGAGCGGCTAGCTGGGTGAGTGAGCGAGCTTCACGAGCGGGGGATTGGGAAAACGTGGAGGGATTCGCGGTCGATTTGGGTTCGCGGCGAGGAAGCTCGAGCTTTGCTCAAAGCGTCCCGAGGTTGAAGACGATGGGAGCGAACGCGGAGAGGGGAAAAGGCAGAGTGTGCGAGCTGGGAGAGGGTGTGAGGGGCTCGGTGGAGTGCTTTGGCACGCTAGAGAGGGATGTGCTGCCTCGGGAGCGCGCGCGAGAGGAGACAGCGACGCGACGCGCCATTGAAGCGCTCCCGAGCTCGAACAGAGCGCGCGACGGGGTTGGGCGAGGGGGATCGTGGCGTGGGCGCTGGGATATGCTGCAGGGATCCTCCATAGTGCTCCATGGCGCGTAGTGGGAAGGAATCCACCGCGGAGGGGCTCTGCGCGGCGCGAGCGCGCGCGCGGCCACGGCGGCGCTCCGACCGCCATGATGGCGCTCCGCGGCGCGAGGCAAAACGCGCTGTCGCACACGACGTGATGGCTCGGGAAGGGAGGGACAACCGCGTGAGGGACAAGCGCCAGCGGACGCCGCGACTCGGCCGGCTCGGCGCGGCCTCCGCCGCTCGCCGGCCACGTGGCGGCCGAGCTCCGGCCAGGCGCAGAGCGCGCCAGGGCCGAGCTGGCAGCCCCGTGGAGCTCCTTTGCGCCCTTTGAATTTTCTCCAAAAATTTGAACTGAACATGAAAAAGTGTAAAAATAAAAGTTGGAATTTGAGAGGTGGGACACAACTTTCTTTTTGGGGTGAACCTGAAATTTCAAATTTTTCAAGCTCAAACAACCCAAATTCAAAAAGGTGTTCAGAACTATTTTTTGAGTTTTTGAGGGGCTAAACTGCAAAATTTTCAAAAGTTCCAAACAGTGACTAGGCCTTATTTGTGATGACAAACAACTTTTATTTTTCGGAGATTTTCGAGTTTAGTACAAAATTCTTGAGATTTCAGTTGGGTGTCAAACGACCTTTGTTTTTGAATTTAAATTTGAATTTTGATGAATTTTTGAATTCCATCATCACTTTTTCCCTTTTTAACCTGTTTCAAAGGTGTTTTCTACATTTTTACATCAGAGATGTCACACACGGGCCTTAGCACGGGCCTTGCGCGTTGCTTGGGCAGCTTTCACCTGAGCCACAGTGATGTTTTTCTTTGGGATGTTGTTGTGCCATCCTAGTTCACCTCTAGGGAAGAACAAAGGGTATGATAGTGCATCATAGCACCCATGGTATGATCGAATTCCATGTACTGACCTATCCTTCCCCTGCAAGACTACACTGTTCTCAAATTGCCCTCGACGTTCACTTCCCTCGATCCAGATTGCAGCAACCTCTGATGTCAAAGGCACATTATATGTTGTCTGGTCCAGCCATGGGTCAAGGTTTAATGCTACATTATAGTTCTCGTGGTTTTCAATCTGTCCCATGCTCCTAAGGTGTTCAGAGTAGGGATTGACATGCATGATTCCCACCAGCATATTAATGACCTCCTTGTCCTTTTTTAAGAAGTCTTCACGGCACCTTGAGTACCGATGTTCAAGTGAAGGATCATCATCATAGAAGTAGAGCTCAAGATGTCTACCTTCCACTCCATCCTCTTTACCGAATGATCAATGTTATGGTAAATTTGGCCGTGAGCACGGAATGTGTAGACACCACAATTCCGTATGTTTGTGGTCCTACGATCCAGGTGACAGTAGAGGGATGTGAATGAGAAGTGCCCATTAAAAAATCGTATGTTCTGACGAAACTGCCTAGCATCAGCGTCCGAACTAGAACACAACCTCATAAGTTTAGGTGGGGTGTCAGCGGTGGATAGTTGTATATTTCCTCCGCGACAACAAAACCCAGGTGGCTCAGACTCAAACTTTTTCGCGTCGCAGTGCTTACAGTTCCCTATAGGCTTCAACATGTGCGTTTCTGATGGTACATTGGCATAAACCTTATCATATGGATCTGACACATCTATCCTGGTGTCATTGTCATCATCATCATTAGGTTCAACATCGTGTTTTGCCTCTTCTTCATCTAAAGCATCATAAAGACTTTCTAATGTTAGATTCGGATTTGAAAACAGTTTAACATTAGGTATATTTAACTACCTAGACACATACCTTGTCCAGCAAAAAGGTAGCCTTCTTCCTCTTCATCGTCATCCTCAAATACGATGTCCTCATCACCATCCATCATCGGCATTCCTGTAATATAACATGATCATAGTTAAAACCCGTATTACAGGACTATCGTTGTAGAAAGAGAATTACTATGAGAAATCAATGAATTTAGTACCATCAATAGTATCTGGTTGTATCTGATGAGCTGGCACACTGGGATGAGGCATTGGATTGGTGTGTTCTGTCAAATAGAATAAGGGAGAGCAGTGAGATATTATGATGACATTCTACATATTTGGAAAATTGTAGGAAAGAAATATCCATTTACCGAATCCTATTTCATCATGAGCTGTAGTAATTGTTTCTGTAAAATAGAACAAACTCCATAAGAGGACGGTCCGTCCAAATATTATACGTAATGAATGAAACAAAGAAGGATATGTTACCGTTGTTAATTGTTGTTGACTGAGTTGGAGTTTGAGGTACACTGATATCCTCATCAACATATTTTCTAGCGCTATTTGAAGAAGTTGCTTCAAACTTCTGATTTTGACGCACTAACAATGCATGTCTCTCATCAGGTGTCACATGATGTCTATGCATCACGTGACCATCATTCCCTGGAGGGGTCTCAGCGTCCATACTGAGTTCTGCTAGTGACGGGACGTAAACAGGTGATCCCTGAAAATCAGGGATAATCCAATCACGGGCACTTACACTGGTCGCATCCTTCGCATGCAATACATCCTCGGTAGGGAATATAAGCTCTGGGGTCCAGTGAGGGTTTTCCATAGCGATAGAGTCAGGATGCAAATTATTTGCCTCGAACTCTTTAACTCTTTTTTTATAGGCTCTCCTCCCCACCTTTGATGATGGTGTGCTATTGTTTACTCTACGACGTTCACTCCTTGCAGCATTTTCATCTTCTGTTTTTCCATGATATGCTTCACGGCGTTCTTTATTTCTTTCATTTCTATCTTCCTCAGGCATTGCCGCACGCTTACTTGCAATGCGTGCTCTGTCCATTTCTTGTTTGCGCTTCTTTAGGTCGGTGACTTGTGTATGTGAATTAGATACATTTGAAATACCTAACATGAATATAAACAAGAATACATTGTTATAGATATTCCACTACAGAGACATAATTATATAGTTCTTACCACCAATAATAGTGAATATATAAAGTTCATACCAGATTGAACGTGCAGATAGCACACAATTATACGTGATCACTTATATACTATAACCATCATTTGAATTGTAAACACACATTATAAATGTATGCATCTGCTACATGGGACACTTTCTATGAGTAATTTTAGGAGTACAAATTATTACATCTGCTACATGGACACTTTCTATGAGTAATTTTAGGAGTACAAATTATTGGATCGATCTGATACATCAAATTGCATATTTAATTAGAATCTTTCACAATCTTTAATTGCAAGGCCGAAACATGAAAAAAAAATACAACTACACCTGAGCTGATAGACGTTATTAGATCTAGTGCTGCATCATTCTTATGTAACCAAGAATCACTTTCATCGGGGTCCACATCTTCATTGTCTCGGTTGACACAGCCAGATTCTACAATGCCATTGCATGGTGTTATTAAACTATTGGCATATATATAAGACAATTTGGGCACAATATCAATAGAAGTATATATGGCAACAATACATGTTTTTATTGGTGCAATGAACTATATACATCAAAATATTTTATTATAACCTTACCTGGAATGATGGGGGTTATAAAATCTGGAGCTGCATGAACCACATGTTGGCAGGCCTCACTTTCACAAGGATCCATGTTCTCCTTATCCCGACCGGCACTCTCATCTTCAAATTGATTCCATAGCTTATGTCCCAAGCATGGGGGGTATGGGTAAGCAAAAAAAAACATATGGCATGACATCAGGATTAATATACCTGGTAACGGTCCATGGTTTTTTAGGTGATACGCTTCACGACGCTTCTTATTCATCTTCTCCCTTTGTTCATCGGTCATTGCCGCGCGCCTAGCTGCAGCTCGCATTCTGTCCCTCTCTTGTTTACGCTTCTTTGGATCAGTGACTTGGGATCGTGAGTTCGAAACATTTAAGTTCTCTGTCCCTCCATCGTTGGCACTTGTTAAATCTCTAAAAGGTTGTCGCCCCACCTTGTTTTTCACTGAATCCATATTCACTGCCATATATATATATATATATATATATATATATATATATATATATATATATATATATATATATACACACACACACACAAAGTTGTCATACAAAGAAGTCAATTTAATTGGAGGGCATTATTGGAAGGGATAGACAACATCGTAAGCTTCAATCCGAGTGCAAAATTTGGAGCCTAATTATCAAAACTTCAATCGAAGTGCAAAATTTGGAAGACACTACATACTGGCAAAATAATTGGTATGTCATGGTGTATAGGTCTCACAAGCTTACTATACTATTTTACTACATGAGTTCACATGCTGTGGTGAATGAAAATTGATATATCTGAGCATTCTTAATCAGCCTAATGACTGCAGTTTCGACTTTCTAGGAGCCTGATTATAAAATAGAACAGACGATTCTACATATTGGCAAAATAATTGGTATGTCATGGTGTATAGGTTTCAAAAGCTTACGATACTATTTTACTACATGAGTTCACATGCTGTGGTGAATGAAAATTGATATATCTGAGCATTCTTAATCAGCCTAATGACTGCAGTTTCCAACTTTCTAGGAGCCTGATTATAAATAGAACAGACGATTCTACATACTGGCAAAATAATTGGTATGTCATGGTGTATAGGTCTCAGAAGCTTACGATACTATTTTACTACATGAGTTCACATGCTGTGGTGAATGAAAATTGATATATCTGAGCATTCTTAATCAGCCTAATGACTGCAGTTTCCAACTTTCTAGGAGCCTGATTATAAAATAGAACAGACGATTCTACATACTGGCAAAATAATTGGTATGTCATGGTGTATAGGTCTCAGAAGCTTACGATACTATTTTACTACATGAGTTCACATGCTGTGGTGAATGAAAATTGATATATCTGAGCATTCTTAATCAGCCTAATGACTGCAGTTTCCAACTTTCTAGGAGCCTGATTATCGAAACTTCTATGAAGTGCAAAGAAATTGGGTTATGCTGGCACAACTTACCTCGGGAAAATAATGGTTAGCTATATATTGAACTTCTTTACAGAAGAAGGGAATTATATCTCTGATAATAAGAACTTATAAGCTTTAATCCTCATAAAACAGAAGTGCATGTGATCACGTTCTAAAGAAAATTGACAGCTCCTCTATGTGCAGCCCTCCAGTTTGGTGTTCACGTAAAATTGGTAGAAGGGTGTGGTCAGGTCTATGCGGCAGACTTGCAGTGCAAATTTTCTGAAAAATATCGTATAATTCATATACCTGATAGTGGCACGAATGCACGAAACTCCTGGAGATACTCGCTCTATACGCACAACAAGGGCACGCCCTCCACTGACCGCCCTCCTCACCAGAATGCCCCACTTCTAATGCTGACTCCACGCACGCACATGTTATCTGCGGATGAGCACAAACTAATAACATACAATCAGATTTACAACACATGCAATCTTTGCCCCGCACGAAGCCAAAGAACAGCAACTTCATGGCCACTGGCGCATACGACAATTTCTTGACACAAGCAAAATGATGACTCATGAGCGTATGAAAATTCATAACTACTGGCACATATAACTGTTTGTTGCTCAGTTGTAGAGAAAAGAAGAGATTGGAAGTGCACAAATTCACGAAAGCAGATGGTATACCTATGACAGCTAGATCAAAGATGAAATTGAGTGGACACTGGACACCACCTGGGCTAGCTCCGTAACGATTTCTCCCTTCGCGCTCGCCCGTGAGGCCGTGACCAGTTCCGGCACCTCCTCACCCTGCGGCATACGCTAGACCAAGACCAGCTCCTCCATGCTACCGGAAAATCCTAATATGCCGAGAGCAACAATCTTTGCCGTGAGCCAAACGTCGGGCTCTCGGCAAAACAGACGTTTGCCGTGAGCCTTGCCCCTAGACTCTCGGCAAAGAAAAAATCGTCGGCAACAACTACGTTTGCCGTGAGCCCTTAAGGTTGGGCTCTCGGCAAACTTTGCACACTCGTCGAATGCAAACTTCGCCGAGAGCTAGAGCACAAACACTCTCGGCAAACTCGGACCTCTCGGCATAAGTGATCCCGTGCCACGTTCGTCCTCTCGCCGCCAGAGACGGCGTGTGGGGCGGCTAACGGCCGTCAACCTCTTTGCCGTGAGCCTACAAGGAGCTCACGGCAAAGGGTTCTTTGCCGAGAGCAGAGGACGTCCTCTCGGGAAAACGGGACACGTGGCACGGCATCCGTCAGGTCGGCATGGCCACGTTGCAGCCTCTTTGCCGAGAGCTTTCCAGAGCCTCACGGCAAAGGCAAGGTTTGCCGAGAGCTTTCCAAAGCCTCACGGTGAAGGCAAGCTTTGCTGAGAGCTTCCTTGCGGCTCTCGGCAAACGTGTCCCACATTTTTCACATTTCAACGCTCAAACAAATTTTCTTAGTTCACACATCCTACAAAGTACAACATGTGAGCATTTGACTATTTTACCAATTTGTTTGCTATTTTTAATTTGTTTGTATCAATTTGTTGGGTTTATGGAATAATTCTAAGTTGAATAGAGAAACGATTCGAAAAATGGTAAAAAATGAATTAACTAATGAGATTCATGTAAGTAAGTGTGATGTGAAGCCTTACCAACAAAATAAGAGTATATTTTGATGAAAACATGGAAAAGACCACGTGGATTAATAGTTTTGCAATTATTAAAAATAGCAAATGGAGTCTGAAAATCATGATTTTTGTAGACATCCAATGATTTGGTGTACTAAGAGTGTGGGAAAAGTTAGACGAGGTTTCGGGCAATTTTGTGTCAAACCATGCACAAATCCGAACATCTCCGTAGAAGTTTCGTAAACATCACATGTGATCTCTAGAATTTGAACTCAAAGGGAACTTTAAATTTGAGTTTGCATGCAAAACTTTGTGCACATGTTATAGACACTATAATATGGTCTATGTCAAAATTTGGTATTTTTTCAGAATAATTTGATATATATTTCTACTTCATATATACATGAAATAATGAAAATTTACTAAAATACACATGAAATAATGAAATAATATGTAAACAAATATGACTTCATGATTTTACTCATCATATGAAATAAGATCAGTATCACCAACACTTTAGAAAAAACAAATGGAGAGCACAATAAAATAAAAACTAATGCGGGAGGAATTCTTTGCCGAGAGCCACAAGGTGCGCTCACGACAAACAGTGTGTTTGCCGTGAGCTCTGCCTTGCGCTCACGGCACAGAGCTGTTTGCCGAGAGTTTGAAACGGGGCTCACGGCAAACTGAGTTGAATTTTTTCCAACTTTCTTGCGCCCAATCAAATTTTGTAAGAAATTCAAATTTTTTATGCTATGTAGTAATTAACTGAAAATTCAATCTTTGCCGAGAGCCTGGATCTAGCTCACGGCAAACTTAGCCTTTGCCGAGAGCCAGATCGAGGCTCTCGGCAAAGGCAGTGTTTGCCGTGAGCCGCGATCTGGCTCTTGGCAAAGGCTAAGTTTGCCGTGAGCTAGATCCAGACTCTCGGCAAAGCAGTATTATTCGGTTTCTTTTCTTCTTCTGCGCAGCCTCATCCTCCACCTCCTCTTTGGTTCATCCCCGCGCCGCCTCCCGCCGATCCCCACCGCCTCCCCCGTCGCCGATCCCCTCCGCCTCCCCGCGCCGCCTCCCCCGCCTCCCCGCGCCGCCTCCCCGTGCCGCCTCCCTCCGCCTCCCCGTGCCGCCTCCCCGTGCCGCCTCCCCGCGCCGCCTCCCCGCGCCGCCTCCCCCACCGCCGATCCCCTCCGCTCCTCCACTCCCCGCGCCGCCTCGGTAGCAAGTTGGACGGCTCCGCCGCCGCCGTCGCCTCTACGCCGCGCCACCATCCTCCTCGTAGCCGTCCTCGTTGGCGTCCTCGCCTCCACCGCCCGGGCCGATCTCGTCATCACCAGCGTAGATCGGAGGGTTGATTTGACCTCGCATATCGTTCGCGTCCTCGCTTCCCTCAAGGTGCGCTGCTCGGCTCTGTTAGATTTAATGTACTAGTTAAAAAAATTACCCTATATAGTTCTGTTGAATGTGGCTATGCCTTAGTTCTATATGTTTGTATAAGGTTGCATGAATGTGAATGTGATTGTATGTGATTAAATTGATGATGATAGTGGGGCTTTAGAAACCTCATCGTGTAGGGGAATTGCTGCCGAATTTTTTCATTAACATTGTTATGTTATTTTTTATGGAGAGGAGTCGACGCTCGCCTTCCTCGTGCCGACGCTAGCCCATCCTCGACTCGACGCTCACCGTCATCGATGCTAGCCGGATACCAAGGTGAGACATAAACACACTTGTCTTTTCGTTTCATGTTTTAGGTCACGTAACCTAGTTAGGCGTCTCCCGTTCGAAAGAGATACATTTTGAGATATGCAGATCTCTGCATATCATATGTAAAACTGTATCTGTTTTGAATTGTCCACGTTTATTGGACAGCCCGAGGATGCGACGATGTCGTTAGTTTCCATGTTCTACTTCTATCCAGGACAGAGTTTCGGCTGCATCTCTCTGTTGTTCTTCGGATGCACACTCTCCTTTCAAGGACGTGTATCTGGAGAACAGCGGGGAGATGCTGCCGAAATTCTGTCTTGGATAGGAGTAGAGCATGGAAACTAACGTCATCGCCGCATCCTCGGGTGGGATTAGGACCTATCTTTGCCTATTAGAAAGTATAAGGAGCGTGTAGATACTTAAGATATTTATATCCCTCGTTGAAATGTGAAAGGATGGCTGACCGTGAGTGGATGTACACGGGCCGCCCGAGTTCGCGTCAGTTTACAAAAGAATGGATGGACAAGACCCAGAGATTCATTAGACTAGCATTTGCTAAGGCTAAAGGAGCCAATGCGACTTGGTGTCCATGCAGTCGTTGTCAAAACAAGAAACGACAAACAAAGAAAGATATGAGTACTCATCTTTGCAAGAATGGGTTTGTTGCCGGCTATACTCGGTGGGTCTACCATGGCGAAACCGATCGGAGAAGGGAGGAGGTGGTGAGGCAACGTGTCATGGAGTTTGATGATGAAGCCGGGGTAGGGGACATGTTAAATGACTATGACCAAGCCCACTTCAATGAAGGACCTAGTGAGGAGGAGCCGGAGGTAACCGCAAAAGCGTACTACGACATGTTGTCCGTGGCTCAACAACCCTTACACGGGCATACCAAGGTTTCTCAGCTGGATGACATTGCACGTCTAATGGCACTAAAGTCCCAGTATAACCTTGGGCGGGAGGCCTTCAATAATATCTTGAGTGTTGTCGGTAGTCTGCTTCCTAAGGGTCAAATTCTTCCAAAGAGCATGTACGAGGCAACAAAACTCCTCAACGAACTCAAGATGCCCTATGAGCAGATCCATGCCTGTCCAAATGGATGCGTGTTGTTTAGGAAAGAACACGAGAATGCGAGGTACTGTCCAAAGTGTAACTCGTCTAGGTACGTGGAGGAAGATGCTGGTGATGGACAGAAGAAGCAGAGCAAGCTCCCCGTGAAAATCCTACGGTACTTGCCGTGCATCCCACGGATCCAACGGCTATACATGACCGAGGAATCTGCGAAACAGATGACATGGCATAAAAATGGACGTCGATACAATCCTGACAAGATGGTACATCCGTCCGATGGTGAATCATGGCAACACTTTGATCATATTTATCGTGGCAAAGCCGCAGAGGCCCGTAACGTTCGCGTTGCTCTGGCCACAGATGGGTTCCAGCCTTATGGGATGGGGGCTGCCTCATACACTTGCTGGACCGTGTTTGTTATCCCTCTCAATCTCCCCCCCGGCGTCCTCTTTTCTCAGCAGAACATTTTCCTGTCTTTGATAATTCCTGATCACCCAGGGGCTAATATGAATGTCTATATGGAGCCTCTTATTGATGAATTGGAGCAAGCTTGGGAGCGAGGGGTATTGACGTACGACCGAGCCACAAAGAGAAATTTCATAATGCATGTTTGGTATCACTACTCCTTGCATGACTTCTTAGCATATGGGGTATTCTACGGCTGGTGTGTTCACGGGGGGATACCATGCCCAATTTGCAAGGCAGGTGTGAAGTTCATTTGGCTGAGTAAGGGTGGAAAGTATTCCGCGTTCGACAAACACCGGCAATTCCTCCCTTTGAACCATCCATTCAGGCGAGACATCCGGAATTTCACGAAAGGTGTTGCAGTTACAGACCCTGCACCGCACATTTTGACCGGTGCTGAGGTTTGTGCTCAGGTAGCCGCTCTCCAGGTCAACGAACAAGGTGGTTTTGTAGGATATGGTCAGGATCATAACTGGACTCATAAGTCTGGACTGTGGAGGCTCGCCTATATGCCAGACATTCTTCTTCCTCATAACATTGATCTGATGCACACCAAGAAGAATAATGCCGAGGCTCTTTTTTCAACACTCATGGACATTGCTGATAAGACCAAAGACAATGTTAAGGCCCGAGTGGATCAAGCAACATTGTGTGATAGACCAAAGATGAACATGGTGCCCCCCACAACCGGCAAGAACTGGAAGAAGCCCAAGGCTGATTATGTTCTGACGAGGGCCCAAAGGAGGGAAGTACTCCAATGGTTCCAGACATTAATGTTCCCTGATGGATATGCGGCCAATTGGAGGAGAGGAGTTAACTTTGCCACCATGCGAGTCAATGGGCACAAGAGTCATGACTACCACATATGGCTTGAGCGCCTTCTACCGGTCATGGTCCGAGGCTATGTCCCCGACCGTGTATGGGTTGTGCTGGCAGAGTTGAGCTTTTTCTTCTGCCAGCTCTGTGCCAAGGAGATATCTCGAACAGTGATAACCGAGAAGGAAAGGCTGGCGCCTGTCTTGATCTGTAAGATGGAGAAGATTTTTCCACCCGGTTTCATGAATCCGATGCAGCATATGATTTTGCACCTCCCGTACGAGGCACGAATGGGTGGGCCTGCGCAAGCACGTTGGTGCTACGCAATCGAGAGATGTCAAAAGACTCTACGCAGCAAATGTAAAAACAAATGCAAAATTGAAGCTTCCATTGCAGAGTCTTTCATTCTGGAGGAGGTGTCAAATTTCACAACAAAGTACTATTCTGACAACCTTCCTAGCGTGCATAACCCCCCTCCTCGTTACAATGTTGGCTGCAATGAATCGAATCTGTGCATATTCCGAGGTCAACTAGGCAGTGCTAGTGGCGCGACCAACAAGACTCTGGACATTTCAGAGTGACGCAAGATCATGCTGTATATCTTGACCAACCTCTCCGAAGTAGAGGTGTACATGTCGTAAGTTCTCAACCTTGTTTTCCACACTTCAACTATTCTGTATCCAACACCCTTGTCTGTTGTTGCTACAGAGAATTTCATCATCAATATTGGCGTCGACCAAGGGAAGCAACCCCACAGGAATACGATAAGCTTCTCAGGGAAGGTGCGGGACCTGGAATGCCTAATTTCATTTCTTGGTTCAAAAACAAGGTACCGTCATATTCCTTTGTTGTACATGCCTCATGCGTAACGGATATGACAACGATGTACCTTTCCTACTTGATCCTACACAGGGACAATCCGATGGTTCTATGAGTGCCGAGTTGAGACAGGTTGCCAATGGCTTTGACTACAGGGTCAGGTCATTTTCCGGTTATGATGTTAATGGATATCGATTTCACACAACAAGACACGAGCGTAGTCGGCCCAATCGAAGAACAACTAATAGCGGAGTGTTTACGCCGGGCTCTAACGGCGTCGACTATTATGGCAGAATCGAGGAAATTTATGAATTGGGGTTTCTGGTAGCACTCCTTTCAATCCTGTCGTATTCAAGTGCCAATGGTTTGATCCCGAACAAGTGAGACGAACACCGAATCTTGGCCTAGTCGAGGTCCGACAGTCTTCCGTCTATGCAGGAGATGATGTCTATATTGTTGCTCAACAGGCCACACAAGTTTATTTTCTCCAGTATCCTTGTCAGACGGACGAGCGTCTTCAGGGATGGGATGTTGTGTACAAGGTATCACCACATGGCAAACTACCAGTCCCAAACAATGATGATTACAATATTGACCCAAGCACATACGAGGGAGAATTTTTCCAAGAAGATGGGCTTGAAGGGAGTTTTGTCATAGACTGTGACATCCCTGAAATAAAAATATAGAAAACACCTTTAAAACAGGTTAAAAGGGGAAAAAGTGAAGTTGGAATTCAAAAATTCCTCAAAATTCATATTTAAATTCGAAAACAAAGGTCTTTTGACACCCAACTGAAATCTCAAGAATTTTGTACTAAACATGAAAATATCCAAATATAAAAGTTGTTTGTCATCACAAATAAGGCCTAGTCACTGTTTGGAACTTTTGAAAATTTTGCAGTTTAGCCCTTCAAAAACTCAAAAAACAGTTCTGAACACCTTTTTGAAATTGGGTTGTTTGAGCTTGAAAAATTTGAAATTTCAGGTTCACCCCAAAAAGAAAGTTGTGTCCCACCTCTCAAATTCCAACTTTTATTTTTACACTTTTTCATGTTCAGTTCAAATTTTTGGATAAAATTCAAAGGGGGCAAAGGAGCTCCACGGGGCTGCCAGCTCGGCCCTGGCGCGCTCTGCGCCTGGCCGGAGCTCGGCCGCCACGTGGCGGGCGAGCGGCGGAGTCCGCGACGAGCTGGCCAAGCCGCAGCGTCCGGTGGCTCTTGTCCTCGCGCATTGGTCCAAGCCTCCCGAGCCGTCACGTCGCCGCTCGACAGCGCGCTTTGCCTCGCGCCGCGCGAACGCCATCATGGCGGGCGGAGCGCCGCCGTGGCCGCGCGCTCACGCGCGTCGCGCAGAGCTGCTCCACGGAGGATTCTCTTCTCACTACGCACCAAGGCACTCTGCAGAGAATCTCCCACTCCCTCACGCGACAATCTTCGACGCCCAACCCTCGCGCGCGCTCTGTTCGAGCTCGGCGCGCATCAATGGCGCGTCACGTCGACTTCTCCCCTCACGCGTGGTCCTGAGGCAGCACGTCCCCACTCTAGCGTGCCAAAGCACTCCACCGAGCCCCTCACCACTTCCCCTCAGTCCACAACACTGCCATTTCCCTTCCCCGCGCTCGCTCCCGTCGTCTTCAACCTCCAGCCGCGCGGACCAAGCCGAGCTTCGAAGCCAAATTCGTCCTCATCCCTCCACCATTCCCAAATCCCTCGCGCACAAAGCTAGACCGCTTCCCGAGCTTCCATTTCCCCCACTTCTCGCGAGCTCTCCCCAACTCTCCGGCGAGAAATCGGATTTTCCCCCAAATCCGCATTTCCGCCCGCCGGAGCACGCGCACGCCGAGCCCCTACTTCGAGCCCTCCCCGAGGTCAACCGAGCCTTCCACTAGCTTCGCGGAGTCCCACTGGTGTTCTAGGACCCCTCCAACCCCGACGAGATCCACCACCCTCGCCGGAATCGAGCTCGCGGCGGCCGCACCGCCACCGCACGTCGCCGGCGAACTCCGAGCTTCCCCTGTCCTCCCAACCGCCACCAATCGACTCGTGGTGAGCCACTGGTCCTTTTCCCCCACTTCCCCGACCCTATCTCGCCGTCGTTTGGCCGGCGCAACTCCGGCGACGAGCCGAGGGCCTTTGTTCATCTTCTTCGTTTTTCCAGGGTTCCCAGTGAAAAAGACAGGGACCTGTTCGTGAAGTTTCAAAAGATCCAAGGGTCGGCGCGTAAAAAGATTCTTAAGGTTTAAACCTTTTTCCCGAAATCTTGTAAAATCCACCAAAAATCATACAAAAATCAGAAAAATTCACAAGAATACTCCCTGGACTCGTGAGATTGTAAACTCCAATCTTATGTTAGCATGTATATACTTTTGGTGAACCATTTTTATATTAAAATTCAAACTGTGCATTTAGAAACTTGTGCACCATTTTAAATCCAGAGCACCGCTAGGGCTGAGCTTTGGATATGTTGTTTGCAGTGACTTTGGACACCTTGTGTCCAAAGAGGACTTAAAAATATGGACTATAGCTTCAGTTATGAATTAATTGTGATTCCTGTCTTTTTGCAGTCCGGAAATTATTAAAATTAATCCATGCAGTTAAAAATTACCATTTTTCTCCAGAGGCCTAAGAACTTGTTAGCACATCTGTTAAAAATATAAAACTTAATTTTTTCTCTGTTTAGACTAGCAAATAAATAGATATGTGTTTTCGGATAGAAATTTGTTGAGGACTGTCCAAGGGTTATTTTGAGCCACCACTTGGCCAGAGCCCTCCTTACACTCATGACTAGCTCTGGTAGGAAAATTTCCTGATTTGGATGTATTTTCGATTTTATATGAATTTATCTTGTTTCTTTAAGCAGCAGTTTGTACTATTTTTAATAAATTCTGTGTAGCTCAGTTTTAGCTAAATTTTGGAGTGAGCCTAACTCTTATACTCCAGTAGCTGTCATAAAGTTTATAGATAAAAAGGATGAACAAAAACTGAGAAACAAAAATGAGAAGAAATTAAGGTGGAATTAAGTTATATAAAAGAATAGACCTTTTTGATAATTAATTAAAATGAAACATGGAAAGTCTAAAATTCCAGAACAGCACCCAAACCTCAAAATAATAAATGGGAATTCTTTTATATATGTACACAATCACCATCAAAGATGCGTAAAATTTTTCCACACCCCTCCTCTAATTTTGTGAAGGAGAAAGTAGTGCATTAGCATGTCTAGGTGAATATGGCCTTCAAGGCCTTAGTTTTGGAATCACTAGGCAGCCACTATAAAGTTATGCATCTCATGTAGAAGGCGCTTGTGGACGGCTTCTATCATCTCATCCCCGCCGACGGAGAAGGCATCCCGGAGAACGGTGCCAGCGAAGGAACAGTCGACCCGGAGGCTAACCCCCAGCTAGCGCAAGAAGGCAAGCCCCGGAGCATAACCTAACCTTTAAAGTTTATGCATCTATGAATTCCCTATGCTTGTGCATTTACGTTTCAAGGAGTTGATTGAATACCTTAGTTGCATATTTCTAGTACCTATGACTTGCAACACTAGTATGAAAGGATCGATAGGGCATTGCTTTAGATTCGTTACAAGTCGAGTGATTTCCTGTCACTCGCGAGACATAGGAGTTGCTTTTCTTTACTTATGTTGGAATCATAAGGATAGACGGGCGGGATGGTAGATGTAGATCTCCCGTCCGTGTACGATAATTGATTTAAGGTCGAAACGTGTGGTTGAGTGTGTCAACTTTTTTAACGTACCACATGCATGCCGATATATTGGAATCGGTAAGCCCGGTACCAGATTGAAGCAGCTGATAGCCATCTCTCCTTGGAAACCTTTATTTCCCCGGGCGTACACTTGTGGATATATGCGTGATGCTGTGAGTGAAGCAGTAAACCTTTATCCTAAGGAAGTGGACCTGGTTCCGAATTGTGGATTGATGGGAAAGGTTGGGAAGTGCTTGTACCTTTTATAGCAAGCATTGTCCGTGTGTGTTGGGTTTCCCCTGGCCAGGTAGCAAAATTCGGTTCGAACTGTCCGCTTCTCGCGGTTAATGAGACTGCTTGACCGCCTGGCTGCATTGAGTAACAAGTGAAACTATGAGAATGATGAATTTGTTGTATGACTTAAATTGTATTGCACACTTGTATGCTTAGAGAGGATGCTAATCTAGAATGGATAATTCTACTAGAATATGATGCTAAAAACATGAAAGCAAGGATCTACTCTTAGTTGCTTTTTGACAAACAAACCCACCAGCCAAAAGCCTCTCATGTCTAGATGTCGGTGATGTAGTTTTCACCCGACGGGTAAGCCTTGCTGAGTATTAGTATACTCAGCCTTGCTTGTGGCTTTTATTTACAGGTAATGTGATGGATGTGGCAGTCGATGCCATCACTTGGCCTACCCAGGTTCCCCCTGGATAGCAATAGAGTGGGTTCCGTCCTCTGCCGAGGAACGGGAGGAGTAGCACCGTGGCAGGCTTCATCATGGTGTTACTATGTATCGACGCTAGTTTACTTCCGCTGCAATGAACTATTTTATTCCGCTGCAATGAACTTGATACCCTGATTTGAATTTCAAACTTGGTTTGTAATAACTTTGCGATACTATTTATGTATGTTGAAATTGTGGAATGTTGTAATCTCTGGAACTCACCTTCGTGTGCGCATGCTTGTTGTTTCGATCGAGAAAGTACGTGGTTAAATCGGGTTTAATCCGACGGCGCTCCAGCTTATTCCGAATTAAGTGCCTGACTACTCGATTATTGGTCCAGGGGTACTTAACTTGGAATAATTTCAGAGTGGTCCGCCACATAGACTTAGCCAAAGCGATCGGAATGGAAGTAGACAATGAAAATCTAGGTGAGGAAGACGATGGAGATGAGGTTGAAAATGTGATGGACTTACGATTACTTGAGCGATGGCAATTAAATGATGACAGTGTTGACATTGCCCCTTTGGAGCACGGGCATGATGAAATTGATGCACGGGATAGTGATGATGAGTATTATGAGGAACAAAATCTTGATGATGTGTGTATATGCACGTTACTTTCTAGTTATGTTTTAGATTTATATTTTAAAGTTACATCTTGCTATGTTATGTGTAGTTATGTTTTTTAGCCTGTTTCTAAGTATATCTTGCTTATTTGTTCTAATTTGTTCGTTCTTTTTTATTTTCAGGTGACTGAACAAATATGGCGAGCGGCAAAGTGAGGAAGGTGTCATCCGTGTACCAGAGGACGAGTGAGGAGGGGGAGGGGTCGGGTTCAGGGTCGGGGTCGGGCAGGAGGAGCTGGTGGACTTTTAGGCGTCGAGAGCCGCGTCGAGAGCCTCCTCGAGAGTCGATGCCACAAATTCAGCTCTTCGACGAGGACGAGTACGTGGAGGAAGAAGACACGGGCTTTCGGCCTTATAGGCAGCCGGACTCGGAGGACGAGTCAGTGGAGGCAGAGGAGGACGAGGAAGAGGAGGACTAGGAGGAGGAGGAGGATGCTAGGGAGGTGGAGGGTGAGGAGGTGGAGGGGGAGTACGAGCCGGAGGAGGAGGACGACGAGGAGGACGACGAAGGTGCAGAGGACGTGCCGAAGGTTTGGTTGCGAGGCCCGTCGACCCTCCCTCCCCGGCCGCCTCCACACCTACGCCCAGTGATAGACCCGCTGGACAAAGGTCAGTGCTTTTGACGTGACCCTTAATTTCCCTATGATTAGTTGCGATCTCAATAGAAACTAATATTGTATTGTAATTATTTTCAGGGGTTGGGACCTGGTGGGCGGTGGAAACCACTCACGCCTTGTCAATGGCATACTCGGCCTCTTGTGCAAGGAGCACTTCCCCGGCATGGTCCAGCATGCCGGAAAGTACGAGCCGGCTTTTCACTTTGAGCACTACTACTCCGCGCCGAACCAGCGGGACACCCTGGGCCGAGCGTACAACAACAAGGCGGAGCGGGTAAAGGCCGAGTTGTGTGTAAGTCTTTCTGGCACTACATTACTGAATTCATCGCATTTTAAATACTGACATAATAATTGATGTGTGTATATGCAGGATTTCTACAGGTGCGAGGAGGGAACTGAGGTGAGGGCGGAGCGTAACGCCCACCGAGCCTGCCAGAAGCTCCTGCACGACATTCACTACGAGGCGCGCCTCCAGGCTATCGTGCACTACCATGCCCACTACGAACATCGAAAGGTCACCAAGAGGCAAGCCGTAACAATGACGTTGGAGAGGGAGGATTTCCTCAAGGTAACTAACTAACATCAAAACTTTTATTTTCTGAGAATAAACATGCTTCATTGGATCTTCTACCTTAATTGCATTGAATTGCAGGTGCCTCCTAGTTGGTGTAATAATCACACAGAAGCCTGGGAGAAGATGGTGGACAAGTGGTGCTCTCCCGAGTGGCAGGAGAGGCACAATATTCACCGGGACAGGCGTTTGAAGATGGCAGGACCATCCCACCACCAGGGCAGCCGAGACCTCCCGGGATACGCGAAGGCATGGGTAAGCGGCTTTAATTGTTTATTCTGATGCAAGACATTATGAAAACATTCTAACCGCTTTGTTCTCTTTTTCTGCAGTCGGCAGCACATGGCAACCGGGACTGCCCTCAGTTCAAGGCGTGGTGCTTAGCTCATATGGGCAAGGCAACGGACGACATCGACTACAGCGAGGACACTCCCGACTCGGCGTTCACCAACCCCACCATCCCTCCGAGGGTCAGTTCGTACACGTCTAGGTCAAGGGAGGTCCATGGGCCAGACTACGCTCCAAGCACCCAGAACTTTGATGGGCGAGTCGTCATGGAGGTGGGCGGAGGGAAGAAGCATGGGCGGTACTGGATGGGTGACAGCGTCATGGACTCGACCACGACGCCAAGACTCCCCGAGATTCGGCAAAGGGTGCCGAGCGGAAGCAACACAATCCGCCCACGCATGACACAGGAGCAGCTGCAGATATCGTCTCTATAGGTTATTTCTTTTTTACTTTGTTTTCCATTGCTTTTGATGTACGATTGCTTCGCATTCTAACATATATATTTTGAATGTATTGCAGTCCTAGCTCGCCCAAGAGAGGACCGAACGGGAGAGCCTACAGGCCAACTTTACCCAGATGTACACCTGGATGCAGAGCGTGGGCACTCAAGTGTCCTTCCCTTCCCCACAGCTTCAGTTTCAGCCACCGCCTCGGCAACCGACCCCTGTGAGTATAAAAACTTTTGGTTTGTAAGTTCATTGGTTAAATCTTGTCTCACGTGAAAACATTTCTCCTTTCTGCAGGGTCTCTCGGCGGGATCAAATGATCCCGCTGGAATGGTCAACATGTCGCCTGGTGTGTCGCCTGCGCCTCGTGTGTCGGACTGGTCGCCTTGGGGAACTCAGCAGGACGGACAGGGCTCACAGGATCGCGACCTCTCCAACCCCTCCCAAGCACACAACCCATGGGAATGGCGGCACCACCATTAGGTAGTTGACGGACGTTGGAGTTTGAACTATCTGTGGTTAAACTTGTGGTCGAACTTGAATGTTATGTGCATGGACTTGTGGTATAACTTGTTGTTGAACTTCTGGTTAAACTTGTGGTTGAAACAGTATGTTATGTGCATGAAGTGTTTGTGTATTGGTTATATTAATTGCCCGTGATGTATTTGAGATGTATGTGTGATATATTTCAGTTGTTGGGCACCATATATGAGCAAATAAAAAATAAAAAAGGCCTCAGCCCAGGAGTTTGCCGAGAGCATGGGTCCAGGCTCTCGGCAAATGTGCCATTTTTTGCCGTGAGCACAGGGCCAAGCTCTCGGTAAAACTACCATTTTTGCCGTGAGCATGGGGCTAGGCTCTCGGCAAAGCCATGTGCAGAGGCCTCGCGCCTGCTTCTCCCGGTGTGGGCCCCATGGGCTCTTTGCCGAGAGCCTGGCACGTGACTCTCGGCAAACCTTGAGTTCTTTGCCGAGAGCCTGGCACGTGACTCTCGGCAAACCTTGAGTTCTTTGCCGAGAGCCTGGCACGTGGCTCTCGGCAAACCTAGCTGCGGGCCCCACAGAGACGGCGCAACGCCGTCTTGCCGGCGTTAGGGCCAGGTCTTTGCCGAGAGGCTACATGCTCTCGGAAAATACCTCCGGTGCACACGGCAAAGGCTTTGCCGTGATCCCGACAGAATGCTCTCGGCAAAGGTAGCTTCGCCGAGAAAAACTTTGCCGAGTCAGCTTTGCCGAAAGCCGGCTCTCGGCAAAGCCTTTGCCGAGAGGATGATCCTCTTTGCCGAGAGTGCCAGGCTCACGGCAAAGAGCCTGGATCCGGTAGTGTCGGATCGGAGGCGAGGTGCGGCAGATGCAGCGATCGGATCTTCTGTCCCTGCGTTGGCCTGGGATCAGGTCGGAGGCGAGGTGACGATGATGGGGCCGATCAGATGGTGTTGCCGATCGATCGACGGAATTCGGCGGCAACAACCGCCTGCCACGATCAGGAACGGAGCGAGACCACGGAAAGAACAGAGAATGTAGATGCGATCGGGAATAAAGTGACAACGGGCTGTGGACAGAGGAGGGCGGAGGAAGGACGCAGCTGTGACGGTTTGCATGTTGCAGTCGCGGAACGTGGAGAGAGAAGTCGGGGGATAGATCGGGGGCGAGGGCGGACGGGAGGGGACGGGCAACGCGAAGTTTTTCGCGACACGACTATCCTTCTCTGTCTTTTTTCTTTTTAGGAGTAGAGATATCATGGTTGACGGGACTTCAAGTCTCAAGTTATCGAAGCTGTCGATTCTACTCCGTAGTGAATATGCACGGTGAATTGCTTGCATCGGCCATAGGCATCTTGGTTCCATTATTAATTCCAATTCAATCCCTCGACGAAGCACGAACGCTTGTGACGAAATAATAATCGACTGTGAGAATAGGAAACGTACTGAACATCAGCTAGCAAATCAAATCCACCTGAAAGTGCTGTGCGTGCGTGAGAAGGGACAGAAGGAAGGTACCACCGAGATTTCCTGCAAGCAAAGCGAGGAAACGCGTGGAAATTGGCCGCCGTCCTGTGCAGTGCGCCCCTGAGCATCTCCGGACCTTCTAAATGGGTTTCTACTCTAAAATTTAGCAGCTAAAGAAAAAAAACAGTGGGTTTCTATTCTAAAATTTGTATGCCCTCTTAGGTTTCTCCTCCAAACCCCTAGATTTGGGAGTCTCTCATCCTCCCTCTCAAACCATCATCCTCCTTCTCAAATCATAGATCCTACCATTTTTCATGTCTCTCTAGTGTATTAATGCATGCCTCACTAGAGTTGGATGCAAATTTGAGCTCCTAAATTTTATATGTAAGCTTGTAAAATAAAATTTAAGAGCCCAAATTTGTATTACCGGAGATAGCTCTCCATGGCAGGCCTCTCGCATCGTATAGTTCACCACGACGGTCGGGATGCTTTGTCGGTTGCCTTTGTTTTCACTCAGGTCTGCCTTATTCCTTCCGGTCTTCCGGACCGGAAAAGTGCACGGAGATTTGGAGATTGACCATGTAAAGCATTCCAAGACCGAAAGAGCCATGCGAGTTTTTCCGCGGCTACTCACGCACGCACAGACGCCAGCATGCAGCAGCAGGTCATGTCCAGGCAGAAATTTGAATGGGACTCTAACAGTAATTTCACAGGTCCAACGAACACCAGCGCTTCCATAGTAAGCATGTTTTATATCCTTAGAATTACAAACGGGTCATTGTCGTCTTCAGTGTTTCGCTGATTATTGCTGAAGAACTAAGAAGTGATATGCTCCATCTATCGATCGATCTTGCTGTTAACTGAATATGACCGGTCTACTGTCTGCAAACAGTGATGAGTCTTCCGATTGTGTTCACAACAATAGCATGACTTCCATCTTTGCTGAAAGTTAGGAAGCCTGGTTGCTACAAGAGGTGTACAATTTCTATTGATCACTATGATATTTTTCTGTTGATGTATTTTTGGTCACACGAAAGCGCTAGATTGCGCGGTCGTCGAATTCTCCTCGCCGGAGCTCCTGAGAGCAGCCGGTCAGACCGCCTGTTAGGGCCGGTCAGACCGCCTGTAGTAGAGGCGCCGCGAAAGCCTACGATCATAACCTCGGGAGGGACCCCTCAGAGACTGCGAACCTAGGGTTGTTCTAAGGTCGCAAGGCCACTTAGAACGTCCTAAAACGTCGCGGAGACGAAGAAGGAAAGCAAAAGGGTTGGAAAAGCTAGAGTTTAGAGATAAAAAGTAAGACAATTTTTTGTACGATTGGGTAGAGGTCCTCAATCGGCCACGACCCTTTATATTTATAGGGTGGAGAGGTCTTGCCCCGCAAAGAAGTCCTTGTACAGATCTAAAAACGTGCAGAAACCTGATTCTACTCGGACTCGGGACAGGCGGTCAGACCGCCTGTGACAGGCGGTTAGACCGCCTGGCACATTGCCAGATCGGCTACAGGGCCCAGCCGGTCTAACCGCGTGTACAGGCGGTCCAGACCGGCTGTCTCAGCCTGATCGGCTTTAAGCCATTTTTGGTCGTCAACATATGCCCCCCTGTTTTTTGGTAAAACTTTGTTTATCACAAAACATTTAATGAAACTAAGAGCGACCCTCTATTGTCGGCCATTTTTCCCTAAGGGCGATATCACATATCGGCCATATCCTTTCAAGCATGTTGCCAAACACTTGGATGATCTTTTTTTAAGTACTCCCATTGAGTGCTCTTGGCAACTGAAATCCTTGCAAAGTCTCCACCATATAGGAATTTCCAGAACAAACCTTCACAATACGATATGGTCCTTCCCAATTCGGCGACCATTTACCAAATTTGTTGCTCTTTGTTCCTATAGGCAAAATAGTCTTCCAAACCAAATCACCAACTTGAAAGGATTTGAGTTTCACCTTCTTGTTATACGCTCGAGCCACTCTTCTTTTATCGTTTTCAATCTCCTCTAAGGCCTCCAAACGCTTGTCGGTCACATCATCAATATTATCCATCATCAAAGCACAATATGTACTACCATCAAGATCATTTTGCTTAACCAATCTGTAAGCAGCCAGATTTACCTCAACGGGCAAAATAGTACCATAGACAAGCTCAAATGGAGTAACCTTAGTAGCACCATGTCTAGAAATACGATGCGCCCATAATGCGTCAGATAATACCTCGTGCCACCGCTTAGGATGATCTTCAATCTTCTTCTTTATGAGCTTGATCAAAATCTTATTGCTAGACTCATCTTGACCATTGGCTTGAGCATAATACGGAGATGAATTGAGCAATTTAATACCATAGGATCCAACAAACTGCCTCTTTAGAAATAAACGACGTCCCTTGATCTGTCATCAATGTTTGAGGAATCCCAAATCTATGAATAATATGCTCAGTAATAAACTCAACCACCTCTCTATGTGTCATGTTCTTGAGGGGAATTGCTTCAGTCCACTTGGTAAAATAATCAGTAGCCACAATCACAAAACAATGACCCTTGGATGAATAAAGATGAATCTTACCAACAAAACCTAAACTCCATCCTCTAATGAGCCATGGCTTAATGATTGGATGCATCAACACAGCAGGTGCAATCTGAATATCCCCGAACTTTTGACACTCTTCACATCCTTTGTAGTAATGAAAACAATCGGCTATCATCGTAGGCCAATAAAAACAAACCCGTCTAAGGAGCCACTTCATCATCCGAGCCGATTGATGTGTACCACAAATTCCTTGATGAATCTCTGCCATAGCTAATCTAGCTTGATCAGAATCTAAACATTTCAAAAGCAATCCATCCATGGTCCGACGATATAGTTCACCATCAACCAAAGTAAACTTGAAAGTCCATCGTCGGACTTTTCGATCCACTGACCTACTAGCATCCTGCAAATACTCCACCAGAGGCTTCCTCCAATCACCAGCATCGGCCACAACATATTGAAAATCATTAACAGCCGAATCGGTATTTTCAGAGGTGCAGGCGGTCAGTCCGCCTGTACTGGCGATTAGACCGGTCGCGCCAGTCAGACCGGCTGTAACAGGCGGTCGAACCGTCTGTTCCAGAGCAGAAACGTCGGCTTCACGAAACATCGGTCTCTTTTCATGAAAATTTCTTTCCTGAACTAGCCTGATGCTTGCTGCGCCAACGCATTAGCTCTAGGATTCTCTTCTCTTGGTACATGATAAATGACAAATTCATCAAAGCAAGATATAATATGTAAACACTTATCAAGATAAGCATTCAAAAAACCATCCAAGCATTGGCAAATTTTAGATACTTGCTGAACTACCAAAAGAGAATCATCATATGCTTCTACATGTTTTACTCCCATGTCATGTAACATCTCCAACCCGAATAATAAAGCTTCATATCAGTTTGGTTATTAGTGCACTTATCATCTAATCGGTTAAGAGCCTCAAAACAACACCGTTTGGTGAAATAAGAATAACACAAACTCCACAATCACTTTTGCAAATCGATCCATCAAAATGCAATTTCCATGGAGTAAAAGTAATATAGCCGACATTCAAATCAAGATATTCACTAATCCTATGTTCAACAATAAAATCGGCAATTATTTGCCCTTTCATAGATTTCAATGGCTCAAAGACTAAATCATATTCAATTAAAGCATAAGCCCATTTGCCCATTCTAGCACTTAATATAGGTCTATGCAACATGTATTTAATTATGTCGGCTTGACTAGCAACTATGCAAGTATTTAATAACAAATAATGCTTCAACTTTGTACAAGCATTATATAATGATAAGCATAACATTTCAATCAAAGTATACCTTGTTTTGCCGTCCAATAATCTTCTACTTGCATATGAAATAATATATTCCTTCCCTTCAGTCTCTTGGATCAAAACAGCCCCAATAACACTTTCTTCGGCCGCAATATATAATTTAAAAGGAACCCCTCTCCTAGGTGCCCGAAGAACCGGAGGTGAAGATAAATAATGTTTGATCTCTTCAAACGCCTCTTGCTGTTTTGCCCCCCAAGTAAATTCAGCATCATCTTTCAACCGAAGCAAAGGAGTAAAAGCATTCAACTTTCCCGACAAATTGCAAATAAATCTTCTCAAGTAATTCACCTAACCCAAGAATTTTTGCAACTCTTTCTTGGAACTAGGCGCCTGCAACTTGCCAATAGTGTCGCCCTTCTTTGGATCAATTTCTATTCCATTTTCATGAACTATGAAGCCCAAAAACTTTCCAACCGACACACCAAAAGCACACTTGAGTGGATTCATCTTCAAACCATACCGACGCATTCTTTCAAATGCAAGTCTCAAATCCGCCAAATGAGAGACACTTCCAGCCGATTTAACAACAATATCATCGATATAAACTTCCAAGATAATACCAAGCAAATCATGGAAGATAAAACTCACTGCCCTTTGATAAGTAGCACCAGCATTCTTCAAACCAAAAGTCATAACAATCCACTCAAACAAACCAACAAAGCCTAGACATACAAAAGCCGTTTTGGATATATCCTCTTCGGCCATAAATATTTGATTGTAACCAGCATTATCATCAAGAAAGCTAATCATTCTATGTCCAGACGCAGCATCGATAAGCATATCGGCTATTGGCATAGGATATTCATCTTTAGGACTAGCACGATTAAGATTTCTAAAATCAATACAAACTCTAATCTTACCCGTTTCTTTCTTTTCCACGGGTACAATATTAGAAATTCATTCAGCATATCGACAAGGTCTAATAAACTTTGCTTCTAATAACCGATTTATTTTCTCTTTAACTCGGTCATAAATTTCAGGATTAAAACGCCTAGTTGGTTGTTTATAAGGCCTAAAACCAGACTTAATAGGCAATCGATGCTCAACAAGCTCTCGGCTTAAACCAGGGCTTAAACCAGGCATTTTATGATAATTTCAAGCAAAGCAATCAAGATACTCCTTTAACAACTTTATTAATTCAGATTTAAAAATAAGATCTAAATTCTTATTTACAAACGTCGGCCTGGGTATAGAACCATCACCAATGTCTACCTCCTCAAGAGGATCGGCCGACATAAAACCACATCCTAGCTTGCTTATATCATCAAAGTCTTCAATAGCTTCACACATATCGTTCTGATGCGACCGATAGTATTCAAGTCTCTGCTGCAACCACTCTCGATTATCCATTAAATGAGATGATTAAGCCGATTGTTCATCGGCTTTATGACAGCAGAGATGAAGCCATTCTTAGTACAGCTGATAAACTCAAATTCAGAAAGATATAAGCCTGACAAACATCTAACATCATCATGAATGCCAATCAAAGAGCTATTAGCTAAAGCAACACAAGCGGAAGTATCACCATGCACAACCTCTACATCATCATCTATCCATTGAATCAAATATTGATGCAAAGTAGAGGGAATGCATTGGTTTGCATGAATCCAATCATGACCCAAGATTAAACTGAAGTTACCTTGAGTCTCAGCGACGAAGAAAGCAGTGGCCAAGGTCTTACTTCCAATGGTAAGCTCCATAGAGATCACCCCCTTGGCGCCAATAGGCTCTCCTCCTCCAATGCCGCTGACGGTCATGTTGGTCTTGATCAGCTCCGAATCTGAACCACCAATCTTCTTGTATAAGGAATAGGGCATTAAGTTCACAATGGCCCCTCCATCGACCAACATCCGCGAGATTGGCTTCCCATTGATATGCCCCTTCAAATATAAAGCCTTCAAGTGATTGTCTCCAGCTTTAGGCTTCTGGAATATAGCTTCCTTAGGACCAAAATCGAGATGAGAGACCTACTCCTCCGAAAGCATGTCCCCATTCATGGACATATGAAGCACATTCACATCAAGATTCATGCGCTCCGGAGAAGAACTGTAACCAACAAGTTCTTCATCGTCCTCAGCAGGGGAAACCGATGTTGACTTGCCATCATGAGCCGAAGAACCAGAAGAAGAAATATCGGGCGCTTTTGCGTCACCCGGTCTGACCGCCTGTACAGGCGGTCTGACCGCCTGGGCTGCGGTCTCCAAATGACAGGCGGTCTGGACCGCCTGTGCAGCCGGTTGAACCGCCTGTTGGGCTTCCCTCGGCTTCCACTCCTTTTTCTGTGGAATCATGGGCTTGACTTGGTTGAAGAATTCATCTCTCTGCTTCTTCAACTCTTGCTCTTGTCTTTCCCGAAAACGAAGTCTCTGAAGCTTACTCTTCTGCGTGCGAGTCAACCCTTTAGGACACCATCTTGGAAGAAAGCGCTGCTGAATCTTGCTAGTACTAGCCCCTGATCTTCCATAGTCTTTTCCCTGGAAGTCAGCTTCATAGCCAGACTTTTCTCAATAGGAACATCCATGGTCCCAACTTGAATAATGTCGAACTCAGTAGTCCTCTCTGAGTCCACATCCATGTTCTGCACCTCCTCCTTCTTCTTAGGTCGATAAACCTGCCTCGGAGGAATTCTTGGCGGCTGATCCTGACGGGCGGTCTGACCGCCTGTTACAGGCGGTCTAACCGCCTGTGCCCGCTCTTGACCAGATTGACGGAAAGCCAATCGGTCTCTCCTAGGATAAATGATCATGTCATGCACATGTCTTTTTGGACCTTCCCAGCCAGGATGAAACGAAGGCTGCACGTTTGAATGATATGGTACCCACATCACTCCATTGTCATCCACACCGGATCCAACTTCATACGAGGAGGCGAAGGAACCCTCTCGTTCTGAATCGGTGATCTCATTTTTTTTAACGACCGATCGCTTGGAACGGCCTTTTGTTTGGTGTACTTGTCATAAAGCAAATCAAACGTGACTTTGGGCTTCTGAACACCCTGCTCCTTTGCCACGTTCATCTTCCAAGTACCAACTTCTGGACGCTTCGGAATCAGCATCTTCGGGCGTCCATGGGGACAGGCGGTCTGACTGCCTGGAGCAGCCGGTCTGACCGCCTGTAGCAGACCAGTCCCGGGCGCCCGTGATCCAGGAATAGTGACCGATCCTTGCCCCCCTTGTCCAAAGGATTTGACAGTGACCTTGAATGACTCCTTACCATCAGCTGTCGTCTCATAAGTCACTTCTCTAACCGACTCTTTTGAAGACGGTCTTACCTCTCCAATCACCACGTTCTTCCCTTTAGTAGATTCGGCTTGATGCAGCCGAACCAAGACCTTGGGCTGTTGCAACTCTATGGTGTTGACCGGAAAAGGAGTCTCATCAATTTGCATCTCATGAAACTTCAAACGGCTCTCATTAATAGCCGATTGAACCTGTCGACGGAAGACATTACAATCATTAGTAGCATGCGAAAAAGAATTATGAAACTTACAATAAGCACTCTTCCTCAATTCTTTCGTAGGTGGTATGACATGAGAAATCTTGATATAACCAAATTTATGCAATTCATCAAATATACGGTCACATTTGGATACATCAAAAGTAAACTTTATGTCTTCTTGCCGATTCTTATGAATCGGCTTAAGAGATGAGCATGACACAGTTTTCTTATTGGCAGGCCATACAAACTCTGCTAAATAAACATCCTTATCATCGTCGGTCGAATCATCGGATTCATAATCAACTATATGAACATTAGACCGACGTGTCTTAAAACTCTCTTTTTCTTTATTCATTCGGCCTTCAGCTAATTCAGCTCTAATATGCACTTGTGCGACCGAATAATAATCACAATTATCTATCTTCTCTCTAATGGAAGATTTCAAATCTCTAAAGCATAAGCCAGCAAGATTAACTTCAGAAATAGACAAATTAAAGCCACGGTTTTTAATATCTTTAAATCTTCTCATAAAATGAGAGACAGACTCATCCTGACCCTGTCTAACCGATGCTAAATCTGCTAATTTCATCTCATGACTACCACTATAAAAATGATCATGAAACTTACGCTCTAGTTGATTCCAACTCATAATAGAACCAGGGGCTAATGAAGAAAACCAAGCAAAAGCAGTACCAGTAAGTGACAATCAAAACAAACGCACTCTAAATGCTTCATAGTTTCCAGCCTTCCCTAGTTGAACTACATATTGACTAACATGTTCCCAAGTGGTGCGCTCATCATCTCTACTAAACTTTACAAAATCAGGCAAGCACCACCCATTGGGAAAAGAAACAGTATCAAAGCTAGAATGATAAGGTTTTTGATATAATCTAGTATTACCAAAATCAACACCTAGCTTATTTCTCATCACATCAGACAATTCATCCCTGAATCTAGTAAATTCGGCCCATTGAGGGTCTTGTTGGGCTGAAGATTGCATAGCATTCATATAATTCAAGTGAGGTGATTGTCTATTCTGCATATCTCTATGTGCATTAAAAACATCATCGGGAATACCACCCGAATTCGCAGTATGCATAGTCGTGGAATAAGTAGCGCCTGCTGTAGTTACTGGACTAGCACGGCCAATGGAGACCGAGTTTAGAACAGTAGACAGCGGCAAAGGTTGCTCCGGCACGAACACCATAGCATTGGTCAAATTTGCCTGACCACCAGAACACGCGGTCTGACCACCTATAGCCACGGTCTGACCGCCTGTCGCGGTCTGACCGGCTGTGCGGGCGGTCTGACCGGCTGCAGACCCAACCGCTGCCGACCCACTTGCATTGACCGTGTTCGGTCTAGACATATTGGGTGGTGGCGGGGTTTGTCCAGCAAAGTAATTCGGTGCCATACCATAGAAGATATTATGCTCAGGTAATTCACGAGTATCTATGGATTTACCCTCCAATTTTTCGAGTCGTTCTAATAATTGTTCAACTAATGAATCACGATCCGAAAAAGTTGAAGCCATAGGAGTAGATGCAGGGGGTTGAGGTGCAGAAGTGCTTACATTGTCAATTACCTCAATTTGCCCCTTACTCATCTTGAAAGAAGGCATTACGAAGTCTCGAACACTTTTTGCCGAACGATCTTCACGACCTTTCCGAAACGTGTTCAAGAACTCTGCCTCGAGGTGCTTCTGGAGCGCCATGAACCTCTCATGATCTTCAGAAGAAAGATCTTCAAGCGAGGCCGTCACGATGTTGCTTCTCCAACGTCGAAGCCCATTGTGCTAGGGATAGTAGATCGGTCTTCAAAAACCAGATTTCTTTCCCCAGTGGAGTCGCCAAAATATGTTGACGCACTTTTGGTCAACACACGAAAGCGTTAGATCGCGCAGTCGTCGAATTCTCCTCACCGGAGCTCCTGAGAGCAGCCGGTCATACCGCCTGTCAGGGCCGGTCAAACCGCCTGTAGCAGAGGCGCCGCGAAATCCTACGATCACAACCTCGGGAGGGACCCCTCAGAGGCTGTGAACCTAGGGTTGTTCTAAGGTCGGCAAGGCCACTTAGAACGTACTAAAACGTCGCGGAGACGAAGAACGAAAGCAAAAGGGTCGGAAAAGGTAGGGTTTGGAGATAAAAAGTAAGACAATTTTTTGTACGATTGGGTAGAGGTCCTCAATCGGCCACGGCCCTTTATATTTATAGGGTGGGGAGGTCTTGCCCCGCAAGGAAGTTCTTGTACAGATCTAAAAACGTGCAAAAACCTGATTCTACTCGGACTCGCGACAGGCGGTCAGACCGCATGGCACATTGCCAGATCGGCTACAGGGCCCAGCCGGTCTAACCGCTTGTACAGGCGGTCTAGACCGGCTGTCTCAGCCTGATCGGCTTTAAGCCATTTTTGGTCGTCAACATTTTCAAATAATTCAGGTGGGAAAATCCCCACCTACGTGTGAATTGATGGAACAAGGCAGCTGAGCGATGACATTGCAATTTTATCTTCAAAATTTCCATGTCAAGTGGCCGATACCTGGTAGTTTTCTAGTCTAATTTGAAAATTGCCTGACATGGAAAACAAATTACCAAAAAATAGTTCTCAACCACCATTTCTAATACAAAAACCATGGGTCACTTTATAAGGAACATTCATAAATTGGCTCATTTAACTAAACACTTTCTCTTAATAAAAATATAAAGAAGACTATTAACCAATTATCATTTTCTATAAAAATAAACCAGAAAAATCAATAACATATTGTATGACATGTTTATCTCCGCTTCTCTCAACCATGTTTTGATTGTAATCTAAGCAAAGATTTTCTCACTTCTGCTTTCGTTTCTTAATGTTTTAATCTCGCTTACCATATGTTAGAATAAACAAAAATAAATAAGACGTTTGTGGACAAAGGAAGGTGTCGGGGGCAAGACACGTGCCAAAGGATCCTTTGGCCACAGGGGCGAAGCCAGACACGATGAGGTCTTTGCCTTTGGAGAACAGTGCAGCACAGTATTTTACACTGAATTTGTACAAATTCATCGGGATGGGGGAACCTCGGCAGCAAAGCGCAGCTTTGCCCCTGCTTGACCGCAATGCTTAGGCCTCGTTTAGCTTCCCAAAGATTCTCCAAAAATCCACTATTCATCTAACTTTTTCCTATTCATCCCACCTCTTCTACTCACATATCACTATTCATCTACAGTGTTTTTTGGTGAACAGTGTATTTTCGGAGAATCTTTTCCCAATCTAAACACACCCTTAATTGGTGGGTGACCGCTAGTGTGCTTGTTGGCGGTCGACTCCGCCCGTGGGAGAGTGCTCCTAGGGGACCCGTGACCCGTGCCTTTTCTTTTTTTTGTTTTTTCTATTTGCTTTTATACTATTCTTTCGATATTTATGTGTGTAAGTTATGCTAAAAAAATTGGGAGGAAGAAAATTATACATATAAAACTGAATGATGTTAAAAAAATTGTACGTATAAGCTATGCATAGAAGTGTACTCTGTATATGCCCCCAAAGTTAGGTTAAAACCATATTCCATAGTAAAGTTGTATGCATATATATAACTCATCATATTCGAACCTAAGTATTTTACATAAGTTATGTTAAAATTATATTCCGAGCCAAAGTTGTATACATAATTTGCTAAAATTATATATATAAGTCATCATATTTCCAACAATAAAAAGTTGCAACAAAAAAGAATAACATAGCCTTTAGTTTCAAGCAAGTTGGGGTAGGCAAACAATAAAAGTAACAAAAATAAAAAATTCCAAAAGTGGAAAGTTATGGAAAAACTTTTTCCAAAAAGAAAAGTTCGGTGGAAATATTTTTTTTCCAAAAAAAAGTTATGAGAGACTTTTTCCAAGCAAGCCCCAGGTGCACCTCAGGTGCGGGGCAGTCCCTCTTTTCCTTTTTTTCCTTTTTTTAATTTTTAATTTATTTTTATATATTTTTGAACATATACATGCATAATCTATGTATATAAGTTATATACTTATATATATGCCAAAAGTTATGTTAACACTATATCCTTAGGGCAAAATAATATACATAAGTTATCTGTAATCATATCCTCGAGACCAAGCAAGTTATGTACCAAATTATATATACCCCAAAAATTATGTTAAAATAATATTTTAGGGTAAAGTTGTATACATAAGTTATGGAGATGTTTGGTTCGCTCAATTGTAACGTAATTTGATTACAGAAGGTAACACATCATGTTACAAGCGTTTATTTGCAGTTCTCTGGAATCAGTTGATTCTGTAATTGAATCCCCCTCCCTCACCATAATCAACATGCTCACAACAATGTTTCTATCTGAACACATTATCGTTGTGCAACCAAACAAAGAGAGTGATCACCCATTCTACCATCCATTCAGGGGCGAAGCTACTCTCTGACCAGGGGGTGCCTATGCACAACAACAACAACATAGCCTTTAGTCCCAAGCTATTTGGGGTAGGCAGGGGGTGCCTATGCACCCATGAAAAAAAATCAAAATTAGTGTAAATCTCTGTTTTTTCACCACTATTGCACCCCCTTGCTCAACCTTATGCACTCATTGTCCAAAAACTCAATGTGGTTGTTGACAACTAAAATTGGCACTTATTGGTTTCCTGTTGTTGGTCTGGGCAAAACCGGTAAGTACTTCCGGTTTACTAATATTCTCAAAATGTTAATTGGACTTCACCAATGTGTAGTCATCGCCAATACGATCGAAATGCATATATAGAAGTCCGATTTGGAGTCCGTACAAGAGAGTTATGACCTCGGTATGAACTGCAGTATAGAAAACCCGGTGTACCAGTTTTCTAGAACCGGAAGTACCGGTTGTTCCCGTGCAGTCCGAATTAGAAGTTCTATTTTGACACGAGATGTGTATAACCTTCGACTCCTACTGGGTCTAGACCTTCACACCCTTTAAATATAAGGGTCCACGACCGATTGAGGCAATATCGAATCAAACATAATGCATCTACTGTCTACCTCTAAACCCTAAACTTTTCAACCTTTCTTGCTATTCATCGTTATCTCCACGGCCATTGATGGCGTTCTAGGCTCGTTGGTCGACCTAGGGCACGTCCGGCGATGCCGACGCGAGACCCAACACGTCCGAATTAGAAGTTCTATTTTGATGGCGGCGTTCTCTAGGCTCGCTGGTCAACCTTTCTTGCTATCCCTCCTCTCTACTGGTCACCACCAATTCCGGCGAGACCCCACAAAAACGGGCCTACCAGTTTGGCCTAAAACTGCTCCTACCGGTTTTGCGCGGGGAGTTCACCTGGAGTTGGTTCCGACAACCGCACGATCTAGCGCTTGTTGTGTGTTGATCAGATTTGCGTCGACAATGGTGCACCCTCTCTCTTGTGCTCTAGCTTCGCCCCTGCGCCCATTACAATATAATCTCATTTTCCTTTACGTTTGCATTACCATTGCACCAACCAAACTCCTATGTGTCCAAGTTATAGATCGGATAAAATTGTATACATAAGTTAACTTGTACGCCAATGTTATATAAATAAGTTATTATATTTTCAGATATAAAAATTGTAAAAAATGAAAATTTTTCTAATAGCAAAAGAAAAATTCGATACGAGGGGTCGACCATGCCGGTCCCATATTCGAACCGTCGAAACTCGAAAGAAAGCACTACTCCGCCAGCCACCGCACCTCCCTTCTCCTCCAACGCCCCATCTCCGTGGCGGCTCAGTCCTCTCCTTCAAAGGCACGAATGGTTACCACTTCACAGGGGAGCGGCGGATTGCACTACTCCATCTGAACGCGGCGGGGGTCCAACTGTGCGGCGGCCGGGGAGAGTGGCAAGACGCTGCCGTCCGCCAGGTGTCGGCGGTATGCGCTCACTTCATTCTGCTTATTTTAACTTTTGTGTAAACTTATTCCATGCCGTATGCCGACGCTCCATGGAACAATCTTAATAACTGTTTCTCGTCTCCTCTGCTACTCTGAGTCTCACATTGGTCAACGGCTCAAACGCTAATCTAGCCAGCAGGTCATGGGGAGGAAATTCAGGTTCAGTGATCCCCATTCCTGATTACTGATGACCAACTTGTTTTTCAGTGCAAACAATCTACTAAGTTGCCCTTTTGTGCTACTAGCTTCAATGCACAAATATCTTCACTGATTTATAGTTAGAGAATCACATTTCTTATAGTTCGTTTCTCAAGTAGTAAGTAACATGATAAAAAAAACCACCCATGGTGATGGGTATTCAGTTAACCACTGAAGCTTTCGCCGACTGTTGTTTTGCTGTGAGTGAACTTCTATATTTCAAATATGGAGAGAAATGGGCACACACGACACATATATTGGCCATTCACACGTTGCATCTTCTTGCTAATAATGTATTACATATTAAATATCAATTCGTCCCAGATTTGGAGCCCTCACAGTGTCTTGTACATGGAGCATTATTTTCGAGCTCCAATTTGATAAAATATTTTCTGTGTAAGTAAAAAAAAAGCTTCCAAGAATGCATATATACACATATTGAAGGGTCAGAGACTCAAATTATTGCTGCTGTTTGTTTGCCATTCTTGTATAGCGAAACGAAGTGCATTGTTAGGAATTAACTGATGGTGTGTGAAACTAAGGTATGTCATGGGGGACATTTTATGCCCCGTTTGGATCCAATCTTTTATAGCCTCACCTTCGTATGTGAATCCGTCAGCAGCGATGTGCGGATCTCGCATGATTTCCTGAACAATGCAATAATGTGATGTTATATTAGTTGGAACCAAAATGAAACACATATGGAGGTGACCGTGACTATGATACAGACCACCTACTCAAAAGGAAATAAAACTTTCATGCAACGGCTGAATTTTAAGAGTAGCATGTGATTGCTATGATATACATGGTACTTATTTGTTTCACATGAGACATTGCATTAATAAGTTGCTTTGTTTCTCTATTATTCTAGCGATATTGACTAGGTTGAGATTTGTTTTTTTTTCATCCACTCTACTCATGTTGATTACTAGAGATATTTTAATCCAGTAACATAGAGTCAGCTTCAACAGCTGCTAACTGACCTGTGTCATTGGGCAGATGAAAATATGATGGTGTCTCTGGAGGAAGTGATGAAGAAGTTGTTGGTTCATTCATCATAGTTTGCAGGACACCCCATGCCTCTTTTGCAAGATCAGGGCGATCCTTTCTATCATACCGACTGCATTTCAGAGCTAGGCGTGCCAACTCTTCAGCGAGCTCAGGAGGCCAGTCCCCTGCTGAGGTGTCAAGTATCTCATGCAGGACTCCACTGCTCAAGGCTGTCTCCACCTCACTCCGAAGGCCCTAGGGGGCTCCTCTTACCAGTTAGCAAACGCAGCAGTACTACTCCAAAGGAGTATACATCATACTGTGCTGTGAGCTCCCCTGAACAAATGTACCCTGGATCCATGTATCCTAGTGTGCCTTTTATTTGGTCTGTTCTGTGGTAAGGGGTGACAGTGGTGTTTGTTAGACTTAAGAACGAGAAATTCCAAAGTCCCCAGCTTGCCTACAAAGTTAGCATCAAGGAGGACATTGTCAGGCTTCAGATCACCATGGGCGATGCCTTTTGGTTTGTTGGAGTGGAGGAAAGATAAGCGCTGTGCAGATGTCAGCAGCAATCCTGATGCGCATTCTCCATTGGAGTGGCTCGGTGTGGTGCTTGCATTGAAGGCGGTCCTCTAGGCTGCCGTTTGGTAAGAATTCATAAACCAGCACTTTCGGATCTCTGCACACTCCTATGAGAGTGACAAGGTTTGGATGTCTCATCTTACATAGAATTTCCACCTGTATTATTTTAAAAAATCACAGATTTAGATACATGTTTCCTCCCATGAAAAACAAGCTTACATTTGAAGTTGCTGAAATAAATTACCTCATCGTTGAACTCTTTCTCTCCTACAATGCCTTCTCGGTTGAACTTTTTTATGGCTACAGTGGTATGACGTAGAAAACCTTTGTACACGCTTGCACATCCACCATGTTCCAATCTTCCTAGATTCATCAAAGTTGTTGGTTGCTTCTTGAATCTCACTGTAGCTAAACTCTGTCAAGGATACTTCATCAGAAGAAATAAATTCATTGTTGCCACATCGTCTACGCATCTCTTCAGCTTCTCTTAGAGCATCTTCTTTCTCACGCTGCAGATCTTCTTGCAGCTGTTGGAGCTGTTCCAACAGAGAATTGGTCTGGAGAAGCCTTATTCTCTAGCTCTGCCTTCTGCTCATTGCCTTCCTGCAGTTCTTTGAAAATCTCGAAGTCTCTTTTTCAAGATAAATGCCTTTTCTTTTCCAGTATTTCCTCTACCTCACCCTTTTTTCTTTTGAGAGAGTGAATTTTCCCCGTGCTTTGAACTGCATGAAATTAATTAATGCCATGAAGAGTCAATTGACCATGTAATGAAAATACGTCTTAAATTGGATTGCTTCTAATTGGATATAATGGTGGAGAGTATAAAGCTATTATAGAGCAAGAACAACAGAACAACCATAACCATCTCTGGAAGCTTCGAACAGATTCCCTTTCGGCTTCTCTGCGGCCTCAGATGCTTCCTTTCGTGAGCGTTCAGCTCAATGCGGACTTGCTGCCAGCTGCTCAAACACTTCAATTTGCATGCAGTTTCCACTATAAAATATTATGATTTGCTTTGAGTTCAATAAATAATATAGCATTACTCCAACTACATATTTTCCAATAAGAAAAAATATTTACTAAACCAAAATCATAGCAAGGGAACTCTCCCTCATAACTTTGACTTACAACCTACTTGACTATTAAGATTCCTAGACAGCATGCCCAAAACTTCGAGGGGCTTGTTCCTAGATCAATTCCGATAAAAGAGAGTTTGAATGAAACCAGAACTAGATTATGCCCCATGGTCATGCCCCAAAGCAATTGCCTTTGGTTTAAAACCATTAATATCATGCTGGTGATTGCATGTGCATTTGTTTGTGCAAGATCCTTTGTAGACGATTGATCATCTGTTCACAGTTACAGTCATATATCTTAAAGCTATGAAAATCCCTATGGCATGAAGATTTATTACCTAGAGGTTTTACCATGCATTTTCTCCCATTTAGGAATAATGAACTGCCAATGA
>JACEFO010000920.1:0-33780 GCA_015342445.1 Digitaria exilis
TACAAGGACGGAGAGCAGCAGGAGGTGGAGCCAGCGCCTGCGCTCAAGAAGCCACGCCATGACGATCCTTTCCTTCGGTACTTCTGGGACCAGGGTCAGAGTACACCTCGAGGAGTACGACCGGGCGTGCGCCCAGCGGGCTCAGGAGGAGCAGGAGATCAACCAGTAGGGTTTAGGACCTAGTCAGAGATGTAAGATACCTAGAATAATCTTGTAAGCCGATGACCCATTCCGGCAAGTCCGTCATGTTTAGTGTCAAGTCCTTTGTGGGTAGTGTTGAACCCTATCTTTTGTAAGTGACCACGATGTAGAGTCGCTCCGTGTGTGCCCTCCGGGTTTAGGAGTAGCCTGGAGACACCGCTCTGATGTATCCATTGACTGTTGTGTTTGGATCTTAATGAATGCTCTTGTGAGTTTCTTTGTTGTTCCTCCTGTTTGGTAGGATTTATACTAGGCAAACTACTTTGTTTCTTATATGAATCATGTTGTGTTATACTCCCCCTTAGTGTGGCTGTGAGGCTAACCCCCTTGACCCCCCTTTTTGTCTGCAACCCGCGCTTGTGTGCAGAAGATGTCGATCCGGAGATCCAACAGGCTCGCTCCGCGCTTCGAGGAAGCCGCCCAGGAGGAAGCCGCGCCTTTGGGGCGGGGCATGAGGCGTGCTCGGGGTCGGGCACCGCAGCCCGCGCCTGTGCCAGCACCTGCCCCCGCGCCTGCGCCCGTTGACCCGCCACCGGTGGTCAACGCTGAGCAGAGGAACGACCAGGAGGAGGAGGCTGCCGAGGAGATCGAGGTAGAGCCTGCGCCGCAGCCCGCGGCAGGCAATGGTGCACAGGGGAACGTGCCGCCGGTTCAGGAGCAGTTACCTCAGGCTCCCAACCTGGCCGATATCCTGGAGAGACAGACTCGTGTGATGGAGCGGATGACCGACATGGTTGCCATTTTCCAAGGACAGCAGGGACAACAGGGTCACCGTCACCCACCAGTTGTGGACTTACAGAAGAAGATTGAGGGATTCATCCGTCTCAAGGCACCTACCTTCGACCATTCTACCGATCCGCTGGATGCAGAGGACTGGCTGAGGGTTATCGAGTCAAAGCTGGATCTCACTGACTGCGATGATGAGGCGTGTGTGGCGATCGCCGCACACCAGATGACCGGGTCTGCTAAGGCCTGGTGGGACAGCTTTTGTGAGACTCATCCCAACCCAGCTGCCATCACTTGGGATGAGTTTTGCAAGGCTTTCGGGGACCACCACATCCCGAAGGAGGTGATGCTGGAAGGCACAGGAGTTTCGCACCATGACCCAGAGCACCCTGCGTGTTGAAGAGTATCTGCAACACTTCCTGCGCATGATGAGGTATGCCCCAGATGAGACCCGTAATGATGATCAGAAGCAGCTGTGGTTCAAGAGAGGCTTGAACCGTGGGATCCGCCAGGGACCGGTCACTTCCGAGCACAGGAGTTTCCGTAGCATGGTCGACCGTGCCATTGCTATCGAGCGAGAGAGGCTCGACCTGGAGGACAGTCTCAGGAACAAGAAGAGGAAGCCAGAGTTCCAGAACCGCGACAGGCCTGCCCAGAGGTTTGTGTCCAGCCACCCACAGAGAGGTGGAGGTTTCCGACCAGGACCCAGTCAGTTCGGGCGCAGCTTTGGTGGGCACAGCTCTACTAACCCCAGTACCCGGGGCAACGGCTCCACTGCTTCGCCAGGAGGAGGTTTCAACAGACCGGCGCTAGCACAGAAGCCCGCCTACACCTGCTACGCTTGTGGGAAGCCCGGACACCGCTCGTTCGAGTGTCCTGAGAGGAAGGGAGCCGCTACGCCAGCACGCGCTCCGGGATCAGCTATCAGGAGCACGCCTACCCCAGCTCGAGCGCAGACTCCAGAGGTCCGAGGCCGACTCAACCACCTTACAGAGGAGGAGGCCAGGGACGCGCCCGACGTGGTGATCGGTGAGTTTTTAGTTGACAATGTACCTGCTTTGGTTCTTTTTGACTCTGGAGCTTCTGGATCTTTTGTTTCGACCAAGTTTGTGGACAAGCAGTCTCTCCCCGTTGAGTTACGAGCTCGACCTATAGTCACCAGCTCACCCTTAGGCGATTTGAGGTGCACCCTAGTGTGCAAGGGAGTCCGTATGCTATTGGGAGGCCAGGAGTTCCTTGCCAACCTGACGGTTCTAAAGTCAGATGGAATAGATGCGATCCTTGGGATGGATTGGTTGACTGCTCATAAGGGCGTAATCTCTTGTGATCCGCGCCTTGTCACCCTTGTTCACCCCGAGGGAGGGAAGGTTGAGTTGGTACCGCTCAAGTCGTCACAAGTCTCTCAGCTGTGTCCAATGATTGAGAGAGCCGATGCAGAAGATGAACCGAAGGAGGAAAAGACCGTGGACGACGTTCCAGTAGTGCGTGAATTCCCGGACGTTTTCCCAGAGGAGCTACCGGGACTTCCGCCGGATCGGGACGTGGTGTTTGTGATTGATTTGGTACCAGGAACAGCACCTATCGCACAGCAACCATACCGGATGTCATCAGTGGAGCTAGAAGAACTGAAGAAGCAGCTGAAGGAGCTGCAGGAGAAGGGCTACATCCGACCGAGCGTGTCGCCATGGGGATCGCCCGTGTTGTTCGTCAAGAAGAAGGATGGTACTCTGCGGATGTGTATTGATTACCGCGCTCTCAATGCGGTCACCATCAAGAACAAGTACCCGCTGCCAAGGATTGATGATCTGCTGGATCAGCTGAGGAAGGCCAAGTTCTTCAGCAAGATCGACCTACGGTCAGGGTACTATCAAATGAAGATCAGGCCAGAGGATATCCCTAAGACGGCTTTTACCACCAGGTATGGTCTCTTCGAGTTCACTGTTGTATCTTTTGGCCTAACCAATGCCCCTGCCTACTTCATGAACATGATGAACAAGGTCTTCATGGACGAACTGGACAAGTTCGTTGTGGTTTTTATCGACGACATTCTCATCTTCTCGGAGATGGAGGAAGAACACGAGGAACATCTAAGGATCGTGTTGGGGAAGCTGAGGCAGAATCAGTTATACGCCAAATTCAACAAGTGCGAGTTTTGGATGAAGAGGGTGGCTTTCCTAGGCCACGTGTTGACCGCCGAAGGAGTTGCTGTGGACCCCGAGAAGATTCAGGCTGTATCAGGGTGGCAGCAACCGAAAAATGTTTCAGAGGTCAGAAGTTTCTTGGGCTTGGCCGGCTACTACCGAAGGTTTATCGAGAACTTCTCAAAAATTGCTAAGCCCATGACAGAACTACTCAGGAAAGATGCACCTTTCGAGTGGACCGAGAAGTGTGAGGCCAGCTTCCAGGAGCTCAAGAGCCGCCTCACCACTACCCCAGTACTAACCTTACCGGACATCCGGAAGGACTTTGTAATCTACTGTGACGCCTCGAGACAGGGGCTCGGATGCGTGCTGATGCAAGGAGGCAAGGTTGTGGCGTACGCTTCCCGCCAGCTAAGGAAGCATGAGCAGAACTACCCTACATATGATCTGGAGCTAGCAGCGGTGGTCCATGCTTTGAAGTTATGGAGACACTATCTGATCGGCAACAAGTGCAACATCTACACCGACCACAAGAGCTTGAAGTATGTCTTCACCCAATCCGAGCTGAACATGCGGCAGCGTAGATGGTTGGAGTTGATAAAGGACTACGATGTGAACCTACAATATCACCCAGGCAAGGCCAATGTGGTGGCAGACGCTCTGAGCCGCAAGGTGTATTGCAACAACCTCATGGTAAAAGAGAGCCAGCCTGAGCTGTACGAAGAACTCTCGAAGATGAAGCTGGAGATCGTAGAACAAGGCCAGCTCAACGAGCTGAGGGTGGAGTATGATCTGGAGGGCCGAATCAAGCTAGCGCAGCGGAGATGTCCTGAGATCAAGAAAATCCTGAGACTCCAGTCCGAGGGGAAAATGATGGACTACCGGGTGGATGAGGAAGGCACAGTGTGGCTTGGGGATCGCATCTGTGTACCCCGAGTCAAGGAGATTCGAGAAGCCATCCTAAAGGAGGCGCACCACTCGAGGTACTCTATACACCCGGGTAGCACAAAGATGTATCAGGATCTGAAGGATCGTTTCTGGTGGAAGAATATGAGGGGAGACGTCGCCACGTACGTAGCCTGATGCGACACTTGCAAAAGGATCAAGGCGGAGCATCAAAGGCCAGCGGGGCTGTTACAACCCCTGGAGATTCCTATGTGGAAATGGGATGAAATTGGCATGGACTTCGTAGTTGGGTTGCCGCGCTCCCAGCAGGGCCACAACGCCATTTGGGTCATTGTTGACCGGTTGACCAAGGTAGCTCACTTCGTACCCATTAAAGAAAACCACAGGACAGAGCAACTGGCGGAGTTGTCTGTAGATCGGGTCCTAAAGCTGCATGGCGCACCCAAGAGCATAGTATCGGACCGAGGGTCAGAGTTCACCTCTAGGTTCTGGCAGAGCTTGAACAGGGCTCTGGGAACTGAATTGAAGTATAGCTCAGCTTATCACCCGCAGACAGACGGGCAGACAGAAATGGTGAACCAGATCCTGGAAGATCTGTTGAGGGCCTGCGTGTTGACCTACGGGTCGGACTGGGAGAAAAGCTTGCCCTATGCCGAGTTCTCGTACAACAACAGTTACCAGGAGAGCTTGCAGATGTCACCTTTTGAGGCTCTCTACGGAAGAAAGTGCAGGACACCCCTGATGTGGTCTGAGACCGGAGAGCGGATCATCTTTGGACCAGATATGATTAAACAAGCCGAAGAGAATGTGGCCAAGATCCGGGAAAACCTCAAGATAGCACAGACCAGACAAAAGAGCTACGCCGATAAAAGGAGACGGGAGCTAACCTTTGAAGTTGGGGACTACGTTTACTTAAAGGTTTCACCACTCAGAGGCACGAAGAGGTTCCATGTGTAAGGGAAGCTTGCACCGAGGTTCGTCGGCCCATACCAGATAGAGAAAAGGATTGGCAGTTTGGCCTACCAGCTCAAGTTACCGCAAGAACTCGCAGGAGTACATCCGGTGTTTCACGTATCCCAGTTGAGAAAGTGTTTGAGGGTCCCAGAGGATCAAGTTCCAGCAGATGTGCTAGACCTGCAGGAGACCCTGGAATACCTGGAACACCCGGTGAAGATCTTGGACCGGGCAACGAAGGGGACCAGGAGGACAAGTTTTCTGGTATGCAAGGTGTTGTGGAGCAATCACACAGAACGAGAAGCTACCTGGGAGAAAGAAGCCGAAATGAAGGAGTTGTACCCGTACCTCTTCGAAGCAGAGGTTAGTTCTTTAATCTCGAGGACGAGATTCTTTTAAGGGGGGGAGTCTATAACATTCCACAATTTTCAAAATGTGAAAATTTTTAAAACTTCTGTTGTGCTTGAAAAGTTTGGCTTACCCTAAGGATGTCTTCTTCTCTCTCCCCAAAAATTCCTAGAAAAAGTTGACTTTTTGTTTAAGGATCATGTTGATGCTAGAGTGGCATTTGGATCTCTCTTTGGTTTTCATTTGGATCTTTGTGTGGGGCCTGGAATTTGAATTTAAATTCAAATTCTAAACCTAAAACTAACTTGGGCTCTAACTAAATCTAACCCAGAAACCGGCCTACCCCTAGTTTCCAGCCTAGCCCATCTCTCTCTCTCTCTCTCTCGCGTTGACGCCCAGCAGGCCGCCGGCCCAACCGCGCTCGCGCGCCCGCTTCCGCTGACAGGTGGGGCCCACCTGTCGGCGCCGAGCCGAGCCCGCGCGCTCTCTCTTTCCCTCTCTCTGCTCCGCCGGACCCACCTGTCGGCGCCATCTCTCTCCCTCGCGCGCGTAGCCGCTCTCCCTCTTTTCCTCTCGCTGATAGGTCGGCCCCACCTGTCAGCTTTGCCCTCAACCTCCCGACAGGGTCACGCGATTCGCATGACCCCGTCGCCGGCCGCCATCCTGCGCTGCCCAGCCGCGCCGCGGGAATCCTCTAGAAGCCGCTCACGCGCGCTGCACGCCCTGCGCTGCCCGTGACCCCCCTTTTTGCCCCTCAAAACCCTAGCCGCTGCTCCCTTGGATGCACGCCGCGTGTCCCCGCCGGCTTCACTGCTCACCGCCGCCGTCCATCGCGTCGCAAGCCCTACCTACCCCGCGCGGATGCCCAGGAGCCCTAGCCATCGTCTACAAATACCCGTGTGCCTTCCCATCGAACCCTAGCCGCCAATTTGGGGTTTTCCCCTTTCCACCTGCCGCCATCGGAGAAGAAGAAGGAGAAGGGAGAGGAGGAGGAGAAGGGAGAGGGCCGCGGCAAGGAGGTGCCTTGCCGTGCCTCGAGCCAAGGCGGAGCTCGCGGGACAAAGAAGAGCACCGAGCCACGCCACCGCGGGAGCTGCACACCAACGTCGGCGCCGCCAAGCCGGGGACGAGGACGAACGCCGACCATGAGCCACGCCTCCACACCACGCCTGCCTGCCTCGACTTGCCATAGCCCCGTCGAACATCCCGCGTCGCCAAGCTCTCCTTTTTCGAGCCCAAGGTGAGCCTTTTTCCTCGCCGCGTCACTGCTCTGCTCCGGCGGGTCGCCGTGAGCCAGCCGTAGTACGCCGCCGCCATAGGACCCCCCTACCCTCTCTGTCCGGTCGTCGTGCCGCTTGCAGGAGCCGGGAGCTAGCGCCTTTTGGCCTTGGACGCGACCGCGGGCGCGCGCAGCCGCTGCCCCGCGAGTTCGCCGTCGCGGCGAGCCGTTCCGGCCGCCGAGCCGCTTCGTGGCGCTTCGGCACGCTCGCGCACGCAGTCGTGCGCGGTGCGCTGGCATGCACACGCGAACGCGCACGCGCACACACGTACACGGGAGCCGTGCGAGCTCGGGAACGCGTCGAGCGTTCGCTCGCCGGCGTTCGGTCGTGCCGTTGCGGCATTTCACCGAACGCCTGGCAGGCGCGCTCGCGGCGCCGCCCCGCGCCCACACGGTGCTGGCCACACGGCGCTGGCCGCATGGGATCACTGCGCTGCCGCAGCGGATCCCTGGGCCGCGCCTCGTGTTGGCTGGGCCGCGCTGCGGTGGGCCGCGTCTGGCCCATGGCCGGTTTCGGCCCAAGCGCCGCGCCGAGCCCAGCCGGCCTGACCTGACCGCGGGGGCCCACCAGTCGGTGACCGGCCCCCACTGACCGCTCGGACCCACGCGCTGACGTGTGGGGCCCACTAGCGCTGACCCTTGACCGTTGACCGTTGACCGGTCAACGATGACGTCAGCAGGGCCCACTGCTAACGTCATCACCCGGTGGCCCCTGTGCTGACGTCAGCATGATGTCATGATGACGTCAGCAGGCCACGTGGCGCTCTGTGGTTTTTCCTGGGATTTACATTTTCCAAAATACGTTTAATAATTCCAGAAAATGCTTTAAACTTAGAAAATTCATAACTAATTCAGTTTAACTCGGAAAAATGTGAAACCAACTTCTATAATTTTCTAAAATCATGAATAACACTTTGAAAATGCAATTGAAGTTATTTGGATCTTTCTTGGGTTCCATTTGGCTCTTCTTTGCAAATAGGCCCCTAGACTTACACGAATTTACGATCAGGAGCCGCCGCTGGAGGAACATTGACCGAGGAGCACCACTTCGCCGAGGAGGACGACTACCCCACTTGCTCAGGTTCACGCCCGACTGCTTCTTTGATCACCTATAGGCATTGCTTATTAGATATGCTATGCTTGCATGTGTTGCTTGAGCTGTGAACCTTGCATAGCCTGTTTTATTTATCGTATGCCTTGTTACCTACTGCTTATCATATCGTACCTTGTTATATGATGATGATGACATGCTATGCTTGCTTGTGTACGGGATATGTGGTAGATATTCTTGGCGTGTGTGTGGGGATAAAACTGGGAAGGTGTATGGCGATTTTGACCTTACTAGGTCTTACCGGTGCGGATAATAACAACCCGATCTTAGATCGGGGTGAGATGACTTCTGGGTCACCTCGTGGACTCTAGGGGAGATGGCCCCCTAGGGTACCCTAGGGGGGTTGGACCCCCTAGTGGCTTTATGACTTGGAGCCAGGTGTAGGAGGTTACTTGAGATGGTGAGGAAGAAGACTGCCTCCCGTACCGGTATTTTAAACCTTGTTGATTGTCCTGTGTTCACTGTACCGTACACGCCAACTTGCCTGAAATGTGACCGGTAACGACTAGCCTAGCTAAGGTGGCACCCGAATGCGGAGATCACAGTTTGTGTATGTGTGAGGGGTGAGTGCCCGTGCCTTACACCCCCGATGGGCAGCTCTGGTGGTATGCTTTCACATTTCCTTGGGGCCAACGTCTTCGTGCGGAGGCATCCAGACCCGGGAGACCAGGAGGGTGTCATTCTTACTAGGAGGTTTACTAGTTGTGGGCTGCGTCTCGACTGGCTCGCTACCAGTCGCAGCCCGGGTTGGGTACAGGTGTACAACCTCTGCAGAGTGTTATGATCTATACGTATAGCCGTGATCTTGGTCATGGATAGCACAATGTTCTTTAGTATGGTCGGCAATTGTTTTGGGATATGCTTTTCTCCTCCTATAGGTGAGAGTGTGAGGGCGTAGGGGTAGCCGGGGAGAGGGAGGTTTTGCTCCGCCTGCCTTGTGATCCGGTTATCCCTCTTGTGATGCCAAGAATGAAGCTGCGCATCGCCGAGAGTTGAAGGTGTGTGTGTGTCGAGGAGAATGCCGTCGGGAACCCGTCGTATGATGGGACTAGCCCCGGATAGATATATGGGAATTGGTGGGATGAAGATATTCTTGTTATTAAGCCGCTTGCTTAGGGAACCCCAAACCATTTCCCTTGTCATTGTTATATACCATTAGTATGATAGCCCACTTAAAGCTGCATTCAGTCGGTGACGTGTGCCTGTTCCACTCCTTGGGAACAGAGAATGAGTATCTGGGAGATGGGGCGGAGTTCGACTCCAACTTCGACAACTGGTACGACTAGGCGACGGTCTACGCTCAAGCCCGCATGTGGAAGAGACGTGAAGATGGTGGCCTACCGCCGAGCTTCCTAGCGCTAGCTGTCTTTACCTTGCTTGTTTAGCCCTGCGTGGCGAATAATTTGACCCCTTTGTCGGGAATGTAATAACTTATTTAACTCTGTGATGCTTTATCGGAGGTTTGGAACTGCTATTCTACTGTTTCAGGATTCTGTACGTGGTAGCGACTGATCTAGGGACTACCACAAGGGTATAGGGAGTCGGGTTTTCAGCCTGGAAAACCCGGATCGTTTCAGTGGAACGCCTCTCACTGCTCGCCCCGTGGTGACTAAGCTCGCCGTCCTGCCGGAGAAGGTGGTCTTTCTCCAAGCCTCGGCCTTTAAGAGCACGGAACAAGTCCGAGGCCTCAACCTCGCCCTCTACCTCGTCGAGTCGGCGCACCATGAAGGCAAGGCCCTGGCCCAGGAGGACGCCCCAATGTTGGACTCCCCCAAAGGTCCACCAAAACATGCTCCTCCGCCGCCACCACCCCATGAAGACGACGATGATTACATGGACCCACGCTACCACCCACGCGCTCGCCTTGAGTTCCCTACCTCCGACGGCAAAGAAGACCCTCTTCCGTGGATCAACCGCTATGAGACCTTCTTCCGGGGTCAGAACACACCGGAATGGCGCTGCGTATGGTACATAGCCTTACACCTCTCGGGCGCTGCGCAATTGTGGTACTACCACCTAGAACTCACGAGGGGTACTCCTTCCTGGCGCCGCTTCTCTCAGCTGGTACAACACTGTTTTCGACCAGCGATGACCGACAGACCCATCGGGGAGATAATGCTACTCCGTCGCACCGTCTCCGTCGATGACTACACTGACAAATTCATCGCCTTGGCCTGCCATGACACGGACATCACCGAGTCGTAGTTTGTTCAGATGTACACGGCCGGGCTTGTTAACCCCCTGAAGTCAGACGTCGCTCAACGCCATCCACAGTCCCTCGATAACACCATCATGTTTGCCCGCGCCTACAAACAACGCCTCCAGGTCGACCCCTCCGATCTAGGACCCGGGCGCACCAGCCGGTCCATGCCGCACAGCACGGCGAGTTCTCCCAAGCAGGCACCGTTCGCACCCGCCCAAGCTTCTGTCACCTCTGCCGCCTTAGGACCAGACAAGTCCACTCTGCTGGGCTCCTCCCTCCCTCGTCAACATCTCTCGCCTGGGGAGATGGCCCAGTGTCGTGCCGACGGCCTCTGCTACAACTGTGATGAGAAATTCATCTTGGGACACGGCTGCAAGAAGAATTTCATCTTGGAGATTACGGGGACGGAGAACGATAAGGAAGCGGTCGACAACAAGCTCGAGTGCGCGGTGCTCAGGGTGCCATCCTATGGGACTTTGTGAGGCACACCATGATGTTCGTGCTTTTGGGCAAGCGCGTCCTCTGGCGCAGCACAACGCCAGGGCTCTCAGCAACGACACTTGCGGGTTCTAGCCGGGAGCTCCTCGATGTGTTGTTGGAGAAGTTCGCCTCCTTATTCATGGAACCGCAGGGGCTGCCACCTTGTCGCCACCTCAGTCATCATATTCGCCTCAAGGAGGGCGACAGGCCAGTGGTGGTATGACAATATCGATACGCGCACGCCCAGAAGGACGAGTTGGAACGTCAATGCGGCGAGATGCGTGAGCGTCATCCAGACGAGCTCCTCGGCTTTCTCTTCTCTGGCGTTCCTCATCCGCAAGTCGACGGCACGTGGTGTTTTTGCATGGACTACCGTGCGCTCGACGATGCCACCATCAAGGACAAGTTCCCTATACCCGTAGCCAAGGAGCTATTCGACGAGCTTCGGGGCGCCAAGTTCTTCACCAAGCTCGACATGCGCTCGGGGTACTGATGGACCCAGATGATGTGGAAAAGACGGTGTTTCGCACCCGCCATGGCCTCTTCGAGTTCATGGTGATGCCATTCGGCCTCACCAACGCCCCGGCCACATTCCAGGCGTCGATGAAGGACATCCTGCAGCCTTTCCTCCGTCGGTTCGTCCTTGTTTTCTTTGATGACATCCTTTTTTACAGTTTGTCATGGTTGGATCATCTCCGCCTCATTTGGACAGTCTTCTGCACGTTGCAGGATCATCAGATATTTCTCAAGAAACCCAAGTGTGAGTTTGGGTAGTCGTCGATGGCCTACTTGGGTCACATCATCTCGGAGGCGAGCGTCGCCATGGACACGAAGAAGGTTCGGGCCATGCGAGAGTGGCCGACCCTGAAGTCTGCACGAGCAGTACGCGGCTTCCTCGAGCTGGTGGGCTACTACCACTGGTTCAAACGCTACGTTGAGACGATCGAGGCTCCGCTCACCGTCCTGCTGTGCAAGGATGGTTTCCGGTGGAACAATGACGTTGCACGTACTTTCCAAGACTTGCAGCACGCCTTGACGATGGCATATGTGCTGCAGCTTCCGGCGTTCGACCGGGGGTTCATCGTGGAATGTGATGCCTCGGGCATCGGATTCGGCGCAGTGCTTCACCAGGATGTTGGGTCGGTCGCTTTCTTCAGCAAGCCCATCGCGCCACATCACGCCAAGCTTGCCGCCTATGAACGTGAGCTGATCGGGCTGGTTCAGGCGGTGCGGCATTGGAGATCGTACCTCTGGGCCGCCGGTTCATGGTTCGCATGGATCACCTCAGCCTCCGCTTCCTCCTTGACCAGTGGCTCACAACCATTCCCCAGCATCAGTGGGCAAGTAAGTTGTTGGGATTTGACTTCATCGTCGAGTACAAGCCGGGAGTGCTGAACGTCGTGGCGGATGCTTTGTGTCGTTGTGACAAGATAGAGGGTGCCCTCTCCGCGCTTTCATTGCCATAGTTCTCCATTTTTTACGACATCCGCTAGGAGATGATCCTGACAGTGGATGATTCCTTGTCCCAGCTGCGAGACGCCATTCGAGAAGGCGCCAAGCCAGCACGTTGGGCTATGGTGGATGACTTGATCACCTTCAAAGGGCGTGTCTATGTTGCTTCCTCGTCGACTGCGCGCCAGGCTGTCTTGGAGCTTGCGCACGGCACCATCCATGAAGGTGTCCACAAGACGTTGCATCGCATCTGTGCCGACTTCTACTTGGCCAATGATCGGTCGGTGGTGCAGGACTTTGTTCGTTCCTACATGTTGCGTGAGCGCAACAAAGGTGAACATCTCCAGCCAGGGGGGTCTCTTGCAGCCGCTCGGCATGCCATCTTCAATATGGGCAGATGTGGCCATGGATTTTGTGGAGGCATTGCCCAAGGTTGGTGGCAAGTCCGTCATCCTGACGGTGGTTGATCGCCTCTCCAAGGCGGCGCACTTCATTCCTCTGGGCCATCCGTACACCATGACTTCGGTGGCACGTGCATTCTTCACCGAGGTTGTGCGCCTGCATGGGATTCCATCATCCATTGTGAGTGATCGCGACCCGATTTTACTGGTACTTTCTGGGGGGACTTCTTCCGAATGGCGGGTGTCAAGCTCTAGATGACCTCGGTAGTCCACCCACAATCCGATGGGAAGTCTGAAGCATCCAACAGGATTATCGCCATGTACTTGCACTGCCTTACTAGTGATGATCCACGCAATTGGATGGAGTGGCTTCCTTGGGTGGAATTTTGTTATAATTTGTCCTATCAGCAGTTCATTAAGACGTCTCCATTTGAGCTGGTGTATGGACGTCCTCCGCCGTCGCTTCGCTCTTATACCCCGGGCGAGGCTCGACTACCAGCAATTGACAAGGCGCTGACTGCCAGGGATGAGTTTTTGGCAGAGGAAAAGGATCGACTGGAGCAGGCCCAGCAGCACTATAAAGCCGTCTATGATAGGAGGCATCGTCAGCTCGAGTTTGTTCTAGATCAGCGGGTGTGGCTCCGTTTGTTGCACCGGTCAGTGGCCTCCTTGTAGGTCAAGGATCGCGGCAAGCTTGGGCCTAAATATTTTGGTCCTTTCCGCATCTTGGAGCGCGTTGGCAATGTAGCGTACCGGCTGGAGTTGCCGCAAGGGGCTCGACTTCACAATGTGTTTCATGTCAGGTTGATTAAGCCCTTCTATGGTGAGCCGCCCCTTCGGCCTCACACATTACCGCTTTTGCATCATGGGCGGGTACAAATAGAGCCTAAGGAGGTGCTTCGTGGTCGTCTGGCTCGTGGTCAGCGTGAAGTGCTAATGAAGTGGAAGAATGCTCCTGCTTCTGAGTCCTCTTGGGTGGAGCTCAACGATTTCCGCCAGCAGTTTCCTTAGTTCCAGCTCGTGGACGAGCTGCTTTTCCAGTGAGGGAGAGATGTCATGTGGGGCTTGAAGTATGCCCGCCGGCGCAGGCCAAGAGGAGTCCCAGAGTCCAGGGATTAAGGGATTAGTTATCTTTATATTTCTTTGTTTTAGTTGGTTTGTTAGAGATAAAGATATGTGTGGTTGGGAGTAAAGATTTGTTAGAGTTTGTTAGAGCCGGAAATTATATAAGCCGGGGAGGTTGAGAGGAGAGGGTTATGCTTAGGTTGATCTGTAACTTTGCCTCTCGTGCCCGGCCTCCCCTGTGCGGCGTGAGCTTCATCATAGCTCCGCCATGCGGTCGAGGTCCAGGGCCACGTCTCCGGCCACTGCTTTTGAATACAATCTTCGTCACAATCCCCCTTCCAATTCTACTTCTTCTTCCAATCCCAACGTCCATAACAGTACCCTCTTGTATGTGGCCCTAGAGCCCGTTAGACATGCAAAATATTACAATAAAATAACAATATAGTTTAATATATTATATAGGAATATAACACATCAAAATCATACCTATTTATTCTTTTACATGTAATTTGTACTTTAACAACTCCATTATTTTGTTTTTTACGTCTTTTATAGATAGATTTGCACAAGACAAAGCTTCAATTAATAGGAGCACAAGACATAGCCTCAATTACTTGAACACCAGATGAGTAGAATATAATTATTAACAATTAATAATTAGTTAGAATGCTTATATAACTTGTGGAAGACAAATAGAAGCCCCTGTGCCCGGCCCTGTGAGCCGCCATCGCGAGCACGTCCTGCTCCTCTCCCTCATCGTCGTTCACTCGGCGATGAGTATGACCACTATTAGCCTGTCACCACCGGGGACATCAAGGCAGAGCTCCCCTGATCCGTGAGGACTGATGGCTTGGACTTCAATTTGCGGTCTGTGGTTGATCTTGCTTTATTTCAAACATAGGAAAAACTAATGGTATTTGATTGTACATGATAAACATTACGATTACTATATTTCTTCTTGTATGGAACAAATTTGACTGAAATATCAATTTAACCGAAATCTTTTTATTGTTTTTGTCAACAAGCATATAGGACGTCCCTACTTCGCAAACAATTTATTTAGTGTGTTCTATTTTTTTTTCTTTCTACCGTTGTGTTTTTAAGCTGAAGAGTCACGAATGGAGCAGGTAATAAGTAGGCTTTGGTAACACAAGTTTTTTATTATAAAAAACCTAGAAATATCAATTTCATTTGTTGTATACTACGTACTACAGATTGTTTTCCATTTAAAATTTATATTTTTTTTATCACTACTCCAGATTGTTTGTTTGCTTGTTCCCTTCCTACATTTAATTGTCTTGTAATTCAGCCAATAATAATATGACCTGTGACTCAACATAAGTCTACCAAAAGATGTGCTGCTCTGAAATACCATGGGACATATCGAACTTGCTCTTGAACTGTAAATCTAGTAAAATATTATTGATGGATTAATGGGATACTGTCCTTGAATTAGTGACAACTAATATAATCTATTTAAACACAACAATTAACAAACAGAGCTTTGACAGGGAAATTGTCATTTTATTGATACAATTTAATGATACCCAACGAGAGATTTTACTGTGCTTGGGAATTATTATAACCGTCCATGAGGTCTAATCCAACGGTAGAAAAATAAAAGGTACCTCTTATGAGGAACCAATCTTGTGGGCCACTACCTAAAATCTTTTGGGCCAGGAACTATGATGTGCACCGGCCCAGGCGGGTAGGAACAAAGCCCAACACCTCTCAGAGAAAGGCCCAATCACCTCAAAAGACTAGTCTGATAGGGGAAGGATGACTCTCCATTTTAAGGTGGCTTCCACCTCCCAAGCTAAGCAAGGTGGGATTATTCAGAGGCTCACACGGTCGCCGCCCGACTACAACTGGGCCAGCTGGGCCTTTTTTTTTTTGTGTCTTTGCCAGCAGGTAATAGTGGAGGATGTCCTCATCAAACTAATCTCGAAATTAAGTCTAAGTAAGGGTATATTGGTATTTTTGCCTCGTATCTGATTATGCCAATTCTACATTCAAGCGTTGCAAACTCCGCCCGTCCGTCGCGCGTCAGATCTTGACGATCCACGGTCACTCCACGGCGGCGGCGCCTTGACAGTGCCGCGATGAATCCTGATGTTCGCGATCGCAGAGGACGAGGGCCTTGCCTTCAGCGCCGCAATGAGATAACCAGCAGGCTCATTGTCATCTAGGCTCTTTCGTTCTTGCAATGCGCATGTCATGAAATAGGCACTTCTTCCCGATTGCAGACGAGCTTTGGAAGGACAACTGAAACCATAGTTCAAGCTGTCGCATTGGTATTGGCCTGAAAGCTAATCTATCGCAACAAGTAACAAGGTTTGGAGTCTCGGAGAGAGAACTGCCATGGCTAGGAGATGAAGCTAGTTCTTCAGAAAGGTAATGCCATTCTTTAGTCAGGACATCTGCAGCCGGTGGATTTTAACCTGGCAATGAAGGCTGATGGCGCCGTAGTAGTGGCACTGCAGTAACTAAAACTCCTAGTGATACAAGAATTAGGGCGCCAATTTTGGTCGTAATATAAAACTGTTTGTTGAACACAAACATAGCGTCGCTGTTCCTGATGAGGATGTTCGCTGGCAGGCGGCTGCCGCCGCCGCCGGCTAGCAGTAACCCAATGCTGAACCCCACTCTGCACCCAATCACCTCAGGCCGAAGGGCGAACCCTGTGCACTGGCGTAACCGAGGCTAAGCTCTACGCCCTAGGATGTGCTGGATAATTAAGGCTTCTCTACTGGGTGAAAAAAAGCGATGCATGAGATGAGGTGGACCTGATGAATCGAATCATGACTATTAGAACGATCCGGTTCATCGAGGAGAGAGAACGATTCGATTCGTTTTTTTGAGTCGATTCGTTCGGAGTAAAGAAAGAGAAAAAAACATCTGCTACTCTGCATGTGAGACGGAGAGGTGAGAAGGAAAATAATTTTCTATCTTACAATACTGTAGCTTGATAGTGATTGTACTAGAGAGAGAAAACTTGTGCCTACGTGGAAGGAGTGAATAGGATCACCACTAGCCATGCCTTAAGGAGCAGGAGGGAGCCGTCTGGAGGAGGAAGACGGGTGCTAATCTGATTGCGGCGGCGGAGTGGGGCGAGGCGACGAGGGACGGGTGCTCGATCTGGTTTGGAATTTATGATACAGTTGCCAAGTTACCCTTTTCTACACTAAATCACCACGTTTTTAATCAATGGTCTGTAATAATCGTGCAAGAAGGAACCTGAGGTTCCTTTCAAGCACCATAACAAACCTCATAACCTTATAGTGGACTATATCCAATAACTATTGGCAATACCACTAAATGAATAACTAATTTAAAAATGAGAGCAACCGTCATATGTCTACAATGCAAGAAAACATCTGTCGGGTACCAATAGTTGGGGTACCCTAACTTGGGCCCTAAACTACTTGGCAACAAGGCCCACAACGAAGTCGGCCTGGCTCTGCAGCCCGGCAAAGGCCCATCACGATAACTCCACCACGGCGTCCATCCCGCTCGAGTGGACGACCACCCTCGAGCGGGGATGTCCGTGACGATCGAGCCCAGCCACGCTTGAGGTGGACGACCACCCTCGAGCGGGCGCTTCCGCCATGATTGAGGCTCAGCTGCGCTCGAGCTTGCCACACCAGGAACTGCGCCCGGGGCTCTGCGACCCATCAACTCCGGTCATGATGACGCTCCTCTACAGTGGGATTCAATGCACCGCGCCACCGCCCACGCTACGGATAAGACCCCGGTCAAATCCACCCGACACAGTGGACTTGGATGTAACGCTATACGGTCAGACCAAATGCGGCAGTGTTACTATGCCAACCACTCTACTCACCTCGGGGGCGCCCTCATTCTCGTAAGGCGACCCTCGAAGGAGATCGTCAAAGTCCAACCCTCGAAGCAGCGCGCCGTCATGACCAGCCATCAAGTCGACGCTACAATCATCATGCCGTCAGCAGGGTAGGAAGGCGCGATTCCCGCCTCCACAGTGCACGGCATGGACAACACGCCAGCGCTACGTTACTCCAGGACAAGAACACTGTTAAGCACGCATACCTGTGTACACATCTCTCTCCCTTGGACTATAAAAGGGGGAGCGAAGCCATGCAAAGGGCCAAGTTCAAGGATCACACACGCAGCACAACCACACACTCTACGCTCAGCCACCACACTCGTGTTGGCATCCAGGGACTTGGTTGCTCATCTCCCTCTCCCACTTTGCTTGTATCCCCTACTACGAGCAACACGAACTCGGTGCTCCGCACCGCTGCTGGACGTACGGCACCGTGGCCGAAACCAAGATAAAAACTCTTGTGTCTCCAACACCAAGGTCCGCCATCGGAACAGCGAGTGGTTAGCATCGCAATCACTTGTTTGTGCCGGTGTGACCGAATCAGGCACCGACAGTTGGCGCGCCAGGTAAGGGCCTGCGCTGCACGACTCTCGCTTCGTTCCTGATGGCGGACTTCAGCCGAAGGCGGCCCTCGATGGGGGAAAGCGATCCGTTCCCTGCGGGGCACGAGATCTGGTTCGGGAGCTTGCGGTTACAGGCATGTGGTAATGGTTACCACATGCGCATCCTCCGAGAAGAACCAAGCAACCAGCCGGAGCCTCCACAACCGCTACCGGCAGCTCCACAGCGACAGAGCCGTCCTGGACCGTGCACACGACGGGCACGCGCTGCGGCAGATGTCATGGGATGGAGGAACCCTGCGATCAGGGTCATGGGAAAGGGCAGCGCCCTTCCTCCCGGAACCCATGGTTGCACCACGTGCTATATCAGCACGTCCCTACATATACGGGTTGTGTGGCCACACGGCTACGTACGCCTCGTCAGTCCGCACCAACATGAGTGCGTATGGCAACCTACCGGGCCATCATCCGGCCTCGGTACGCAACCTCACCACCTCGATACCCGACGATTCCTGCCCGGAGTCGGAGGATGAGTATGCCCTTGGGCATGAGCACCCCGGTTGGGATTACTCTGGTCTCCGCGACCAGGAAGCCTTTCTGGCTTTCCAAGCAGCGGCGGATTATTGCTTCGGCTATTCCGATGATGAGTATGATCCAACCAGGGAGTGCTTCGTCATCGACGACAGGCGAGTCAGCGAGGGATCGACGTCGGCCGACGATGGCGAAGGTGACAACCGGGGAGGCAACAACGGCACAGATCCGGTAGGCGCGCAGCCACCGGACCTGTTGGATCACTCGTCTTCGGAGGACGAGCCGCATCCACGTCGCCAGCCGTGAGTTGCCCACCCCCATGACTTGGGAGGCAGCAACATCTCACCACCAGCCCACTCTGACCGCGATCCGCCCAACCAAGGCGACGGGCGCAACACGGACGCGCGGCGTGCGGGGCGAATAGCTCAAGCCCGCATCCTCGCCGAGGATAAAAATGACGATCTCGTCCCCAGGACGAGCCAAAAGCTCATCGCGGCGGCCGCGCTGCTCCGAGCCATGCCGGAGTCGGCTACCCCCGAAGGACGGAAACTGCATCTCGAGGCCCAGAAGCTGGTTGAGAACGCCGCACGATAGCAGGCCGAGAGCTCAGCCTCCCCCTTCGACGCTCATCGGCAGAAGGGTGAACGGGGAGGAGAGTCATCGGTACGCTCACCCCGGCTGAACGGCAAGACACGAGTGCAGTCCAGAGGCGACTCCCACCGGGACGCTGCGCAGCGCCACACCGACGAGCCGCGCACACCCGAAGTGGAGCCACTTCCGGCACGGATACCCACAAGATCGCGCCTCTGGGACACCCGAGGCGCCATGAACGATGGCGACGCCCGTGACACTCTGAACCAGATGAGGCAGCGAGAGGGAGCCTGGACCCGCCAGCCCTGACGCGACGGACGCGGCGACGTTGGGCGAGACCAGGATACAGCGCCGGAACCGGTGGGGACGCGCGTGTTCAGTCGCGACATCCGTACCGCTCCGATTCCCCCTCGTTTCCGACAGCTTACCACCATCACCAAATACTCCAGGGAAACGTACCCCAGGGTATGGTTGAACGACTACTGCCTAGCATGCTAGCTCGGCGGCGCTACAGATGACGCCATGATCATCTGCAACTTGCCGCTCCACTTGGCGGATTCCGCGCGGACATGGCTCGAGCATCTGCCCCCCAATCGGATCCATGACTAGAACGATCTGGTCGAGACCTTCGTGGGGAACTTCCAGGGCACCTACGTGCGCCCCGGGAAAACGTGGGATCTTCAAGGGTGCAACCAACAGCCCGGCGAATCCCTGAGGGACTTCATCCGGCGCTTCTCCAAGCGTTGCACCGAGCTCCCCAACATCACCAACCATCAGATCATCCACTCCTTCCTCGAGAGCACCACATGCTATAGCCTGGTGTGCAAGTTAGGGAGGAACCCACCACCCGACGCAAACCGGCTATTTGAAGTGGCCTCTAAGTACGCCTCAGGGGAGGAGGCGGCCAATGCCATTTTCAATGGTAAGAAGGGGAAGCGCCCTGAGGAAACGCCCGCGGAGGACGGCAAGCCAAAGAACCCCTCAAAGAAGCAGAAGCACGGCAAGAATGGAAAGAAGCCCCGAGCTCCCCGCGAGAAAGGCGACGTCGAGGACGAGGCCCTCGTGGTCGACCCCAACCACAAGGGGCCTCGAGGTCCCCCGCGTGGTGGGGGCATCTTTGACGACCTCCTCAAGAAGCCGTGCCCATACCACAGGACCACAGTCGCCCACACCCTCGAGCAGTGCGAGATGCTGCGGAAGTTTTACAACCGCATCCCCCGAAAGGATGGCGGTCAGCCCAAGGATGGCGGCGGCAAGGACGACGACGGTTACCCCGAGGTGGAACACGTGTTCTTCATTGTGGGAGGCCCCGCAGCCAACCTGAGACCTCGACCGAGGAGGAAGGAACGCAGGGAGGTTTTGCTGGCCCAACCAGCAACCCCTTCGTACCTCGACTGGTCTTCAGAGACCATCTCGTTTAGCCGTGAGGATCACCCCGACCACATCCCGAACCCCGGGCAGTACCCCCTCGTCGTCGAGCCCGTCATCGGCAACACGCACTTCTCCAAGGTACTCATGGACGGAGGCAGCAGCCTCAACATCCTGTATGCTCTAACCTTGGAGCTCATGGGGATCAGCACCAGCGAGCTGTGCCCCAACAAGTCCTCCTTCCATTGAGTCGCGCCCGGAAAGCGCGTCCAAACCCTCGGGCAGATCGACCTGCCCGTCTGCTTTGGAACCCCGACGAACTTTCGCAAGGAAGTGCTCACCTTCGAGGTAGTGGGCTTCAAAGGAGCCTACCACGCCATCTTGGGAAGGTCATGCTACGCTAAGTTCATGGCCATCCCCAACTACACCTACCTCAAGCTAAAGATGCCAGGGCCTCGCGGAGTTATCACCGTCGGCCCGACGGTCGAGCACGCCTACAAGTGCGACGTCGAGCGCATCGAGCTCGCGGAGGCTCTTGCCCTCGATGAGCCTCTCGTGGCGGATCTGGAGGCGATCGTCAACGCCCCCTGACGCCAACGAGTGCCAACCTGGGAGCTTCGCGCCCACCGAGGACACCAAAACTGTCCCTCTCAACCCCGACAACGGCGACGGCAAGGTGCTGAGGATCAGTTCCTCCCTCAGCAACAAATAGGAAGTGGTGCTCGTCGACTGTCTCTGTGCCTACGCTGACATCTTTGCATGGAGCCCCTCGGACATGCATGGCATTCCGAGGGAGGTCACCGAGCACTCCCTTGACATCTGCCCCCACTCTAAGCCGGTCAAGCAGCGCCTTCGCCGTTTCGACGAAGTGAAACAGCGGGCGATCGGTGAAGACGTGCGCAAGCTTCTGGAGGCCGGGTTCATCAAGGAGGTCTTCAATTCCGAGTGGTTAGCTAATCCTGTATTAGTAAAGAAAAGAATGGGAAGTGGAGAATGTGCGTAGACTACACCAGTTTGAATAAAGCATGTCCAAAGGTCCCGTTCCCTTTACAACGTATAGACCAGATTGTAGACTCCACTACGGGATGTGAACTTCTGTGTTTCCTTCATGCGTACTCTGGTTACCATCAGATTAAGATGAAGGAGTCCGACCAGCTCGCGACTTCCTTTATCACTCCTTTTAGCATGTACTGCTACGTTATGATGCCCTTTGGCCTTCGAAACACCGGGGCCACGTATCAACGCTGTATGCTCCACGTTTTCGGTGATCATATAGGTTGTATTGTAGAAGCATGCGTCGACGACATCGTAGTAAAAACCAGGAAGGCGGACGACCTGGTACATGACCTCGAGGTCGTGTTTCGCTGCCTCAGGGCGCACGTAGTAAAACTCAACCCCGAGAAGTGCATTTTCGGTGTGCCTCGAGGTATGCTCTTGGATTTTATTGTCTCCGAACGAAGCATTGAGCCCAACCCCGAAAAGGTCGCGGCCATCCAACAGATGGAACCAATCCGAGACCTAAAGGGCATACAGAAGGTAATGGGATGCCTAGCGTCCCTAAGCCGCTTCATCTCTCGCCTCGGAGAGAAGGGGCTACCTCTGTATCGACTTTTGAGGAAGTCAGAGCACTTCACCTGGACCACGGAGGCCCAGGAAGCTCTCGATCGAATCAAAACGGCGTTAACGAACGAGCCAATCCTCACCTCACCAAAAAAGGGCGAACCTGGCTTCCTCTACGTTGCGGCGACCACTCAAGTCATCAGCGTTGTTATCGTGGTGGAAAGAACCGAGGAAGGACACTCCCTACCGGTCCAACGCCCGGTGTACTACGTTAGCGAAGTTCTGGCCGAGGCCAAGACGAGGTATCCCCACATCCAGAAGCTGATCTACGCCATCGTGCTGGCTCGACGCAAGCTGCATCACTACTTCGAAGCTCACCCAGTGACCGTCGTGTCATCTTTCCCACTGGGCAAAATCATCCAGAACTGGGAGGCCTCTGGACGGATCTTGAAGTGATCGATGGAGCTAAAGGGGAGACCCTCACTTATGCGCCAAGGAAGGCCATCAAGTCCCAGATCTTGGCAGACTTCATAGCCGAATGGACCGACACTCAGCTCCCCCCTCGAAGTTCAACATCGACTGTTGGGAGATGTATTTCGACGGGTCAGTGATGAAGACTGGCGCAGGCGCTGGCCTGCTATTCATCTCGCCCCGCGGGGAGCACCTTCGGTATGCCGTGCAACTTAACTTTCCCGCGTCCAACAACATGGCGGAGTATGAAGCGCTCCTCGCTGGCTTGAACCTCGCGCTCGAGCTCGGCGTCAAGCGTCTCGACATCCACGGCGACTCGCAGCTAGTCGTCGACCAGGTGATGAAGGAGTCAAGCTGCCACGATGAGAAGATGGCAGCCTACTGCCAAGCGGTGCGCAACCTTGAAGACAAGTTCGACGGCCTCGAGCTTCATCACATCGCACGAAAATACAACGAGGAGGCCGATGAGTTGGCAAAAATCGCGTCGGGACGAGCTACCATTCCCCCGAACGTGTTCGCCAAGGACCTCAACAGGCCCTCGATTACCATCGCCCCCTCGACCAAAGCCTCGACCGCAGTCGACACTCGAGAAGCCACCCTCGACCCCATGAGCGTGGAACCCCCGGCGAATGAGGGCGAGACCATGGGGTACGAGGCTTGCTCGGGAGAAGAAGACGAGGCGGAGGCAATGGAAATCGACGAGGCCCCAACACCTCGAGACTGGCGGAGTCCATACCTTGACTGGCTCGATCAAGGCATTTTGCCACCCGATCGAACGGAGGCAAGGCGCGTTGCAAGGAAGGCCAAGCGGTTCCTCATCATCGAAGGGGAACTCTACAGACAGGGAACCTCGGGGGTCCTCCAGCGTTGCATCCCGATACCCGAGGGCAAGGAGCTCATCCGCGACATCCATGCGGGCGCGTGCGGCATCATGCCGCCCCACCCACGCTCGTAGGCAATGCGTTTCGACAAGGCTTCTACTAGCCCACCGCTGTGGCCGACGCCACGGAGGTGGTACGAACCTATGAAGGGTGCCAGTTCTACACACGCAAGACGCACCTTCCTGCCCAGGCGCTTCAAACCATCCCCATCACGTGGCCGTTTGCCGTATGGGGCCTCGACCTTGTCGGGAAAATGGCAAAAGCGCCCGAGGGCTTCACGCACCTATTGGTGGCGGTCGACAAGTTCTCCAAATGGATAGAAGCTCGACCCATCAACAAATCAAGTCTGAGCAGGCGGTGCTCTTCTTCACCGATATAATCCATCTGTTTGGGGTTCCGAACTCCATCATCACCGACAACGGCACCCAGTTTACGGGGAAGAAGTTCTTAGAATTCTGCGACAACTTCCACATCCGAGTCGATTGGTCGGCGGTGGCGCACCCACAGACAAACGGTCAAGTAGACCATGCCAATGGCATGATTTTGCAAGGCCTGAAGCCTAGGATCTACAACAAGCTGAAGAAGTTTGGGCGCAAATGGGTGCAAGAACTGCCATCCGGTGATCTGGAGCCTAAGGACGACCCCGAGCAGAGCAACAGGGTTCTCCCCATACTTCCTCGTCAATGGGCAGAGGCCATTCTCCCCACGAATCTGGAGTATGGGTCCCCTAGGCTCAAAGCATACCAAGAACAGCAAAACCACCGAGCTCGAGAGGACTCACTGGACCAAGTCGACGAAGCTCGAGACGTGGCTCTACTCCACTCGGCAAGATACCAGCAAAGCCTGCATCAACAGCAAGCTCGAAAGATCCGACGTCGAGACCTCTACAAAGGCGACCTCGTCTTGAGGCTTCGACAGGATAATCGAGGACGGCACAAGCTTACACCCCCATGGGAGGGGCCGTACATCGTCGCCGAAGTCCTCAAGCCGGGGACGTACAAGCTCGCGAACGAAGAAGGGCAGATCCTCGGCGAACGCCTGGAACATCCAACAGCTACGTCGCTTCTATCCTTAGAATGGCTCGCAGCCCTCGAAACTTTTGTACATACTCTAGATTTGTACGATCTTTTGATTAAGTGTTGACTTGTAGCCCCCACAGGTTGTGAGTAAATTAAACAAACTAATTTTCACCACGATTAAAGTGAGGATTGGTTCTACCCTCGATAGAACCATCCCTCCCTCGGGGGCTAAATGGGGAAGGACCCCCGAAAAAGTCGTCACTTTTTCAAAGTTTTTGCGACATCTCAAGCGAGCCAAGTGCTCTTTTGCAAACCCTCGAAGGGAAGACGCTAGGCGTCAAACGGACAAGGGCAGGGTCGCCAGAGCCAAGTGCCCGCCTACGCCTCGAGGCTACGGCAGCACCTCACTTCCCTCCGCTAAGTCATGCACGTACGATCGACCCTAGGTGGCGACTTCCTTTCGAGGCGCATGCATTGGGACACAACGCCGCATTGCAGAGACACCGTACCAAAATAAATCTCGTTTAACGACACAAATGATGTTGTAAAAATAAATGAACCGTTCTTACATCGGAAACACAAATTCCTAAACTACTATTTACACTCAGGCTCGATGGCCCGAGACTTTCAGGGATGCCTTCGCCGCCAAGGTCGTCCCAGCCGCCGTCATCCTCGCCGGGGAAGAGGACGCCCTCGCCTGCTAGCACACGCACCGTCTCGTTAGCGGCAGCGTCAGCCTCCTCGATGGCCGCCACCGCCTCCTCGTCGTTGAGGTTGTCGGCGACAACATACCCAGGGCGGCGAGCTTCGAGAGGTCCCGCTTGGTAGTGGGTCGTAACCACTCCAAGGCGTCTTTCGAATCCCGAGCAGCAGGGCCTCCTTCACACGCGAGGTGGCGTGCCCCCCAAGTGCTCGAAGGCGACAGGCAAGGGAGCTGCCAGACTGCACGTCGGCACCAGCGATCTCGTTGCAGGCTGCCAAGGCAGCCTGCACCAGCTCGTCGAGCACACGCTGTGCCACCGAGTGTGCCACCAGCAGAGCCTCCTTCGACTCCGTCTCGGCCTTGAGTGCCTGCCTCAGCTCTACACCAACAAAGCTGTCAGAAAACAGAAGAAAGCAAAGCAGAAAAAGGGGCTCGAAGCACGGGTAAAGTCAGCTTACCCTCGACTTGACCCTGGCAGCCTCGAGGGCTGTCTCCCTCTCTCGATCTGCCGCTCCGCCGTTAGCCCGAGCCACCTGCTCTAGCTCGAGCTGGTCCCGGAGCCTCCACCACGAGACGCCGCTCCACTTCGAGCGCCGAGTCGGCCGCCTCACGTGCGGCTCGTTCACGATCCAACCAAGTGTGGCGTTCACGAGCTGGTCGCGTGTGGTGCGACGTGTCGTTTAGGCGGGAGATAACCTCACCTTTCTCCCGAGACTCGATGGTGGTACGGTCTCGAGTGCCTTGGAGGTCAGTCAGTTGGTGGTCTCGGACTTCCACCGCCCCCTGAAAAACGGCGTAGCTCCAGCAGCATCACCGTAATTTGGTCGTTCTTTCGCGAACGCCTCCTTGCAGAGTTCCCTGTGTAAAAAGAGCTAAGCATCGCCTAAAAAGCGATCGCGGCAAATACCAGCTGCAATGAGGAACGAAATGTACCTGGTGGACCTTGCCGGCCTCCTCCTGAAGACGGAGAACGTCTCGCAGCGTCCGGACGACCTCCTGGCCATGCGCCAACTGGACGTCCCATAGTCGCTCTTCCGCTGCGGCTTCACGAAACAAACTGCTCAGGAAGCTCGCTGCAGGATTGCCACATCGCGGGCGCCCCACGTTCGTCGACGCGGTCGGGTGTCCCGCTGGCTCGGCCGCCGCTGGCCCGAAAGAAGCGGGACGAGGGATGACGGCGCGGCCCCGCCACCCTCACGCGCCCGCGGCATGGGGGCTCGCACCTCTAAAGCCCGGCCAGCTCCGACAGATGGGGGAACCTCCCTCCGCCGGCCAAAATGGCCCCGCCACCAAGGGCCCGCTCCGCTCCTCCCTCGCGCGGGGAAGCCACCGCGACGCCCGTCTCCTCGTACGCCACAGGTGGCCCCTCGACAAGGGGAGCCTCCTGCGGCGTGGGAACGGCGTCCTCAGTTCGAGCAACCTCGGCACAGGGCTCGGCGTCGCGACGCTTCCTCGACGGCGCCCTCAAGGAGTTGAGGCGGCCTTGGCTCCTCGAGGAGCCGGGGCACCTCCTCACATAAGCCGCTGCTCGTCCTGCAGCCCTGCCTTGGCATCAAAAAAGGTGACGAAGTCCTGACCGTCTCGTTCGTCCGGCCCAGGAGCGGCAAGGATGAGTGGGGCGACGAGCTTGGCCCGATCTTGAGGGCTTTGATCGGCGCAAGGGAAAGTGAGGCCCGTGCACCAGACTGACTGCACAAAGGAAAAAACCGATCAAAAACAGAACGAGGACGAAGCCTCGACGAATGAGTAAGCGACAAAGAAGTTTACCGAACGAAGGGCAGCTTCCGTTTCGGCCCTCGAGGTTGGGACAGGAGCCGCCCTCGAAAACCGCCTCGCCTCCTGTGGAGCACCGGCCCTCCCCTTGGGGAAGCCTCTTCGCCCGGCCCACGCGCCGGGGTATCCCCGACGACGACCGGCCCACGCGCTGGGGGTATCCTCGACGACGCCTGGCCGCTCGGTGCCTCGCCACTGTCATGGAGTCCCTCGAGGCTGTCCCGCTACCCTCGACGGGACTTCCCTAAGAGCGAGCTCCATCGACGACGGTGGATCTTCGAGGTCGATGGGACCTTCGCGGTCACCCCCAGGCGCCACGGCTAGGGCAACCCCACCAAGGCCAGGCGCGGAGATAGGAAGCTTCTCAAGAGGAGACGGGCTCCTCGCCGCACCGGCAACCTCGAAGTCCCCCACCAGCGGGATCCGAGGAGGTCTCCGGCATTGGGAGCTGTGAGAGGCCTTGCCTCTGTTGATCGCGGTTCTCCTCCATGTGCTTCGTCTTCTTCCGCTCCTTCCGCTTCTGTCGCTCCTCCTTCCGGTCCTTCTCCTGCTTCGCCCGCTCGGCACGGGCACGGTTAGCGGCCCTGTCTTCAGGGAGAGGAGGCTTGGAGGTGTGGCGCGGGATAGCCCCTGCGTATTACCAGTCGCAAGGTCAAGCAAGCGAAACGAGATATCAAGCAATACAAGAGTTGAAAAGCACTTACGAAGCTCAAATACCCGTCCTCGGGCCGCATGCGGACCGCCCACGGGTTGTCCGCCAGCCGGTCAACGGCACGTCGCGCCCGCTGAAACGGCGACGGCATTGCACAACGGCTCCACCGCCATCACTGTGCCGGAGAGATCGGCGTCCGGTGTCATCTCAAACAGCGGAGCCTCCTCTTGCATGAGGGGAAGCACCCCCCCGCCGCTGGAAGTTCGCAATGACTCCGCTGGCGGTGAGGCCGTGCCTCGCAAGGCGCTGAAGCGCCTCGATCAAGGGTTGAGCTTTTCTTTCTGCTCCGGGCGATGACACCCCGTACCCCTAGGTCTCCGGCTTCTCCGTCAGCACTTTGCCCCCCGTCGTTACGGAGGTAGAACCACCCCTTGTCCCAGTCTTGGTTGTTTGGTAACCATGGACAGGGGGGGGACTGTAGAGGTCCTTGCGGCTCCTCCGGACATAGAGCACAAGGCCACCAACGCGAACGGGCGACGAACCCCCTTGGAATGCCCTCCGTGAAGAGCTCGCCGCAGAAAAGATGGCGCCACAAATCCCAGTGGGCTTCGATGCCCAGGAAACCCTCACAGAGGGCGACGAACACCGCCGGTTGGGAGATTCGCGTTCGGCGAGAAGTTGTGCAGCTCCACCTTATAGTGGAAGGCACAGCGCTCGCACGAACCGTCCCACCGGGACGCCAAAACCACGCTCATGGAGGCGAGCAAGGCTGACGATGTAGCCCTCCGGCGGGTCGGGCTCCGAGGCAGCCCCCGGCGAGATCCAAATCGCGGGCTCGCCGTCGACGTTTGGCGGCAACAGCCCGGCTTCCACGAGCCCCTCCAGGTAGAGCGTGGAGGCGATCGATGGCTTTCCACGGTGCGGGATCGACGAGCCGGACCATGGCGCGAGTGGGAGCGTGGGTGAGAGAAGAAGACGAAGGAGAAGATGACGACGCAAAGACGAGAAGACAATGCGGGCGTACCCTTAGCAGGAGCCCTGCCATACTATTTATACTCCCAAGCGGAGGGAGGCGCGGAATGACTCCAGCCGCGAAAACGCCAGCCCCCGAGGCTGACAACCCGGGCCCGCCCCGGGAGGCGAAACGGCACGGGCACCGGTCGCAGGCGAACGTGCGGTCACGTCAAGTCACGCCCGCACGCCACGCCTGAAAAGGCGCGCCCACTTCCCCACGAAGTTGCAATAACTGCCCTAATGGTCATCATGACCCCACACGAAGCGGTGGAAGGCACATTTCAAGGCACCGACCCTCAAAAGGGCGGCTGCCGTCCCTACTGATCAGGGGTTCGAACCTTGGCCCCTCGGGGGTTTGATAGGGGCCCCGGATCAACCGAGTTAGGGGTAATTGACGGTAACCTTGAAAGAGAGCCTCGAAGCTCGACACGCTCGAGAAACCCGTCGGTTATGTTTGAGGCCGGGCAAAAAGCCTAGACTAAGGAACCCCTCAAGGGGGAGCACCGAGCCCTCGACCTCTATCGAACGAAGTCGAGTCCTGTCTAGTATGCTTGCGCGAAAGGCTTTCACGGCGTGTCCTACGACCACGAGCCTACCCTCATCGAGCGGGGGCATGGACCGTCCGCTCGAACCACCCGTGTACCAGCTCAACCAGGCATCCATGGTTCGATCCCAGTCGAGGGAAACACGGATCGCCTCATCCTCGACCCCTCGAAAGAGACCAACGAGGTACAAAGAAAGCTCGAGACTTCCTCGAACCACGCCAAACGAGGCTAGGTTTGAGGACCTCAGGCGTTGTGGACGAACCCACGCCTGGAGAAGCAACGAATGCTCCTCACATCGAGCTGAGACCTTGAGAGAGTGTCAACCCACTCTCTCAAGGCCTCGGGGGGCTCCACCCGCGGGTGCGCTAGCCGCGGATTCCCAGAACCCCACGAAGGGACAAAGGCCTGAAAGCCTCGACAGACACCAGCCCCCGTAGGATTGAACCTCACTCCCTGCGGAGTTTGGGGGCTACTATCCGGTACCAATAGTTGGCATACCCTAACTTGGGCCCTAAACTACTTGGCAGCAAGGCCCTCACAACGAAGTCGACCTGGCTCTGCAGCCCGGCAAAGGCCCATCACGATAACTCCACCACGGCGTCCATCCCGCTCGAGTGGTACGACCACCCTCGAGCGGGGATGTCCGTGACGATCGAGCCCAGCACGCTTGAGGTGGACGACCCACCCTCGAGCGGGCGCTTCCGCCATGATTGGGCTCAGCTGCGCTCGAGCTTGCCACACCAGGAACTGCGCCCGGGGCTCTGCGACCCATCAACTCCCGGTCATGATGACCGTCCTCTACAGTGGGATTCAATGCACCACGCCACCGCCCACGCTACGGATAAGACCCCGCGTCAAATCCACCCGACACAGTGGACTTGGATGTAACGCCTATACGGTCAGACCAAATGCGGCTAGTGTTACTATGTCCAACACTCTACCTCACCTCGGGGGCGCCCTCATCTTATTCCTCAGTAAGGGCGACCCTCGAAGGAGATCCGTCCAAAGTCCAACCCTCGAAGCGCGCGCCGTCATGACCAGCCATCAAGTCGACGCTACAATCATCATTGCCGTCAGGCAGGGGTAGGAAGCGCGGCGATTCCCGGCCTCCACAGTGGCACAGGGCATGGGACAACGACGCCCAGCGCATACCCGTACTCCAGGACTAAGAACACTGTTAAGCACGGTCATACCTGTGGTACTCATCTCTCTCCTTGGACTATAAAAGGGGGAGGTGGAACCCCATGCAAAGGGCCAAGTTCAAGGATCACCACTACGCAGCACAACCACACACTCTACGGCTCAGACCACCCACACTCGTGTTGGCATCCAGGGACTTGGGAGCTCATCTCCCTCTACCCACTTTGCTTGTATCCCCTACTACGAGCAACACGACTCGGTGCTCTGCACCGCTGCTGACATCACGGCCATGTGGCCGGGACCAGGATAAAACTCTTACGTCTCCGACACCAAGGTCCGCCATCGGAACAGCGAGTGGTTAGCATCGCAATCACTTGTTTGTGCCGGTGCGACTGAATCAGGCACCGGACAACATCATTTCAAAACAAAACACATTCGGCTTTCGTTTGTCCCCATATGGACAAATAAAATTAAAGTGGCTGCGAAAAAATTGATAGAATCACTTGGTTTCCTGGTTACTCACGGTGACATGCATTTTGTCCCTGTCAGCCGAGAGACTGGAATCCTACTGAATTCAAAAAGAAATATAAATTAATGTGGGCGGGTAGACATCAAAAATAAGCTAGAGCTTGGAACAGAGGGCAAGCATGGAATAAAACAAGAGTCAACACCATCCAGAATTGTTATTACTTCCAGTCTGGATTCCTCCTGTGCAAAATATGAGTATGGATTTGACCTCAAGTATTGGTCAAATCTAGTAGTGATTATGATTTGACTTATCAATAAGATTAACCCTTCCTCGGTTGTTGATCAATTCGTAGTGGAAGTAGTATAGCCTACAGCTAGATAAAAGAGAAACAATTAGAGTATAAACCCGGCCGGCCGGGACCCATGTATGTGGAGCTAGAAAAAGATTGAACTGAATATATAATGTCATATAAATATAAAATACAAATGGAGCTATCGTCGTTGAAGCTTGAAATTGCTGCCTATTTTCAAAGGATTGAACAATTGCACATCCCTATCTTTGATGCACTCGATCTTCCGCCACGTGATCAGCCCTATATTTAACAATTAGAGTATCTCTGTTGTATTTGGTCAATGCGACCCAGCTTACCAGCTAGCTGGTAGATGTGATCAAGGAGAAATTAGGTTTTAAGTCGTTTGACTCCCTTCATTTCCTTGGTTGAATGTTAATTTGATATACATGCTAGTAGCATCTAGGAGGCTAGGGTTAGTAGTTCTATGGCAGAACCTTTTGAACTGCAAGAGTAATTAGCTTCAGATGTGTGACCCGTTAAGTAGTACGTATCCCGATCAATGAAAAGGAAAAAGAAAGCAGCACGGCATATAATGATGAGCAAGCTTGTCGTCCATCGGGTGTGATCGGTACGTGCCTGCAGGCAGCTGATATTTTGATTTTTGAGAAGAGAAAGTAAACGACCATGGATGGCAACATCTATCACGTCGGCAGGCAAATATCAAACCACGACGAGTAAGATCGCAGTAACAATAATTACTCCTATCTATATGATTATGTATCTTTAAAATAAAGATAGAGGCTCACGAGTCATGAGACATTAAAAAAATAAGTTCTAGAAATTTCTCATAAAAATCATGAGGAATTTTACAATGGTTCATTTGGTGGACTTTAACAATATAAATAGCCATGCGATACATTTATATTCTAAAAAATAGAAACAGCATCTACATTTCAATTTCGTAGAATCTGGTGACTTTACTATCCTTAATTTGTGACGATATAGATACTAACATTTGTCATAAAAATTAGTGCAAAATTCTTGAAGTTTATATCTAAAATAACCTTTTTCATTACGGAGAATAACCAAATAAATTACATTCTTCTACATTATCCATGCCATTGCGAAAAACAATGTAAGAACCCCTAAAGTTAGACCTAATTATCAATCTCGATCATTAAAAAAATAACATGATATAAGATCAATGCAGTGCATATGGAAATCTCCATCACTCCCAACTCCGATCATGATGTCAATCTGTTGTAAGAAAAAAAAGAGAGGTTTGAGCTGTGCGCATGCACATCTCCCTTATTCCCAGTTACAATCCACCTCTCTGTTGCAAATTACTAAACATTCCCCTTCACTCTTTCATGAAGAGTTCATTCATATCGACTATATCTTTGGTCAAACAAATGAAAGAACATAATTACATTTAACGAGACGTACGGTCCCAACACCTAGCAAATATAAAGCAGGGAGAAGAAAAAAGGCAGGAATCATTCTTGCTTGCTTGCTTGTCTGACGCCGCCACTGACCATGGAACATAGTCCCACTCTCCGCTCGCTATGCTACGTGCGCGCTGACGCGAGGAGCGAATAGGACAGAGGAAGACTTGGTCCATGCATGTGATGCGTGCAACTAAACCAGTCAAATATATTTAAAATATATGTAATCTCGTTGCCCCCGTGAATTTCCGGAGCCTCGTTTATCTATATGCCAAATCAAATCAAAGCACACACCAGGCCGTGCATGAAAGTTCCAAAGTTGCTGGTATACCAAGCAAGGGCCAGGCTAATTGTACTGGAAAATGCTCGCATTTGTCTTTGATTGTCATATCTCAGGGAGGTGTTTTAAGAATTGGTAGCAACCTTTCAGCCGGGTCCCACATGCATACATCAGTAACAAAGGTCGTGCCTGTCACCTAGACAAAATTTGTAAAAAGAAAAACAAGTAAGAAGGTAATTTGCCCCTTGTTTTCATCATTCATCAAGCTGCCGCATCTCTGTTATCAGTATTTTTTTCCTTTTCGTTTGTAGAGAAAAAGGTTGGCTTAGCAAATATCTTTGATAAATGGTTGTGCGACGCACCAAATCCAGCAAGAAGTGACCAAACTGATGGAGGAGCAACAGAGGCCAGTGCGTGCCGGTTACTGTACAGACATAATACAAGCGAAAGCGAATTGTGTACCACAAGTATCTAATAGATAAAAGATGAGCGCAATGGCGTACAGTGCTGCGGTGCATGTCGTCGTCGATCTCGCGATTGGCGAGCGAGCGAGGACAGAGCAGGGCAGGGCGTTCTCTGCATACCTCTCTTCTACAGCTTGTAAACTGAACTGAACTCTCTCTCCGCTTGGAAATCTTTGCATGATGGGAGTTCGTCGCGCGCATCGACACGGTGATCGATCGATTCAGGTCCATCCCGCCGCGGCATCGCTATTGATCGATCAGGGGCTACTGCCCCAATAGCTTGCTCGGATGGACATCCGGAGGAGCTCGTCGAGGTAGTCGGGCGCCCAGGTCCTCCAGCATCCACGTACACGAATACCCAGCAGACCGGCCTCGGCGACTGGCGCCCACGGCCTTAGGCCCACGTCACTGCTCCTGCTGCGGCGGCAGGCTTCTGAAGAGCTCTTGTTCTTGTTCGGGGAGCGCTTTCGGATGGCAGTGCCGCTCTTGAGCGCGAGGAACAGGGGAGCCCCCCGCCAGCAGAGCAGGGACGGCAGACGAGGACGACGACGACGAGGAGGAAGACGACGGGAGCTGGAGCGCGCGGAGCGAGTCCCTGGACGCGCTCATCGGGGAAGTTGAGCAACGGCGGGCGGCGCCGCGCACAGAGAAGGCGGCCTGGTCGTAGGCGAGCGCGGCGGCCTCCAGGCTATCGAAGGTGCCGAGCCACACGTGCGCGCGCCCTTTGGCGTCGGAGTCGCGGATCTCCGCCGCGAACTTTGCCCACGGCCCGGTTGCGCACTGCCGATGAACGGGCCGGCGGCGAGCCTCCTCTTCTCGCTGGTGGGTGTTGTGAATCATGGGATGGCTGCGCCTTGCTCTGGCTGTCGTTTGGGCGAGCAGCTGGCGGAGGA
>JACEFO010000921.1:0-28878 GCA_015342445.1 Digitaria exilis
CGGATTGGCTCCATTCGCTGGGATAGATAGCGCATAGCCTTTTCGGATGGTGTGTGTTTTGATTGTGCGTCGCTCAGAGACAATGAAGCCCAACCACATGCGATGGCCCCCGCACGCCGATAAACCACTACTTCTCAGGGTTGAGTTTTACCTCGTGCACACTGAGACAATCAAACACGACCCTGAGGTCAGTGCACCAGGTCGTCCACCTCCTGTATTTTATAATGATATCGTCGACATATGCTTCCACTATGCGACCTATATGATCCCCATAAACGTGGAGCATGCAACGCTGATAAGTGGCCCCGGCGTTTCGAAGGCCGAAGGGCATCGTAGTGTAGCAGAACATGCCAAAATGTGTGATAAAAGAGGTCACGAGCTATTCGGACTCTTTCATCGTAATCTGATGGTAACCATAGTATGCATTAGGGAAACACAAAAGCTCACATCCCGCAGTGGAATCCACTATCTGATCTATGCGTGGTAAGGGAAAAGGAACTTTAGGACATGCTTTGTTCAAGCCAGTATAATCGACACACATCCTCCATTTTCCATTCTATTCTTAACTACTACAGGATTTGCTAACCACTCGGGATGGAACACTTCCTTGATGAACCCGGCCTCTAAGAGTTTGCGCACCTCTTCGCCGATCGCCCGCTGTTCTCTTCATCGAAGCGGCGGAGGTGTTGCCTGACCAGCTTGGAGTGGGGCCGGATGTCAAGGGAGTGCTCGGCGACCTCCCTCGGGATGCCTGGCATGTCCGAGGGGCTCCACGCAAAGATGTCGGCATAGGCACGGAGGCAGTCGACGAGCACCACTTCCTGTTTGCTGTCGAGGGTGGAGCTAATCCTCAACACCTTGCCGTCGTCGCTGTCGGGGTTGAGGGGAATAGTCTTGGTGTCCTCGGCAGGCGCGAAGCCCCGGCTTGGCATGTGTTGGTGTCGAGGGGTCGTGTTGGCGATCGCCTCCAGATCCGCCACTAGGGACTCCTGAGGCGAATGCCTCCGCCAGCTCGATGCTTTCCACGTCGCACTCGTAGGCGTGTTCGACCGTCGGGCCGACGGTGATGACTCCGTTGGGGCCCCGGCATCTTTAGCTTGAGGTAGGTATAATTCGGGATGGCCATGAACTTGGCGTAACATGGTCGTTCTAGGATGGCGTGATAAGACCCCTTGAACCCTACCACTCAAAGGTGAGCACCTCCTTACGGAAGTGTGCTGGGGTACTGAAGCAGACGGGCAGGTCGATCTGCCTGAGAGGTTGAACGCGCTTTCCAGGCATGACTCCATGGAACAATGATTTGTTGGGGTGCAGCTCGCTTGTGCTGATCCCCATGAGCTCCAAAGTAGGAGTGTACATGATGTTGAGGCTGCTACCTCCGTCCATGAGCACCTTGGAGAAGCGGGTGTTACCGATGACGGGGTCGATCAACGAGAGGGTACTACCCGGGATTCGGGATATGGTCCAGGTGGTCATCGTGGCTGAACGAGATTGGTCTCCGACAACCAGTCGAGGTACGAGGGAGTAGCCGGTTGAACCAGGAGCACCTCTCGATGCTCCCGCCGTCGTTGTAGAGGGGTCATGTTGGTTGCGGGTCCCCCCAAGATGAAGAACACGTGCTCCACCTTGGGGTACCCATCGACGTCCTTTTCGCCGCCGTCCTTTCGTGGACCACCATCCTTTCGGGGGATGCGGTTGAAATACTACCGCGGCATCTCACACTATTCGAGGGTGTGGGACACCACGGTCTTGTTGTATGGGCATGGCTTCTTGAGGAGGTCATCGAAGACACCCCCTCCTCATGGGGGCCCTCGAGGTCCTTTGTGATGGGATACACATCGAGGGCCTCGTCATCGTTGTCGTCCTTCTCGCGGGGGGCTCGAGACTTCTTCCCTTTTTGCCTTGCTTTTCTTCTTCGAGGGGTTCCTTGGCTTGCTGCCCTCCACGGGCGCTTCCTCAGGGCGTTTCCGTTTCTTGCCGCCGAAGATGGCGTTGGCCGCCTCCTCCTCCGAAGTGAACTTAGAGGCCATCTCGAATAGCCGGTTGACGTTGGGTGGAGGATTCCTCCCCAATTTGTGCACCAAATCGTAGCAGGTGGTACCCTCGAGGAAGGCGTGAATGATTTGGCTGCTCGCCGATGTTGGAGAGCTCGGTGCAGCGCTTAGAGAAGCAACGAATGAAATCCCTCAGGGATTCACCGGGCTTTTGATGGCACCCTCGAAGGTCCCAGGTGTTCCTAGGGTGAACGTGATGCGGACATCGACTACATTCCGAGTACGACTACAGAAGACACGGTGCCCAGAAGATCAGGCGCCTTTGGCCCAGGCGCCCCTCTCCTCAGGCGCCTTCACTTGGGCCGATCACACGGGCTCGCGCAAGAGAATTGAACTACATCATGCTATTAAAGAATGAAGGCCCAGACACATAGAAGACAACCCAACAGGAGGCCCAGTCTGTGGCGCCTAGGGTTGGCCCACAGAGGGGTGCCTCCCTTGTTCCCCCTCCTCGGTGTGAGGGCTGCGCCCCTCCTCCTGGACGCCGCCACAAGGGCTGCGCCCCTCCTCCTGGACGCCGTCACAAGGGCTGCGCCCCCTTTCCCACCTTTATTTAGATAGACTCCACTTTTATTTTGAGACTTGAGTTTTGTTTTACAAGTTAGCCTCTGCTAAACCGGATCACGCACAAATACGTGCTGACCTCGTGTAATTCAGGACTCCACCTTCGAGTGATATTAAGATTGCTCGCCTCTCATTCTTGTTCGTTTTTCGATTACGCAACAGGAATTGATCTTCGTGATCAAGCTGATTTTGCTTCCGCAGGATCGGTAACCACAGGGAGTTGGTTCAGCGATTGCATTGGCGCTTCGGGTTCGCTCGTCGTAGTCGGATCGTGAGGGTCACCTCCCACCAATTGAAGTTATCCCCCACTCACCGAAAGATCGGACACTCCTCCTCTATCAAGTGGTATCAGGATTCCAGGTTGATCGGTGAGTTTATCGAGTGTTTGTTTTTCATACCTACCGTCCACTCAAACCAAAAGAAACATTTATATTGCTAGGTTTAGAACCTTTGTCCCAGCACCATTGAGCCTCGCACTATCTTTCAATACATTGCATTGTTGAATTTGTGTGCTTCTACATTCTTTTGTCGCTGGTTGCATTGTGTTCTCCACCACCGTTCCGCACACCGTCGCCGCCATGCCACAACCCTGACCCGTTTTCCCCGCGCATTTTCCCCCCTGTTTCCGCTGCACGGCGCCTTTACTGATCTCAGCTGCAACCCCCTGGTCGCGCCCACCAGATCATGCCCACGCCGACCATCCCTGGTCGCGCCCACCAGATCACCCTTTGTTTTCGTGTGTTTCTTTGGTCATCTTGCACACAAAGGCCACCATACCGGCAGTATTCGCGGTTTACGAGAGAGAGAGAGAGAGAGAGAGAGAGAGTTTGAGTGGACGGTAGGTATGAAAAACAAACACTCGATAAACTCACCGATCAAGTTGAATGCGCCTGTTTTGCTTGCTGCTCGTTCTGATTTTGATGATCTACGCACTTCCCAGTCACCTTGCTATGCTCTCATTTGCGCTGGATTACTTGTTTCACTTGATGCTGCACCACCTTCGGATATTCCCCCTAGGGTTACAAACCTTTTGCAGGAGTACGTGGATGTGTTTCCGAAGGATTTGCCACCAGGCCTTCCCCCGCTTCGAGGTATTGAGCACCAGATTGATCTCGTTCCGGGTGCACCACTTCCGAACCTCGCACCGTACCGCACCAACCCGGAGGAGACAAAGGAAATTCAGCGCCAGGTACAAGCGCTGCTCGACAAGGGCTACATTCATGAGTCTCTCAGCCCCTGTTCCGTCCCGGTATTACTTGTTCCTAAGAAAGATGGTTCCTGGCGCATGTGTGTCGATTGTCGTGCTATTAATAACATCACTATTCGATATCGTTATCCTATTCCTCGCCTTGATGACATGCTAGATGAGCTTAGTGGTGCCGTTATATTCACTAAGATTGATTTGCGTAGTGGCTACCACCAGATTCGTATGAAATTAGGTGATGAATGGAAAACGGCTTTTAAAACGAAATTTGGCTTGTATGAATGGTTAGTTATGCCGTTTGGACTGACTAATGCACCCAACACGTTCATGCGCTTGATGAATGAAGTTCTCAGACCCTTTATAGGCTTGTCTGTTGTTGTCTATTTTCATGATATCTTTGTGACATCCCTGATGATAATACACTGAAAACACATATATAATAGGTTAAAACGGGGAACAATGGTGTTTGAACACAAAATTTGACCAAAATTCAAATTGAAATTCAAAACAAAGGTCTTTTTGACACCCAACTGAAATCTCAAGAAATTTGTAATAAACATGAAAATCTCCAAAAATAAAAGTTGTTTGTCATCACAAATAAGGCCTAGTCACTGTTGGGAACTTTCTCAATTTTTTCAGTTTAACCCCTCAAAAACTCGAAAAATAGTGCTGAACGCCTGTTTGAAATTGGCTTGTTTGAGCTTGAAAAATTTGAAATTTCAGGTTCACACCAAAAAGAAAGTTGTGTCCCACATCTCAAACTCCAACTTTTATTTTTACACTTTTTAATGTTCAGTTCAAATTTTTGGAGAAAATTCGAAAAAGTCAAAGGAGCTCCACGGGGCGCCGACAGACGCCCTGGCGCGCTGTGCTCCTGGCCGGAGTCCGGCCGCCACGTGGCCGGCGTGCGGCGGAGACCGCGCCAGGCCGGCTGAGCCATGGCGGCAGCTGGCTCTTGTCCTCGTGCGGGTGTCCGGCCTCTCGTACGGTCGTGTCACGCGCTGTAGCGCCGCATTGCCTCGCCGCGCGGTCAGGCCATCATGGCGGGCGGAGCTCTGCCGTTGGCCATCGCGCGCGCACGCCGCGCAGAGCCGCCCCACGGTGGATTCCTTCCCACTACGCGCCACGGAGCACTGTGGAGGATCCCTGCAGCGTATCCCAGCGCCCACGGCACGATCCCCCTCGCCCAACCCCGTCGCGCGCTCTGTCCGAGCTCGGGGCGCATCAATGGCGTGTCGCGTCACCCATCTCCTCTCGCGCGCGCTTCCGAGGCAACTCATCCCTCTCTAGCGTGCCCAAGCACTCCACCGATCACCCTCACACCCTCTATCAGCCCGCACTCAGCCATTCTCGCCTTCCTCACGCATGCACACTGCTTCTTCAACCTCCAACCGCGCTGAGCAGAGCTTGAGCTCTCGCGCCGCAAACCCAAATCAACCGTGATTCCGTCCACGATTTCCCAATTCCCCGCACGTGAAGCTCACTCACTCACCCAGCTAGCCGCTCGAACACTCCCCAGCTTGAATCAAGCCGCACACGCCGGGAATCGAAACTTTTCCCTATCGCTTGGCCATTTCCACCGTTAACATCACCTCCACGTCGAGCTCCATACTCCGGCCATCCCCGTCTCCGCCAAGCCCCACGACGAGCTCCGCCATCGTCCGGTGAAGCTCACACGCCTCTCCGCGCCTCGTCTCGACCACCGCAGCTGTCTATCGACATCGCCAGAGCAAACTGCTCTGCCGTTCACCGTCGACGAGCCGCGCCGCTTCACCTCCGGCCGCGAGACCTACCCCAACCGACTCGCGGTGAGCCCCTCTTCACTTCCCCCAACTTTCCCCGAGCCAACTCGTCGTCTCCTCGCCGGCGTAACAACGCCGACGAGCCCAGGGACCCGTTCGCGTTCCCCTTTTTAGTTCTAGGGTCCTCTGCGCAAATGTTAAGGACTTGTTTAAAAGGTTTTAAAAGTTCTAGGGTCTCCGGCATAAAAAGATTCTTCAAACCTAGATCTATTTTTCTGAAATCTTATAAAATCCACTAAAAATCGTAGACAAATCGGAAAAATGCACAAAAATACTCTCTGAACTCGCGAGATTGTAAACTCCAACCTCATGTTAGCATGTATATACTTTTGGTGAACCGTTTTTGAATTAAAATTCAAACTGTGAATTTAGAAACTTGTGCACCATTTCAAATCCTGAGCTCCTCTAGAGCTGAACTTTGGATATGTTGTTTGCAGTGACATTAGACGTCTTGTGTCCAAAGGAGACCTGAAAATATGGACTGTAGCTTCAGTTATGAATTAATTTGTGATTCCTGTCTTAGTTTAGTCCTGCAATTATTAAAAATAATCCATGCAGCCAAAAATCACTATTTTTCTCCAGAGGTCTAAGAACTTGTTATCACATGTGGTGAAAATGCGAAACTTTATTTTTGACTCTATTTAGGTTCCCAAATAAATAGATGTTAGGTTTCGGATAGAAAATTATTGAGGGTTGTCCAAGTGTTATTTTTAGCCACCACTTGGTCAGAGCCTTTCTTTCACTTTGGAGTAGCTCTGGTAGAAAAATTATCTGATTTGAAGGTATTTTCAATTTTATATGAATTTATCTTGTTTCTTTAAGCATCAGTTTATACCATTTTTAATAAATTCTGTGTAGCTCAATTTTAGCTAAATTTTGGAGTGAGCCTAACTCTTATGCTCCAGTAGCTGTCATAAAGTTTGTACATAAAAAGGATCGACAGAAACAGAGAAACAAAAATGAGAAGGAACTAGAGTAGAATTGAGTTTACAAAAAGAAATAGATCACTTTGGGTTAATTAATTAAAAATGGAGCATGTGAAACCTAAATTCCAGAACTGCACACTTGCTTAAAAATAACAAATTGAAATGTTGTATATGTGCACACAATCACCATCATAACACACAAAAGTTTTCACACCCCTTCTCTAAATTGGTGAAGGAGAAAGTGGTACACTAGCATGTCTAGGGAATATGGCCTTCAAGGCCTTGGTTTTAGATCAACTAGGCAGCCACTATAAAGTTATGCATCTCATGTAGAAGGCGCTCTTGCGGGCGGAATCTATCACCTCGTCCCCGCCAACGAAGAAGGAATCCCTGAGAGCGGTGTCAACGAAGTAGCAGTCGACCCGGAGCCTACCAATCAGCTAGTGCAAGAAGGCAAGCCCCGGAGCATGACCTAACTTTCAATTCGTTGTAACACCCTAAAAATAGCCTTTTTAAAAATTTCGTAATTAATTGGTTTTTCTATTAAAGTGCTCATAAATAATATAGGGAAATAAAATTTTTGAATAATTAAAAGCAAATATAGGAAATAGAAACATTATTGCTGCATTCATGCTGGTGCATTTATTTTTGATTGTTGAATTCAAATTTGAATTTGAATTCAAAGGAGTGTTTGAATAAAAGAAAAACCTTTCTTTTTCTTTCTTTTTCTCTTTCTCCTTTCAGCCCACCAGTCCAGCAGCCCTTTTCTCCTTTTCCCGCGAGGCCCAGCTCCTTTCTCCTTTTTTTCCGCAGCCCACCAGCAGCAGCTCGGCCCATCAGTCGCGCAGCCCAGTTCATCCCGCAGCCCAGCTCGCGCCAGCCCACCGCCGCGCCTCCGCTGTGACTGACCAGCCGGTCCCACGCGTCAGTGCTATCCTCTCTCCCCGCAGCACCTGACAGAGCGGCCCCACCCGTCAGCCTCTCTCCTCCGCAGCGCGCGCTCCGCTCTCTTCCTCTGCCACTGACACCCGGGCCCACCTGTAAGTCCCTTCCCCTACCTCCAGCCGTGCGCCGCCGGGACTCCTCCCCGCGCCGCCGCGAGTCCCTGCTGCGCACGCCGTCCTCCCTCGCGACTTGGCGCGCACGCCAAGGAGCTCGAGGCCCCATAAATAGCGCCGCCAGCCCCCTTAAGCCGTACCCCCAACTCCCGTGCTTAAACCCTAGCGCCGCCTTGTTTTCGAGCCGCCACCGCCAAGCCGTGAGTCCGCCGCGTCTTTGACGCTAAGATCCACGCCAAGAGCTTCGCCGCGGGGTAAGCATCGCGCCAAGCCGTTTTTCCCCCTCCCTCTCGCCCTGCAGCACCCGCGCGAGTTCGCCGGAGAAGCCAATCCGCCTCCGCTCGCCGCCGGCCTCCACCAGTGCCCAAACCTCGCTCCGAGCTCCAAAATTGAGTTCTCCTCTCTCTCCTCTCTCTCTAGAACCCATCGCGGCGAGGTTTGGAGTCTTCTAGCCCCCAGCCGAGCCATCTCCGGCGAGCCCTCGGCCTAGCGCCGCCGCGCTCCGGTGAGCCGAGCCGCGATCTATTTCCAGCCGTCCGATCCGATCTGAACGCTCCAGATCTGACCCGATGTAAACCCGGTCCGGTTCTCGTGAACCGCGGTTCACGGCGGTCTAAGGTTCGGTCCACGGGTCGGTCAACCATGACGTCAGCCGACGTCAGCATAACCCCGCTGCCGTGACGTTTTTGCAAAAGAGCCCCTCTGTTTTTCAAAAATTAACCCGCGGTCCACCTCTATTCAAAAGTATTTACAGCTAAGTCCTTTTTCTTTCGTTTTAGCCCCTGCGCTTTTGAAAAATAATGCCCGCCGTCCTAGATGGCAGTTTTACACCGCAGACCTCGAGTTTTTATACAAAATTATGTTTTAGGTCCCTGGTTTCTTTCAAAAACACCCCTGGAAGCCTAAAATCCTTACCAGCAAGCCCCTAGAGCCCGTTTTTAGCGTAGTTTCTCCGTTTTAACTCCGATTTGAGTGATTCTCGCGCTCACGTGTTCGTAGTGAAGCGTAGATTAGTTCTAAAACCTTCTTTTCATCTTTTGTTCATGTTTGGTGTACTGTTCTAATTAAATAATCTTGTTTGCATGTATGTGTTGATGCTTGTGTGGTGATCAATGTGAGTAGTTGCCGAGCCGTTCGAGTACGCCGACGATCCCGTTCTCGAAGATCAAGTGCAGCAGCAGTTCTCTGAGGAAGGCAAGTATAACACGGACCATCCTTGTTACCTATACACCATTTAATCACCCGAACTCATGTGCATGTGTCTAAAATTGTTAGCCACTAAGGATGTTCCTAGTCTTTACCCGATTCCTTGTTACCCAGGGTTTTATGCATTATGGTTAGACTATGCTATGCGCTGCAACCAACCTTTATTTTTATGTTAATGTGGAAATAATGGTTCACTTCAATGATGGTTAAAAGATGCTTTTTAGCAACATGGTTCAGGGAACTAGAGCATGTGCTGTGTGCTTTGTTCTAGTGTCTCTATAAGGTTTGATCTAGGGAATTAGAGCATGTGCTTTGTGCTTTGTTCTAATGTCTCTCCATAAGGTCCGGTTCTTAAAGCGGCAACCCAGGAACCTGTTCGCCGCCGTTGGAACTATAATGGCTCTGGTCTTGGATAATTAACTTGTACGTCTCTAGCTCGCCAGTGGTTACCGAAAGGCGTATGTGGGGTGCATGGGTGAGAGTATAGTTTGATCCATCGAGGACGGTTTTATCCGTTGGCTATGCCCCGTTAGGCAAAGTCCCGTGATGTAAGCGCCCGATGTACGGCAGCTTCACACGTTGCGATGATTGCGCTCTCGCTCTGGACGCCATTGACCCCCTCACGTTGCGCCCTGAGCGTACGTCAATCTCGATGCCTCGGGTTATGCTGCCTATGTTGAACCAAAACGGCTACTGTGCTTGTTAGGGTGTTTTTGTGAAAGTCCTCGTAACATAAGTTCTTTTGGATTTATGTGACCGGCGGGTAAAGGGCGAAACCTCTGCAGAGTGTGTTGAACTATCATGATAGCCGTGCTCACGGATACGAGCGGCCTGGATCCTTTTTGATTAGAAGATGATATTAGTGGTTGATGTTGGTTTGTTCTATAATCACTTATACCTTATTAATGGGTTTATACTTGGGATCTACTCATTTGTAGTAAGTTGGATGATAATAAAATGAATCAACTAAAAGTGCTAATGCAGTATAACCGTGTCAAGCCTTTTGTCCTTGCATAACCCGTGTTATACTTGTTAAGTAAGATGGTTTACTTACACTTGCAACTATTCAACAAAATCCCGGATGGGTAACAGATGGAGCATTGAATGATCAGTCGCTTGCTGAGTTTCCGGAGGATCTGCCGTACTTCTAAGCTGTGTTCAACCAGTCGGTGGTCCCTGTGGATTTGAGGCTCTTCGTAGTTAAGACGTTTAGTAATATTAAGTCTTCCGCTGTGTTATTTGTTTAAGACTATGTCTTGTGTTAAACTCTGATATAAACTATTTTATTCGAGCATTGTGTTCTCTGTGATTCAATATTTGTAATCTATATGTGTTCTGTGGACATCCTGGGCACACATATGGAAGCATACGGATTTCATGGAAATCTGGGTGTTACAAAGTTGGTATCAGAGCCGTGCTGACTGTAGGATCACAGCCTAGATAGAACGGTCGATTAGAACTTGCTTAATCTTTGCTCTAAAAACTATTTTACATCCTAGAGTTGAGTTTCTGTTGAAAAATGGTGTTCTATTCTACCTCTGTCCTTTGTGAAAATTTTCTAGCCCTCCTCCAGTTTTCACTTCCATAGATGGCTCGACAGAGATAGATAGTCCGTTGGAGCACTGATGGCTACTTTCCACCTGCATCGAGGAGTACCAATTGGTGGCACGCAACCTGGACGCCTACCAGGAGCTCCTTAGCCGTAGGCCGCATAAGGGAACCCCGAGGAGATGCAGCACCCTAGCTCACCGCACCACCATCGACCCCAAATGTTAATAGAGATCAAATAGAACGTTTTTGAGTCAAAACTAGTCTAATAGTGCCGAGTCTTGTGTGAACCTTGTCTTTGAATGCTTGAATGAATTGTCATTATGCCTATGTGTGATTTGGATCTTTGTAATGATTGTGATGAGCGCAGATGGAAGTCTGCAATCGTCTAGTATTGGATTAAGGTATAAGGTATTTAGTGGATAGATAGATGGGTTCCTGATCTCTCCTTTGCATATCATCTATCATCTTTCCTATCGCCTGAGTACCTTATCTTGTTAATGGATTGCTTCTGTTCTTGACACTGGGTTAGACATGACAGCGATTATGAATGTTGGGGTTTTGTTTTGTGACAGATGGTTGGGACAAGAGGATCGATGGGTGGTGGTAACCAGAACCAGAACCAGAACCCGAATCAGAACCAGAACCAGCCGCCCACCATGGAAGATCTAGTCCGCTTGCAGACACAGACGATGCAACAGTTGACTCAGGCCATAGCATTGATGCAGCAGAACCTGCAGAATCCACCTGTTCAGCCACCTCCCCAGCCCATCCGGGACAGGAGGGGAGAGTTCTTGAAGGGGCGCCCGCCAAAGTTCTCCCGCGCCAAGGACCCGATGGAAGCAGAAGACTGGATCAAGGCAGTGGAGAGACAGCTCGACATTGCTCAGTGTGATGACAGGGAGAAGGTGCTCTACGCCTCTGGCCAATTTGAAGGAGCCGCTCTCGACTGGTGGGTAGCATACCAATATGCGCAACCCGATCGCAACCAGATCACCTGGCAGCAGTTCCGTGATGCCTTCCGTGCTCACCATGTGCCTGAGGGACTGACGGTCCTAAAGAAGAGGGAGTTCCTAGCCCTGACGCAGGAAGGAATGAGTGTCACTGCCTACCGTGACAAGTTCCTTGAGTTGGCCCGCTATGCACCAGATGAGGTGTCGACGGATGAGAAGAGGCAAACTCGCTTCCGGAATGGACTCCAGGATGTTTTGCAGCTACAGTTGATGTGCATCACCTTCCCAACCTTCGGTGCATTGGTTGATGGTGCCCTGATGGTGGAGCACAAGCGTCGTGAGATTGAGGATAAGAAGAGAAAGTTCATGAACCAGCAATCTAGCAGCAACGTCCGCCCTCGCTACAACTCCCAGCAGGTGAATCAGCAGCGCACTCAGGGACAGTCAGGTTATCAGGATCACCAGCATACTCAGAATCCACCACCACAGCAGCAGCAGCACTACCAGAACGAGCAGCATAACACTCAGGCTTCACGCACCACCCCGGCTAACACCACTTCCGTTGACCCAAGGGCATGCTACCACTGTGGAGAACAGGGACACTACGCTAAATTTTGTCCCCGGAGGGTCCAGAACTCCACTGGTCAGAACAACAACCAGAAGACAGGACCACAACCAGCTCAGAATGGGAATCAGCAGCAGGCGCAGGGAAATCGTGGCCAGCAGAACTACGCCAGGGGCAAGCTCAACCATGTGGGAGCAGAAACTGCAGAAGTAGCCACAGATGTGGTAGTCGGTACGTTCTCGGTCAACTCACAACCTGCTACAGTTTTGTTCGATTCTGGAGCTTCGCATGCTTTTATATCCGTCAATTTTGTGAAAAAGAACTTGATGCTTATGCAACCTATGGGAAATACCATGTTAGTTAATTCACCGGGAGGAGAACTTCGGGCCACATTACGTTGTCCTAATGTAGCGGTTAACATAAGGGGGGTAGACTTTCTAGCACACCCTATAGTCCTGAATTCTATCGGGATGGATCTGATCTTGGGAATGAGCTGGCTAGCAAAGTACGATGCCGTCATACAGTGCTCCAAGCGTGCAGTTCAGTTAGTGGCTCCATCAGGAGAGAAGATTGAGTATCAGGCAATTAAGTCCTCAGAGGTCGGTCAAGGTTTTGGAGGAATTAGAGAGGGTCACCAGGAACAAGGACATTCGTGTGTGCAAGGAAACGTCACTCAGAAGGTGAAGCAACTTGTGAAAGAAAGGATGGATCTCAAGGCAGAATATCCACATCTCTTCCAATCTAGATCCGAATCTCGGGGACGAGATTCATGTTAAGGGGGGTAGAGTTGTAACACCCTAAAAATAGCCTTTTTAAAAATTTCGTAATTAATTGGTTTTTCTATTAAAGTGCTCATAAATAATATAGGGAAATAAAATTTTTGAATAATTAAAAGCAAATATAGGAAATAGAAACATTATTGCTGCATTCATGCTGGTGCATTTATTTTTGATTGTTGAATTCAAATTTGAATTTGAATTCAAAGGAGTGTTTGAATAAAAGAAAAACCTTTCTTTTTCTTTCTTTTTCTCTTTCTCCTTTCAGCCCACCAGTCCAGCAGCCCTTTTCTCCTTTTCCCGCGAGGCCCAGCTCCTTTCTCCTTTTTTTCCGCAGCCCACCAGCAGCAGCTCGGCCCATCAGTCGCGCAGCCCAGTTCATCCCGCAGCCCAGCTCGCGCCAGCCCACCGCCGCGCCTCCGCTGTGACTGACCAGCCGGTCCCACGCGTCAGTGCTATCCTCTCTCCCCGCAGCACCTGACAGAGCGGCCCCACCCGTCAGCCTCTCTCCTCCGCAGCGCGCGCTCCGCTCTCTTCCTCTGCCACTGACACCCGGGCCCACCTGTAAGTCCCTTCCCCTACCTCCAGCCGTGCGCCGCCGGGACTCCTCCCCGCGCCGCCGCGAGTCCCTGCTGCGCACGCCGTCCTCCCTCGCGACTTGGCGCGCACGCCAAGGAGCTCGAGGCCCCATAAATAGCGCCGCCAGCCCCCTTAAGCCGTACCCCCAACTCCCGTGCTTAAACCCTAGCGCCGCCTTGTTTTCGAGCCGCCACCGCCAAGCCGTGAGTCCGCCGCGTCTTTGACGCTAAGATCCACGCCAAGAGCTTCGCCGCGGGGTAAGCATCGCGCCAAGCCGTTTTTCCCCCTCCCTCTCGCCCTGCAGCACCCGCGCGAGTTCGCCGGAGAAGCCAATCCGCCTCCGCTCGCCGCCGGCCTCCACCAGTGCCCAAACCTCGCTCCGAGCTCCAAAATTGAGTTCTCCTCTCTCTCCTCTCTCTCTAGAACCCATCGCGGCGAGGTTTGGAGTCTTCTAGCCCCCAGCCGAGCCATCTCCGGCGAGCCCTCGGCCTAGCGCCGCCGCGCTCCGGTGAGCCGAGCCGCGATCTATTTCCAGCCGTCCGATCCGATCTGAACGCTCCAGATCTGACCCGATGTAAACCCGGTCCGGTTCTCGTGAACCGCGGTTCACGGCGGTCTAAGGTTCGGTCCACGGGTCGGTCAACCATGACGTCAGCCGACGTCAGCATAACCCCGCTGCCGTGACGTTTTTGCAAAAGAGCCCCTCTGTTTTTCAAAAATTAACCCGCGGTCCACCTCTATTCAAAAGTATTTACAGCTAAGTCCTTTTTCTTTCGTTTTAGCCCCTGCGCTTTTGAAAAATAATGCCCGCCGTCCTAGATGGCAGTTTTACACCGCAGACCTCGAGTTTTTATACAAAATTATGTTTTAGGTCCCTGGTTTCTTTCAAAAACACCCCTGGAAGCCTAAAATCCTTACCAGCAAGCCCCTAGAGCCCGTTTTTAGCGTAGTTTCTCCGTTTTAACTCCGATTTGAGTGATTCTCGCGCTCACGTGTTCGTAGTGAAGCGTAGATTAGTTCTAAAACCTTCTTTTCATCTTTTGTTCATGTTTGGTGTACTGTTCTAATTAAATAATCTTGTTTGCATGTATGTGTTGATGCTTGTGTGGTGATCAATGTGAGTAGTTGCCGAGCCGTTCGAGTACGCCGACGATCCCGTTCTCGAAGATCAAGTGCAGCAGCAGTTCTCTGAGGAAGGCAAGTATAACACGGACCATCCTTGTTACCTATACACCATTTAATCACCCGAACTCATGTGCATGTGTCTAAAATTGTTAGCCACTAAGGATGTTCCTAGTCTTTACCCGATTCCTTGTTACCCAGGGTTTTATGCATTATGGTTAGACTATGCTATGCGCTGCAACCAACCTTTATTTTTATGTTAATGTGGAAATAATGGTTCACTTCAATGATGGTTAAAAGATGCTTTTTAGCAACATGGTTCAGGGAACTAGAGCATGTGCTGTGTGCTTTGTTCTAGTGTCTCTATAAGGTTTGATCTAGGGAATTAGAGCATGTGCTTTGTGCTTTGTTCTAATGTCTCTCCATAAGGTCCGGTTCTTAAAGCGGCAACCCAGGAACCTGTTCGCCGCCGTTGGAACTATAATGGCTCTGGTCTTGGATAATTAACTTGTACGTCTCTAGCTCGCCAGTGGTTACCGAAAGGCGTATGTGGGGTGCATGGGTGAGAGTATAGTTTGATCCATCGAGGACGGTTTTATCCGTTGGCTATGCCCCGTTAGGCAAAGTCCCGTGATGTAAGCGCCCGATGTACGGCAGCTTCACACGTTGCGATGATTGCGCTCTCGCTCTGGACGCCATTGACCCCCTCACGTTGCGCCCTGAGCGTACGTCAATCTCGATGCCTCGGGTTATGCTGCCTATGTTGAACCAAAACGGCTACTGTGCTTGTTAGGGTGTTTTTGTGAAAGTCCTCGTAACATAAGTTCTTTTGGATTTATGTGACCGGCGGGTAAAGGGCGAAACCTCTGCAGAGTGTGTTGAACTATCATGATAGCCGTGCTCACGGATACGAGCGGCCTGGATCCTTTTTGATTAGAAGATGATATTAGTGGTTGATGTTGGTTTGTTCTATAATCACTTATACCTTATTAATGGGTTTATACTTGGGATCTACTCATTTGTAGTAAGTTGGATGATAATAAAATGAATCAACTAAAAGTGCTAATGCAGTATAACCGTGTCAAGCCTTTTGTCCTTGCATAACCCGTGTTATACTTGTTAAGTAAGATGGTTTACTTACACTTGCAACTATTCAACAAAATCCCGGATGGGTAACAGATGGAGCATTGAATGATCAGTCGCTTGCTGAGTTTCCGGAGGATCTGCCGTACTTCTAAGCTGTGTTCAACCAGTCGGTGGTCCCTGTGGATTTGAGGCTCTTCGTAGTTAAGACGTTTAGTAATATTAAGTCTTCCGCTGTGTTATTTGTTTAAGACTATGTCTTGTGTTAAACTCTGATATAAACTATTTTATTCGAGCATTGTGTTCTCTGTGATTCAATATTTGTAATCTATATGTGTTCTGTGGACATCCTGGGCACACATATGGAAGCATACGGATTTCATGGAAATCTGGGTGTTACATTCGTGCAACTATGTATTACTTATGCTTGTGCATTTACGTTCTAGGTGTTGTTTGAATGCCTTAGTTGCATGATTCTAGTACCTATGACTTGAATTACTAGTATGAAAGGATCGATAGAGCAATGCCTTTAGGTCCATTACAAGACGAGTGATTTCCTGTCACTCGTGAGACATAGGAGTTGCTTGTCTTTACTTATGTTGGAATCATAAGGATGGACGGGCGGGATGGTATGTGTAGATCTTCCGTTCGTGTATGATAATTGGATTAAGGTCGAAACGTGTGGTTCTGTGTGTCAAGTTTTTTGAACGTACCACACGCATGCCGACTTATGGGAATCAGTAAGCCTGGTACCTAATTGAAGCAGCTAGGGCCAATAGCCATCTCTCCTTGGAAACTTTTGTTTCCCTTGCCGTACACATGTGGATATATGCGTGATGCCGTGAGTGAAGCGGTAAACCTTTTTCCTAAGGGAATGGACCCGGTTCCGAATTGTGGATTGATGGGAAAGGTTGGGAAGTGCTTGTGCCTTTTATAGCAAGCATTATCCGTGTGTGTTGGGTTTCCCCTGGCCAGGTAGCTAAATTCGGTTCGAACTATCCGCTTCTCGCGGTTAATGAGACTGCTTGACCGCTGTGTTGCATTGAGTAACAAGTGGAACTATGAGGATGATGAACTTGTTGTATGTATTAAATTGTATTGCACCACTTGTATGCTTAGAGAGGATGCTAATCTAGAATGGTTAATTCTACTAGATTATGATGCTAAAACCATGAAAGTAAGGATCCACTCTTAGTTGCTTTTTGGCAAACAAACCCACCAGCCAAAAGCCTCACATGTCTAGAAGTCGGTGATGTAGTTTTCACCCGACGGGTAAGCCTTGCTGAGTATTAGTATACTCAGCCTTACTTGTGGCTATTTTTTAAGATACTGTGATGGATGTGGCAGTCGATGCCATCACTTGGCCTACCTAGGTTCCTCCTGGATGGCACATCGAGTGGGTTCCGTCCTCTGCCGAGGATCGAGAGGAGTAGCACCATGGTCGGCTTCATCATGGTGTTACAATGCATCGTCGCTAGTTTAATATTCCGCTGCAATGAACTTTTATACTCTGATTTGAAATTCAAACTTGGTTTGTAATAACTTTATGATACTAATTATGTATGATGAATTTGTGGAATGTTGTAATCTCTGGAACTCACCTTCTTGTGGGCGCGCTTGTTGTTTCGATCGTGAAAGTTAGTGGTTAATCGGGTATAATCCGACGGCGCTCCAGCTTATTCCGGATTAAGTGCCGGACTGCTCGATTAGCGGTCCCAGGGTACTTGACTTGGAATAATTTCGGAGTGGTCCGCCACAATCTTGATTTACAGCAAGTCTATGGATGAACATTTGGGTCATTTGCGTGCTGTTTTTGACACGTTACGTGCGGCTAACTTGTATGGCAACATTGAAAAATGCATGTTTTGCACACAACGTGTCTCGTTTCTTGGCTATGTTGTTACTCCACAGGGCATCGAGGTGGATAGCAGCAAGATCGACGCCATCCGCGAATGGCCCACACCGATGACGGTCCCGCAGATTCGGAGTTTCCTTGGTCTTGCAGGTTTCTACCGCAGATTCGTGCGTGATTTCAGCCCCATTGCAGCACCTCTGCACGAGCTGACAAAGAAAGATGCGCCCTTCATTTGGGGCGATGCACAAGAGGTCGCGTTCTGCACTCTCAAAGATAAGCTCACACATGCTCCTGTCTTGCAATTGCCTGATTTTACTAAAATCTTTGAGCTCGAATGCGATGCAAGCGGGATTGGATTAGGTGCTGTTTTGTTACAGGAGGGTAAACCGGTTGCTTACTTTAGTGAAAAATTAAGTGGTCCTAGCCTGCGCTATTCTACTTATGATAAAGAACTGTATGCTCTCGTGCGCACTTTACAAACATGGCAGCATTACCTGTGGCACCGTGAGTTTATTATCCACTCTGATCATGAAGCTTTAAAACATATTCGAACCCAAACAAATCTGAATCGTCGTCATGCTAAATGGGTTGAATTCATTGAGTCTTTTCCGTACATTATTAAACACAAGAGTGGGAAGGAAAATGTCATTGCTGATGCTCTGTCTCACCGGTATACTATGCTTTCACAGTTAGACTTCAAAATTTTTGGCTTGCACACCATGAAAGACCAATATGTTGATGATGCTGATTTCAGAGATGATTTTGCTCATTGCTTGACTGGGAAACCATGGGGTCAATTTCATATACAGGATGGGTTCCTGTTTCGCGCTAACAAGCTGTGTGTTCCAGCGACCTCGGTTCGTCTTTTGTTGTGCAGGAAGCACATGGCGGTGGCCTCATGGGTCATTTTGGCGTCTTCAAGACGCACGAGGTACTGTCCGTGCATTTCTTTTGGCCCCGGATGCGCCGCGATGTCGAGCACCTTGTTGCACGCTGCACTACGTGCCAGAAAGCGAAGTCCCGTTTGAACAACCACGGTTTGTATATGCCTTTACCTATTCCTTCGTCCCCATGGCTTGATATTTCAATGGACTTTGTTTTAGGACTGCCTAGAACTAAGAAGGGGAGGGATAGCATTTTTGTGGTTGTCGATCGTTTCTCCAAAATGGCTCACTTTATACCTTGCCATAAAACTGATGATGCTAGCATGATTGCTGAATTATTCTTTCGAGAAATTGTTCGTTTGCATGGCATTCCAAATACAATTGTCTCTGATCGTGATGCTAAGTTTCTCAGTCATTTTGGAGATCACTGTGGAATAAATTAGGCACCAAATTGCTGTTTAGTACAACATGTCATCCTCAGACTGATGGGCAAACTGAGGTGGTAAATAGAACTTTGTCTACCATGCTTAGGGCTGTTTTAGACACAAACTTAAAACGTTGGGAAGATTGTTTTCCTCATGTTGAGTTTGCTTATAACCGTGCTACGCATTCCTCGACCAAGATGTGTCCTTTTGAGGTGGTTTATGGTTATGTTCCGTGAGCGCCTATTGATTTATTTTCTCTTGATGCTGCAGATGCTCCCCACTTAGATACTGTTGCCCATGTTGAGCATATGATAACGTTGCATGATCAAACTCATCAAAATATTGCTGCTGCGAACGCTCGCTATCAGGTTGCGGTAGTAAAGGTCGTAAACATGTTACTTTTGCACCTGGTGATTTGGTTTGGTTGCACTTGCGCAAGGATCGCTTTCCTACTTTACGCCGATCTAAATTGATGCCTCGCGCCGCTGATCCTTTTAAAGTGCTAACCAAGATTAATGATAATGCTTATGTTCTTGACCTGCCTGCGGAGTTTGGTGTTTCCACTAGTTTTAATGTTGCAGATTTAACACCTTATGCGGGCGAGGATGAGGAGTTGCCGTCGAGGACGACTTCGTTTCAAGAAGGGGAGGATGATGCGGACATCGACTACATTCCAAGTATGACTACAGAAGACACGACGCCAGAAGATCAGGCGCCTTTGGCCCAGGCGCCCTCTCCTCAGGCGCCTTCACTTGGGCCGATCACATGGGCTCGCGCAAGAGAATTGAACTACATCATGCTATTAAAGAATGAAGGCCCAAACACATAGAAGACAGCCCAACAGGAGGCCCAGTCTGTGGCGCCTAGGGTTGGCCCACAGAGGGGTGCCTCCCTTGTTCCCCCTCCTCGGCGTGAGGGCTGCGCCCCTCCTCCTGGACGCCGCCACAAGGGCTGCACCCCCTTTCCCACCTTTATTTAGATAGACTCCACTTTTATTTTGAGACTTGAGTTTTGTTTTACAAGTTAGCCTCTGCTACACCGGATCACGCACAAATACATGCTGACCTCGTGTAATTCAGGACTCCACCTTTGAGTGATATAAAGATTGCTCGTCTCTCATTCTTGTTCGTTTTTCGATTACGCAACAGGAATTGATCTTCGTGATCAGGCTGATTTTGCTTCCGCAGGATCGGTAACCACAGGGAGTTGGTTCAGCGATTGCATTGGCGCTTTGGGTTTGCTCGTCGTAGTTAGATCGTGAGGGTCATCTCCCACCAATCGAAGTTATCCCCCACTCACCGAAAGATCGGGCACTCCGCCTCTATCAGCACGTAGGTGCCCTGGAAGTTCCCCATGAAGGTGTCGACCAAGTCTTCCCAATCGAAGACCTGGTTCAGGGGCAAGTGTTCGAGCCATGCGCGGAGTCCGCCAGATGGAGCGGCAAGTTGCGGATGATCATGGCGACATCCGTTGCACCACCTAGCTGGCATGCAAGGTGGTAGTCGATCAGCCATACCCTGGGGTCCATCTTCCCAGAGTATTTGGTGATGGTGGTAGGTTGTTGGAATCGAGGGGGAATTGAGCCTGTGTGGATGTTGTAACAGAACACGTGCGTCCCCGCTGGTTCCGGTGTTGGATCCTAGCCGCACTCGCCATCGTGGTGGCCGTCGCATCGTGGCTGACGAGCCTTGACTTCCTCCTGCTGCCTCATCCGGTTCAGGATGTTGCGGGCGTCCCCATCGTCTACGGCGCTGAGGATGTCCCGGAGACGTGATCTCACGGGAACCCTCATAGCAGGCGCCTCAGACGCAGGCATGCGTGATTTGTTAGTGCGGCGTCCCAGGTTTTCTGGGCGTCGGTCGCCCTCGGGTGGTACCTGCGCCTCATTGCTCTGATGAGGTGAGCGCACCGAGGACTCTCCCCTCCGCTCGCTCCTCGAGACTGAGGCGTGACGCAAGCGGGAGCCCGAGCTCTCGGCCTGCCGGCGCGCGGCGTTCTCGACTACCTTTTGCGCCTCGTGATGCAACTTCCGCCCTTCGGGGGTCGATGGCTCCGGCATGGCCCAGAGTAGCGCTGCTGCCGCGATGAGCTTTTGGCTTGTCCGGGGGAGTGCGACAGGATCGTCGTTGTTACCGTCGGCGAGGATGCGGGCACGGGCCAAGCGCCCTGCCTGCCGCGCACCTGCGTCAGGCCTGTCATTTTCGTGCGAACATGGCTCCTCCCCTTGGGATGAATGATCCTGAAGGTCGGGCGGCTGCGTGCCCACCGGGTCTGCGTCGTCATTGTCGTCATCGTCATCAGTCGTATGCCTATCACTGACTCGCTCGCCGTCAATGACAAAGCATTCCCCGACGGGGTCGTAGTCGTTGTTGGAGAAGTCGGAGGATGTGAGACATTAGAACAAAGCACGAAGTACATGCTCTAATTCCCTAGACCAAACCTTATGGAGACACTAGAACAAAGCACGAAGCACATGCTCTAGTTCCCTGAACCATGTTGCTAAAAAGCATCTTTTAACCATCATTAAAGTGAACCATTAATTCAATATTAACAATTAAATAAATTTTGTTCGCATATAACCCAGGTAAACAAGGAGTAAGGTAAAGACTAGGAACATCCTTAGTGTATAACAATATTAGACACATGCATTTGAATTGTATGATTAAATGATGTATAGGTAACAAGGATTGTCCGTGTTATACTTGCCTTCCTCAGTGAATTTGCTGCTGCACCTGCTCTTCGGGAACGGGATCGTCGGTGAACTCGAACGGCTCGTCAACTACTCACATCGATCACCACACAAGCATCCACACATACATGCAAACAAGGCATTTAATTAGAACAGTACACCAAACATAAACAAAGATGAAAAGAAGGCTTTAGAGTTACTTTACGCTTCACTACGAGCACATGAGCGTGAAAATTACTCAAATCGGAGTTAAAACGAAGAAACTACGCTTAAAACGGGCTCTAGGGGCTTGCTGGAGAGAGTTTTAGGCTTCCAGGGGTGTTTTTGAAAGAAACCAGGGACCTAAAACATAATTTCACATAAAAACAGAAGGACTTTGGTGTAAAAAGATTGGACAGGACGGCGGGTTCTATTTTACAAAAGCGCAGGGGCTAAACTAAAAGAAAAAGGACTAAACTGTAATTATTTTTTAATAGATCTGGACTGCGGGTTGATTTCCAAAAACAACAGGGGCTCTTTTGCAAAATTACCATGACGGCCGGTTTGACCTAGGCTGACTCGATTCGGGATGGATCTGAGCCATTGGATCTAGATCTAACGGTGCTGGTCAAATGGTCGTCGGAGACGGCGGCTCGCGGCGGCACAGAGGCGGCGACTCGCCGGCGTTGAGCTTTCCCGGCGCTACAGGGCTCCAATGCACGCCGCGATCGGCCTTGGAGAGAGAGAGAGGGGACAACGGAGAATCCGTTTTGGGGGTTGTGATCGAAGCTTGGGCGACATAGGCGACTGGCGACGTGCGACGGCGGCTTGCGGACGACGGCGAGCTCGCACAAGTGCTACGGAGCAAGAGAGAGATGAAGAGAAGCGGCTCGGCGTGTTCCTTACCACACGGCGAAGCGTCGCGGCTAGCCCTTGGCGGCAATGGAGCGGCGGACGAGCGGCGACGTGAGCGGCGGCGCAGCTAGGGTTAATGGCGGCGGCGATGCTCGAAGGCGAGGTCGCGGCTAGGGTTTCGGAGGGGCTAGAGAGAGGCGGAGGCAGCGGTTAAATAGGGGCAAGCGGTGGCCCCTTTCCTTACGCAGGAAGCTCGGGACGCGGTTGCGGATTGGGCTCGGACTCGACGGAGTCGTGCTCGGACATGGCTCGTTGGAAGGGATGAAGCTGACGGGTGGGCCCTGCCTGTCAGTGCAGAGAGAGGAGAGCGGGCTGGCTGGCGCGGCTGGCACGGTTGCTGAGCCGAGCTGGGCCGCGCGAGAAGAAAAGATGAACTGGGCCGCGTAGGGAAAAAGAAAGAGAGGAGGAGAAATGGACCGGCTGGGCTGATTTGAGAGAGAAAAAGAGAGAGAGGAAAAAGAAATGGCTTTTCTTTTATTCAAACACTCATTTGAATTCAAATTGAAATTTAAATTTGAATTCAACAATAAAAAATAAATGCACCAGCATGAATGCAACAATAATGTTTCTATTCCCTATATTTGATTTTAATTATTCAAAATTTTATTGTCCCTACATTATTCATGAGCACTTGAATATAAAAAGTTGTTTATTTACTAAATTTTAAATAAGACATTTTTATGGTGTTACAGGGTAGATCGTCGTACGCGCTCATGTTAGTGCTAACTGATGAGGCGTAGACGGCTGCGTTGTTACGAAGTCCGTAGAGGTTGGACGGCGCTGGAGCATCACGCTGCTCGGGGAGTACAGCTATCGCTGCGTTCGCCAGTGGTGAAGGAACGGCCTCCACCCTAGGTGCGGATGACCGTGGAACACCTCCGTCCCTCGTGGGAGGGGTATTGTTGGCGTCGGCGACTCTCCTAGCAGTGCGTGCACGCCGCGTGCATGGCCCTAGGCGTGTCCTCCGTCGGGGGGCCACCGGTGGCAGCGGTGGAACTTTCGGACGGCTGTCCGACCCCCTTGAGAGGATGCGCATAGGGTAGCCATTGCCGGTCGCCTGGAACTGCACGCTCCTGAACCAGATCTCATATCCTACTGGGAACGGATCGCTTGATCCCATCGGGAATCACCTACGGTCGAAGTCCGCCATCAGGAGTGAAGCGAAAGTTGCGCAACGCAGGCCCCTACCTAGCGCGCCAACTGTCGGTGTCTGATTTGGTCACACCGTCACCAACAAGTGCTTGCGCTGCTAACCACTTGTTCCGATGGCGGGCTCTGGGTCGAACTTGGGACACAAGGGTTATCCTGGTTCCGGCCTTGCGGCCGTACGTCCAGCAGTGGTGCGTAGCACTGAGTTTCGTGCTGCTCGTAGTAGGGGAGTACAAGCAAGGTAGGAGAGGGAGGTGAGCTCACAAGTCCCTGGGTCGGTTGATTGAGCTAAGTGCCAGTATCGTGGGTTCTGGCTAAGTGTTCTCGTGTTGTGAGTCTCTCGTGAATCGCCCCTTTGCATGGAGCTTCCCTCCCCCTTTTATAGACCAAGGGTGAGGGAGTGCGTGCATGGGTGCGTGTGGTGCTGACATCGTGGGATGCACTGTGACATCCATACCGTGCATTATTCAAGCGGGAATCGCGCTTCCCAACTCCGGCTGACGGCATGGACGTTGTTATCATTGACTTGGCGTTTCGGTGTGGCGAGCCGTTGCTTCGAGGGGTGCCGCTTGGGGATGAGAACGGTGTTGAGCCCTTCCAGTCGTTCTTCGAGGGTCCTTCTTCGAGGCCCGGGGTGTACCCAGGGCAGGTAGGTTGTGGAGTGGTTGGCACAGTGGCGCTGCCTGACGCAATCCTGTCCGCGCAGTGCTTGGCGCAGGGCCACAATGCCAGGTGCAGGCGGAATCGACCAATGTCTTTTCTGAGGCGTGGCGCAATGACCCCTTCTTTTTGACCGCAGGGCAAGCGATCACGTCCTGCATTCAATGCCTTGCAGGGCCTCAGGCAGTGCTGTTGGCGCAGCAGTCTTCGAGCGTAGCCGGCATCCTCAAACGCGGCAGGGCTCGAACGTGACGGAGATTTCCGTTCGAGGGTAGGCGGTACCCTCGAACGAGACGGAAGCCCTCCGGTCATCGGGTGTGTTGCCGTGGTGGGCTCTTGTCGGGCCGCAGAGCTTGGAGCCCAGTTTGGCCATGAAAGCGGCCCACGAGTCGAGTCGTCTTGGGCCCAAATTAGGGTACCCCTAGTTTGGGTACCCGACAAACACATTCCTTTGTGATTTGTCTTCTTAAGAAAATGTACCTTCCTTTGTTTAATATATTGTAAGTCATATGGGTGACTCATGAGAACCCATACGAAAACATGTACAATTATCATAAAAGTACTTTGTGTGGTTGATTTGATATTTTATTTCATGTTTTCCAATATGAATTTGCTTTCTCTCTTCTCTGAATGGATATCCTATCCAGTGGCAAAAGTAAAGTAACAACCTAGTAGGCACACCCATAATCCTAACAGCTCTTTCAAGATCAACACGTACAAAGTGAATCAAATAGTGCGAGACATATCTCCAAGTAGTCACAAGGATCCTCTTTTTAGTTGCTATAGATGTTCAGCGAATGCAGCATGGGTATATCAGCGTTTTGGATTGTAACAAGTGCAAGGGGTTAACACACCTGAATTATTGCACTACATATCTCCTGCAGCTATTGACATAGTTTTTGGCCAGTGGCTAATTCTTTTTGCAATCAAGAAAATTTCACCTTGAAAGTTCAAGATGTATATCCTGTTATGAGAAACTAAACAGAAAAAGGTAATGTGTTGAACTTGATTTTTCTTATACCATGTTTCCTTGTAATATGACTGCATGTTCACATTACAAGTCCCAATATAGATTTGTTTTGAGGTAGTGCCTCAATGTACATAGTTTGAACATGGAAAGGAAAAAGATTTCGATATGTACAACAATTTAGACAGTTGTTATCTATTTGACACATACAAACAACTAAAAGGACAGCTTTACAATGAGTTGTCTATTTAGTTGTGTGTCTGGTATTTAATACAAACTCTAGTTGGTGTTGTTTTACATGGGAGAATGAGCTAGAGCAGTAGACGAGATAGTAGACAGCAACATACTCTTTTCTCGTGCAATGATGGTCATATCAGCTCATTTTTGTTTATGTGGACTTATATAGACAGCTTACTGTCTAATTGTTGTACATGCCCTTAGGGGGCCAAACTCAAATCAGGTGCCTAAAGTTCTCTAGGATAGTTCCTCTGTTCTAAAAATAAGTGCATTTTTAGCATCCAAACTTGTCCCGCAAATAAAGTACTCTTACCTTTTGGACAAACTTAAGTCAATTTCATGCACATTTATTTGCCAAATTAACAACATCTATGGGGGAGGGGCGAGCATATGTAATTTCTCATGGCTACTATTGTGTCCTTAAAATTCTAAAAGTGCAATTATTTTGGGATAGAAAGTAGTAGCTATCTCTATGATCGGCAATGCATAAAAAGAATGTAAACATCCAATCGTCATCAATTAATGCCTTAACTAAACATAATATTTTCATGTGTTTTTAAGTGACCCGGCAGGGGATGCCCCTAACTATTTACATTTTACAAGAAACATCGTCATCTTACAACGGCATACAAAAAGAAAGGTAAGTGTAGTTGCCACCTCGTAGGTGGATCTGTTAATCTCTAATAGAATTCTGCATTATGCTCCGTCTAACTGTAAGCTATATGTCAATAATATCTGAAAAAGATTATGCAAATTTTGCAAGATCGTCCCACTTATATTTATGTTTCTTGTATTGGCTATTTCTCGGTCAATGAAATTGATCTGGCCATTATCTGTTCCATGCATCAGATAAAAGTCAAAGAAGCGACTGATGATGAGACGAAATCAAAGGGACGTCTTGTACGTGTATCACAAGGGACAATTAATTTGACTTGACAGAATGTATCTGCAACCAATCAGATGGATAGCGCGTTTGCTTCAACATTCATACCTGCAATTCGAGCGAGTCATGCATTAACCAAAGCTAGTACGAATGCGTTTCTTAGCAATCATCAGGCTACAATTATAGTCGGCAGGTTCCCCATATCTGCAAGGAAATGTTTTCAGATTCAACGATAGAGAAACAAAGAAAAAGATCGGTGCAGCACTCAGTTACAACAAATGTATGTTGGGATTGGGGATTCAAAAAAAGCAAACAGAAAGGGAGTAAAGAAAACTAAAAGACTGGCCTGATCCACGGGATCGGTTGCTTTGGGCAAAAGCTAGGGAGTATCAATTGCCAGCTTCAAGCTTTTGTGGCCACGTTGTGCTCACATGTCTGCCGATCAAACTATTGACGCCTCCGATCCTTCCTCCCGGCCATGCCTACTGACACAGATGGAACAGTGGGCACTTGTGTCTTAAGAAATGCATCACCAGGACATGTGACCATATAGAACCAGCACTATATAAAATGTAATCGGCAAATAAACTAATTATCGTGCCAATCTCATTATTAGGTGCTATCAGTCTTATCCTGAATATCTAAACAGTCTAGATTCTAGCCCAGTTAGCTTATCCTAGATTTTTCATGTTTCACCTAGTGCCAAATTATTATTTAGAGTGATTTGAAGTGATTTTTCTTGTTTCCCCTAATCTGCCTGATGAAAAAATGTGATTTTGAAGTTTTTTGAACAATGTATACAAAATGTCAATGTTCTACAAGCTTACGTCCATGTTGACATACCTACATTTTGCAAAAAAACAGCTAGTGTGCTAGAAATGAGAACGAGAGAGATTGTATGATATTTTTGAAGCTCATAAGAAATTATGCTGACTGAACACGCTTCATAAAGGCAACAATTTTATCAGCGGCCACAGTCACTAGTCACAGCGTATCGCGGTTGCAGATCTGTATAATTGACGCAAGAAAAAAGGACCAGTCAGAACCATGCAAAATATATTTTTTCTCTGAGGCACTAGTATATACGCGTGATGAAAAAACAATTTAATGTTTCCTTGTTCATTTCAGTAGCCAGACCAAGAAATGGTCCTACCACAGATTTGGGAACCTTCTAAATTGTGATCCTTTGACTGTTTTTCCATGGAAACAAAGGATAAAAAATATCTTACTTGTGCCCTAGCTTGCACTAGCTACTTTAGGAACAACGAGTTATACACCACTCTTAAATAAATCCTCGTTATGCAACCTCAACGGTGAGTGGCAAGAAAAGAAATGGCGGACGTCTCTAAGCCTTAATTATGTTGATTCGAAGATCCCTTGATAGAAAATATGTCCAGACGTCTTAAAACTAAGATTTGCTGATGATATCCGCGATATGCTTCCCTTTAGGACTAATTATAGTCAATGACCCATTAATTAACAATAACGCTTGGATGAAACATTTATCAAATATACAGAACATGCGCACCAAAATGAATAAAACTACGGAATCGCAACGAAAAATATGATATACGTTCAATGTATGTGTTTTGTTCAATACTAGGATAATTACTTTGGTTAGCTAGCTAGTTGGGCTGTGTTCAGCACACAGCTGTCCATATTCACCTGGCCCACTAGCTAGCTTGGTATGAATCTTTGCGCGTGGGGCCACTGATGTTGTCCAAGTCCCAAGAAGGCCAATTTCAAGTCCCAATTGGTGTTGTTGTTCTTGGACATCATGTTTTTGTTGATCGCCTTTGAACATACAGTTACCTCGAATTTGCACATTGTTGTCTAAGAAAGGAGGGAGAAAAACTATATTATATATAAGCAGTGTGGCGCAATCTGTCTGTAGATTGTTGATTAGTACACTTCTTTTTTCAACACACACGATCTTCTGGAGGTACGTGTATGAGCAAGTGTACTTAAAACCTGCAACCAGTATTCATGAGAGGAAAACGTGCAGCGTACTGGCAAACAAGTTCATAAAGGCTGCCCGGCCTGTTACACATGTCCACAAGTCAAGATGAGCTCTTGAGCGTGTCGGATCACATTAATATTCAACGGCTAAACTTCACGGTAAAATCCAAAGTTGCAAGACGGGGCCATCTGGCTCTCAGAGTTTTTTTTTGCCTTCAATTAGTTCATAGTACGTGTTTTTTAATGAGTCATCGCTACTAATTGAACTCATGTAACAGGTTCTAAATTAGTGAAATTTAGTATAGTAACCAGCACTTCATAACATCATTTACGGGTGTGAATCAGATTGAGAGGTAAGTTCTTCAAGGAAGCAAAGCTATGGCCTTTTTTCAAGAGCTTTTTACAGTGCCTTATACTACTATGTGGTAATATGGAGTATAGATGAAATCAAACCATCCATTGTGAAGGTAATTTAGTAATAATTGCATGTGTATTAATTACCTTTCGTAAAGGACTGGATTTTTAGTTTCAAAAAATATATTATCGTGACATAATTTTTTTGTCTTTTTCCCATAATATCTTTATACTACCCATACTGCTCATGTATACTACCCATACTACTAGGGAAGCTTTAATAGTAGTATACAATTAATTCTACCGTCGGATGTTTCTCTATACTAGTCCTTTTCGAGCACTAGGATACACCAGTATAAGGCACCGTAAAAGAGCTCTTCAAGAGCTCTTTTACTCTCAGCTGGGAATTAAAAGGGGGGAAAAGTTGACATTCCTTGCTGCCCCATCTATCCACCAACCAACCCTTTTGAATAGAGTGGGGG